>CM062199.1:27975000-28267500 GCA_031216445.1 Lateolabrax maculatus
ATGCATGGCAAATACACTCAACTTCATTCAGACTGTGATGCTTGGACTGGGAAAGAAAACCTCCCACCAAAACTGTTAACTTTGAAGAACAGTCTACTGGGTTAGACCAGTAAAGAGCCATCAGCTGTCAGATAGCACTTTGTAAATTATGCAGCAGTTAATGTTCTCCTGTTATCAGAGAAAGTTTTATGCTTTCATGCAACTGAGCTGGCTTGTTTATGATCTCAAAAAAAAAAAAAATTCTATTAAAGTGTACCATGTTATGCTAGTATGCTAATGGTGGAAATAGCGCCACCTTGTGTTGCAAAGAGTTGTTAGATAATGTTGTCAGAAAGGAACCTAGCAAGGTTGACCTGTTTACATTTGTGTTTTGGGAAAACTTTTAATTATAGTAGTTATAATGTAGTACAAATACAAAACCCAAGGAGTGATGTTTTTCTGTGTTGGTTTAAACCTTGGACTGATGCTCGCTTTGGGACACAAAAGCATTTGTTGTACTTTCAGTTTTGATCAGAAATGCAATGATTTTGCATGCACTGAAGTCCTGTAATTATCAGGTGTTTACCTGTTTAATATTGTGAGACTGTTACATGCATAGAATTAGCTCACAAAAATGTGGTTTTATTTTTGCCATGTCCATGTCATGTTCTACAGTCAAATCAAACCACAAGTTTGTTGTTTAGCTGCTGTTTTGTACTTGAATGTACAAGAAAGTGATACTTGGGAACAGAACACTTGAGGCTGAATAATAGATTTAATGCATATTGTTATTACAATAGCCTAACAGACATAGATCACACTATGAGCAATTTTGCAACTAGCTTTAAAATACATTAAATATGACAAGAGGATAGAGAACAGTAATTTTATTGTTTATTGTAAGGTTATTACATGAGTGATAAAACACACATTTTATATTGGAGAATTGGAATCAAAAGTAACAATATCGAACATTTATTGTTCAGCCTAGATCTGTCAGTGATGCAATTATTTTTTTAATAAATGTTGTAATGCAGCTGAACAAACCCAGTGAGTGTTCTTTTAAAGTATATGTTTGCGGTGTTTTTCCCTTTATTAGGTAATAACAGCTAAAATAGATAAGAAATGGGAGAAGGACAAGGACCCATTCAAGGAAATTGGTTTGTTTAATTTAACTGAACTGAAATGAACTGAAAAAAAATGAGTGAGTAGTAAGTAGTAGGTATCATAATTCTAAGTGGGGTTAAATTTGTATCAAGCAGTCCACACAAAATGAAAAAATTAAGTTAACACTAAGCATGGCTATTAAGTTACATGAACTTTTTTTTTTTTTTTTAGTTGTACTACTTGATTTGGTACTGCACACTTAAAATAAACAAGCTTTTCTAACTCACTATTCTTAAGATTACTTTGCTTAATTTGCAACGAGTTTGCATACTTTTTTTAAGTAAGGTCAACTAATTAGATTTTACAGTGAGTATACATACACACGTCTCCCGCAGAGCTATGTTGAAAGTCCCTCAATATTCAGTCGAGTATTGGCTAATGACCTGCAACACCTAGACGTGTCCAGTACAGTACTACAATATGTAGATGATCTCTTGATATGTAGCACCTCCAAAGCTCAATGTGCACAAGACTCAGTCTCAGCCCTGATGGCTTTAGAAAAGGGGGCTCACAAGGTGAGTAAAAATAAATTACAGTTTTGCCAGACACAGGTTGAATACTTAGGTAGACAACTCTGTGGCACTAAATGAGCTATAGTGCCCTCACAAATTGAGGCAGTATCGAAAGCTCCCAAACCACAAACGGTGAGACACATGTCGTCATTTCTGCCATCTCAGCTTTACTAGAAGCCATACACCATCCAAAAGTGTTAGCCATCATTAAATGCGTAGCTCATCAAAAAACGAATTCCCTGATAGCTAAAGGCAACAACTTAGCAGATGAAGCCGCAAAACGCATAGCTACACCCACCTGTATAGGACCACTGCTAGTAGCTGGAGATTGTGAACCACTGACAAACTTATATATATATGTATATATATATATATATATATATATATATATATATATATATATATGTGTATATATATATGTGTATATATATATGTGTATATATATATGTGTATATATATATATGTGTATATATATATATATATATATATATATATATATATATATATATATGAGCTATATATATGTGCTGCTATGTAATAGCAGCACAACATCAGGCAAGTCCATATGCACATTCTGTATGGGCAAAAAGGGGGGCAAGTATAATCACTGAAGAAGGTCCATCACATGGGCTATGGCGAAGTGCACATGGACATATTGTCCTCCCAACATCTTTGGTACAGGTTGCTACACGTAGTGCGCATGGTCAGGACCATTGCACAAGTGGGGAGGTGTTGAGACGCCTTCAAGCAGTCTGGTGGTCACCATTTTTCCGACCTGCGTTTGTAGCTGAGACAATTTTGCAAGGAAGGTTTTTTTCTGTTGCTCTGGTATTTCAAGTCTGATACTGCATGTTAGTGTTTTTGTTTTTTGTTTCTATTTTGCCGGGCTTGATGCTAAAATGATCTTTTCTTTTCAGATTTTTCAAGAAGACAAAAAACTTCCTATGCAGTGGTTGTGTAAGTACTGCACATTTTGTGCTGAAAAGAGGTGCTTCTTACTTAAGCATTACCGCTTAAAACACGGGTGCCACACTCGAATATCACCACTACCGTGCCTTTATAAGGGTGCCTGTGCACATTTAAATCTTTCAATGCACTCAAAGTCCACTTATCAACATGGCACACTCAAAAGGACCTGGGGAACGTGGGTGAAACTGCTTTCCATTGTCAGCTGTGTGACTTTGTGGAGCCTTGCACTGGAGCTGACTTTTTTACCCATTTACGAAGACATTTGAAGCTGAAGCAAAAGGTTTCCTGTCCATATCAAGGCTGTAGCTTTCAGAGCAATGTTTATTCAACCTTTAATGCACATAAAAGCAAAGAACATCAAGACCACAATAAGATGGCATTCAAACCTGAAATTGTGTCACATAATGTACTTGAGGTACCTCCACCTAATATAAATATTCAACCTGAGGATAGTGCCCCTGAAACTGATCAGGTTGAGTTTGAGGTTACTGAGCTCAATGAAGATGTGGGAGACTTGGAGAGTCAGTTGGAACATAATGTAGCTGCTGTTTTTCTGAAAATGTCATCGATTCTTAACATCTCTGAAAATGCCCTGCAAGAAGTTATAGAGCAGATCAACCAAATTTATGTGCTTTCACAGCCATTGTTACATACCTCGGTTGGAAAAATACTAAATCAACATTGTGGAGATGTTGAGGACTCTTAAGTGAGTGAGATAGCTAAAGTATTTACTGAGAATAATGTATTCCTGAAATTCACTTCTACTAGGGGGTCATTGTCAACCACTAGCAAGCGAACATCATACATTTGAAAAGAATTCTCAGTGGTGACGCCTATTGAGTTTGTCCTAAAAAATGACAGGCAGACAGTTGTGTATATCCCCATACTAAAAATGCTGCAGACATTACTAAACAATGGAGAAATTTTAGATAAGGCCATGTCATCTGAGACAAATTTGTCACAAGGATACAGATCTCACAGGGATGGTTACCGGTTTAAAGACAATTCTCTCTTGACAGAGGAAGAATTCAGGATTGCTCTTTTCTTGTACATAGATGATTTTGAGGTGGCTAAGCCCTTGGGAACCTCCAGAAAGAAACACAAGCTGCCATCTACTGGGTACTTGGAAATCTACACCCTAAATATCGCTCCTCTCTTCATTCCATTCAGCTTGCTCTACTCATCATCGCTGAAGATGATATCAGGAAGTTGACTTTAAATGAGAGACCACAGTCTATTGAAGAATTAAAAGTGCAACTGGTAGATAAACTGTCACTGCAGTATGACTTTAAACTGCAGTATGAAGATCAAGACTTCCATAATGCCCTCTGCAATTTGACTGAAATAACTGATTTACCTGAAAGAGCTACGCTCAAAATCATCCCTCTTGTGACTCTCCATTTAACCGCATTGTCATCACCCACCACAACATCAGACACTGAGTGCAGCACAGCAGACACTGAGATCCTGTCGACAGGAAGAGCATCACCATCGCTAAGACAACAGTGGCCAGATTTCTTTGACATACCCAATTTCTCAGTTGATGTTGACTATAGACTCAGACAGGCAGATCTTGCCTTTATGAAGGATGGAACACGTATGACTCTACCACGAGATATGAAGCATGACATACTAGAAAAGCTTGCTGAGACGATGTACAGTTTCAAGGCTTACCCTAAAGATGATGACTTCAGCAGTGTTGCAAAAGCACTAATTAGCAAACACCCCTGCCTCACTGAGCCTGGACCACACAGATGGTATGGCTGGAAAAACAGCCTTAAATTATCGCACAAAGCTTCAAAAAGCTGGATGTGAGGATGTAGCAATCAATGAAGGCAAAAGAAGTAAAGGCAACCCAGAAGGAGAATCCTCAAGCAAGAATATCAAACGGCCAAAAAGAGGTGAAGCAAACTACCTACCTAACTTACCTGAAGGACATGATGAAACAAGCCTTGAAAATGCCAGAAAGGTTCTCGTGGAAGAAATGAAGAAGAAACAACCCAATGGCACTCTCATCTCACAAATGATGGACCAATCATTCCCACTACGCAGACAAGAAATTGTAGAAAAGGAACCTGCTGTACAGAACATTGTTGAACGATGGCCAGCACTCTTCACAGACAGGTAAACTATTTTTGTTCTCAACCAATAAAATAATGCCTATCAAAAAGAAATTCAAGGTGTGTGGCTAGAAATCCAAACACACTTGTTGGAATGTTAACACTTCTGCCATCTCTCCATCCCTACCCACCCCTCTCTCTACTTTTCAGGTGTTTGCTGAGTTCAACAGAATCGCAAGTAAGAATCTTGAGGGAGACTTCTTTGAGGCTCTGGACCAGTATACCCCACGTTTCATTGAACTTTTCAAAACAAGAAGGGGAACTGTTGGCCAGAAGCTCAGTGAGCTGATGCAGCACATGAGCTGGATGGTAAGTAGGTTAATTTTGCTTTTGATCTGTGTGATAGTTCATCAATCAAGTTCTAAATGAGATGATCCAGCCCAACCTATTCTATTTCCTGTCTGACTTGTGCTTGTGCCTTGCAAATTACTCTGTTAACTGGTCTTTTCTCTCTCTGTGTATCATTAGACACCAGACGTGACAGTACTTCGCTCTGTTGTCCTCAAAGGCATTCCTATTTTACTTGGTGACGACTCCAGTGAATTCTTCAAGACATGCTCTGTAAGTACTTGCACATAAGAAAAAGTTTGGTCTGCATTAAAATAGAACTATATCTGTGCTGACATAGAAGATGTAATTTTATCTGCACAATATACAATATACATTTTGTACAGTGATTGATGTATTTTGTATGGCAATTCCTCCACAGCTAATCTGAGAGGTATTTAAACAGCCAGTAAATAAAAATGAAATTTGCCACATAAACGTTGTACACATTAATTAATTGTAAATCTAAGGAGCAGGAGTCCAGGCTGAAAAGTCAGTGTCACTGTTTAAGAATATATGGACCTTGTGGACCATAGCTTTAGTTTAATCATACCACATTTATTTTGTTGGTTATATTGTAACAATCCAGTGTGAACACATATTTAAAACCATATTCCCTAGCAAATGCTTTCAACATTAAAAATGAATGTTTAGAAGAGCATAAATTGCCATGCTGAAGAATGTGTGTGTGTGTCTTTGTAGGGTACAGCGAGAGACGAGGCCCTAGAATGCACTGTCGGTGTGCTGACAGTTGTCAGTGAAGATAATCCTCATGAGGGTCCAAGTTCAGTAGACCTCCAGCCCATCTCCACTGCCATCATTCTGGAGGGAGGTATCATCATGGATCATATAAAAAAACTTGCCTCAGGCAGTTTGTCTGTTATTTGGGCTTACATATGCTTTGCATTTGGATTACCCAAAATGCATGGCAAATACACTCAACTTCATTCAGACTGTGATGCTTGGACTGGGAAAGAAAACCTCCCACCAAAACTGTTAACTTTGAAGAACAGTCTACTGGGTTAGACCAGTAAAGAGCCATCAGCTGTCAGATAGCACTTTGTAAATTATGCAGCAGTTAATGTTCTCCTGTTATCAGAGAAAGTTTTATGCTTTCATGCAACTGAGCTGGCTTGTTTATGATCTCAAAAAAAAAAAAAATTCTATTAAAGTGTACCATGTTATGCTAGTATGCTAATGGTGGAAATAGCGCCACCTTGTGTTGCAAAGAGTTGTTAGATAATGTTGTCAGAAAGGAACCTAGCAAGGTTGACCTGTTTACATTTGTGTTTTGGGAAAACTTTTAATTATAGTAGTTATAATGTAGTACAAATACAAAACCCAAGGAGTGATGTTTTTCTGTGTTGGTTTAAACCTTGGACTGATGCTCGCTTTGGGACACAAAAGCATTTGTTGTACTTTCAGTTTTGATCAGAAATGCAATGATTTTGCATGCACTGAAGTCCTGTAATTATCAGGTGTTTACCTGTTTAATATTGTGAGACTGTTACATGCATAGAATTAGCTCACAAAAATGTGGTTTTATTTTTGCCATGTCCATGTCATGTTCTACAGTCAAATCAAACCACAAGTTTGTTGTTTAGCTGCTGTTTTGTACTTGAATGTACAAGAAAGTGATACTTGGGAACAGAACACTTGAGGCTGAATAATAGATTTAATGCATATTGTTATTACAATAGCCTAACAGACATAGATCACACTATGAGCAATTTTGCAACTAGCTTTAAAATACATTAAATATGACAAGAGGATAGAGAACAGTAATTTTATTGTTTATTGTAAGGTTATTACATGAGTGATAAAACACACATTTTATATTGGAGAATTGGAATCAAAAGTAACAATATCGAACATTTATTGTTCAGTCTAGATCTGTCAGTGATGCAATTATTTTTTTAATAAATGTTGTAATGCAGCTGAACAAACCCAGTGAGCGTTCTTTTAAAGTATATGTTTGTGGTGTTTTTCCCTTTATTAGGTAATAACAGCTAAAATAGATAAGAAATGGGAGAAGGACAAGGACCCATTCAAGGAAATTGGTTTGTTTAATTTAACTGAACTGAAATGAACTGAAAAAAAATGAGTGAGTAGTAAGTAGTAGGTATCATAATTCTAAGTGGGGTTAAATTTGTATCAAGCAGTCCACACAAAATGAAAAAATTAAGTTAACACTAAGCATGGCTATTAAGTTACATGAACTTTTTTTTTTTTTTTTTTAGTTGTACTACTTGATTTGGTACTGCACACTTAAAATAAACAAGCTTTTCTAACTCACTATTCTTAAGATTACTTTGCTTAATTTGCAACGAGTTTGCATACTTTTTTTAAGTAAGGTCAACTAATTAGATTTTACAGTGAGTATACGTACACACGTCTCCCGCAGAGCTATGTTGAAAGTCCCTCAATATTCAGTCGAGTATTGGCTAATGACCTGCAACACCTAGACGTGTCCAGTACAGTACTACAATATGTAGATGATCTCTTGATATGTAGCACCTCCAAAGCTCAATGTGCACAAGACTCAGTCTCAGCCCTGATGGCTTTAGAAAAGGGGGCTCACAAGGTGAGTAAAAATAAATTACAGTTTTGCCAGACACAGGTTGAATACTTAGGTAGACAACTCTGTGGCACTAAATGAGCTATAGTGCCCTCACAAATTGAGGCAGTATCGAAAGCTCCCAAACCACAAACGGTGAGACACATGTCGTCATTTCTGCCATCTCAGCTTTACTAGAAGCCATACACCATCCAAAAGTGTTAGCCATCATTAAATGCGTAGCTCATCAAAAAACGAATTCCCTGATAGCTAAAGGCAACAACTTAGCAGATGAAGCCGCAAAACGCATAGCTACACCCACCTGTATAGGACCACTGCTAGTAGCTGGAGATTGTGAACCACTGACAAACTTATATATATATGATATATATATATATATATATATATATGAGCTATATATATGTGCTGCTATGTAATAGCAGCACAACATCAGGCAAGTCCATATGCACATTCTGTATGGGCAAAAAGGGGGGCAAGTATAATCACTGAAGAAGGTCCATCACATGGGCTATGGCGAAGTGCACATGGACATATTGTCCTCCCAACATCTTTGGTACAGGTTGCTACACGTAGTGCGCATGGTCAGGACCATTGCACAAGTGGGGAGGTGTTGAGACGCCTTCAAGCAGTCTGGTGGTCACCATTTTTCCGACCTGCGTTTGTAGCTGAGACAATTTTGCAAGGAAGGTTTTTTTCTGTTGCTCTGGTATTTCAAGTCTGATACTGCATGTTAGTGTTTTTGTTTTTTGTTTCTATTTTGCCGGGCTTGATGCTAAAATGATCTTTTCTTTTCAGATTTTTCAAGAAGACAAAAAACTTCCTATGCAGTGGTTGTGTAAGTACTGCACATTTTGTGCTGAAAAGAGGTGCTTCTTACTTAAGCATTACCGCTTAAAACACGGGTGCCACACTCGAATATCACCACTACCGTGCCTTTATAAGGAGTGCCTGTGCACATTTAAATCTTTCAATGCACTCAAAGTCCACTTATCAACATGGCACACTCAAAAGGACCTGGGGAACGTGGGTGAAACTGCTTTCCATTGTCAGCTGTGTGACTTTGTGGAGCCTTGCACTGGAGCTGACTTTTTTACCCATTTACGAAGACATTTGAAGCTGAAGCAAAAGGTTTCCTGTCCATATCAAGGCTGTAGCTTTCAGAGCAATGTTTATTCAACCTTTAATGCACATAAAAGCAAAGAACATCAAGACCACAATAAGATGGCATTCAAACCTGAAATTGTGTCACATAATGTACTTGAGGTACCTCCACCTAATATAAATATTCAACCTGAGGATAGTGCCCCTGAAACTGATCAGGTTGAGTTTGAGGTTACTGAGCTCAATGAAGATGTGGGAGACTTGGAGAGTCAGTTGGAACATAATGTAGCTGCTGTTTTTCTGAAAATGTCATCGATTCTTAACATCTCTGAAAATGCCCTGCAAGAAGTTATAGAGCAGATCAACCAAATTTATGTGCTTTCACAGCCATTGTTACATACCTCGGTTGGAAAAATACTAAATCAACATTGTGGAGATGTTGAGGACTCTTAAGTGAGTGAGATAGCTAAAGTATTTACTGAGAATAATGTATTCCTGAAATTCACTTCTACTAGGGGGTCATTGTCAACCACTAGCAAGCGAACATCATACATTTGAAAAGAATTCTCAGTGGTGACGCCTATTGAGTTTGTCCTAAAAAATGACAGGCAGACAGTTGTGTATATCCCCATACTAAAAATGCTGCAGACATTACTAAACAATGGAGAAATTTTAGATAAGGCCATGTCATCTGAGACAAATTTGTCACAAGGATACAGATCTCACAGGGATGGTTACCGGTTTAAAGACAATTCTCTCTTGACAGAGGAAGAATTCAGGATTGCTCTTTTCTTGTACATAGATGATTTTGAGGTGGCTAAGCCCTTGGGAACCTCCAGAAAGAAACACAAGCTGCCATCTACTGGGTACTTGGAAATCTACACCCTAAATATCGCTCCTCTCTTCATTCCATTCAGCTTGCTCTACTCATCATCGCTGAAGATGATATCAGGAAGTTGACTTTAAATGAGAGACCACAGTCTATTGAAGAATTAAAAGTGCAACTGGTAGATAAACTGTCACTGCAGTATGACTTTAAACTGCAGTATGAAGATCAAGACTTCCATAATGCCCTCTGCAATTTGACTGAAATAACTGATTTACCTGAAAGAGCTACGCTCAAAATCATCCCTCTTGTGACTCTCCATTTAACCGCATTGTCATCACCCACCACAACATCAGACACTGAGTGCAGCACAGCAGACACTGAGATCCTGTCGACAGGAAGAGCATCACCATCGCTAAGACAACAGTGGCCAGATTTCTTTGACATACCCAATTTCTCAGTTGATGTTGACTATAGACTCAGACAGGCAGATCTTGCCTTTATGAAGGATGGAACACGTATGACTCTACCACGAGATATGAAGCATGACATACTAGAAAAGCTTGCTGAGACGATGTACAGTTTCAAGGCTTACCCTAAAGATGATGACTTCAGCAGTGTTGCAAAAGCACTAATTAGCAAACACCCCTGCCTCACTGAGCCTGGACCACACAGATGGTATGGCTGGAAAAACAGCCTTAAATTATCGCACAAAGCTTCAAAAAGCTGGATGTGAGGATGTAGCAATCAATGAAGGCAAAAGAAGTAAAGGCAACCCAGAAGGAGAATCCTCAAGCAAGAATATCAAACGGCCAAAAAGAGGTGAAGCAAACTACCTACCTAACTTACCTGAAGGACATGATGAAACAAGCCTTGAAAATGCCAGAAAGGTTCTCGTGGAAGAAATGAAGAAGAAACAACCCAATGGCACTCTCATCTCACAAATGATGGACCAATCATTCCCACTACGCAGACAAGAAATTGTAGAAAAGGAACCTGCTGTACAGAACATTGTTGAACGATGGCCAGCACTCTTCACAGACAGGTAAACTATTTTTGTTCTCAACCAATAAAATAATGCCTATCAAAAAGAAATTCAAGGTGTGTGGCTAGAAATCCAAACACACTTGTTGGAATGTTAACACTTCTGCCATCTCTCCATCCCTACCCACCCCTCTCTCTACTTTTCAGGTGTTTGCTGAGTTCAACAGAATCGCAAGTAAGAATCTTGAGGGAGACTTCTTTGAGGCTCTGGACCAGTATACCCCACGTTTCATTGAACTTTTCAAAACAAGAAGGGGAACTGTTGGCCAGAAGCTCAGTGAGCTGATGCAGCACATGAGCTGGATGGTAAGTAGGTTAATTTTGCTTTTGATCTGTGTGATAGTTCATCAATCAAGTTCTAAATGAGATGATCCAGCCCAACCTATTCTATTTCCTGTCTGACTTGTGCTTGTGCCTTGCAAATTACTCTGTTAACTGGTCTTTTCTCTCTCTGTGTATCATTAGACACCAGACGTGACAGTACTTCGCTCTGTTGTCCTCAAAGGCATTCCTATTTTACTTGGTGACGACTCCAGTGAATTCTTCAAGACATGCTCTGTAAGTACTTGCACATAAGAAAAAGTTTGGTCTGCATTAAAATAGAACTATATCTGTGCTGACATAGAAGATGTAATTTTATCTGCACAATATACAATATACATTTTGTACAGTGATTGATGTATTTTGTATGGCAATTCCTCCACAGCTAATCTGAGAGGTATTTAAACAGCCAGTAAATAAAAATGAAATTTGCCACATAAACGTTGTACACATTAATTAATTGTAAATCTAAGGAGCAGGAGTCCAGGCTGAAAAGTCAGTGTCACTGTTTAAGAATATATGGACCTTGTGGACCATAGCTTTAGTTTAATCATACCACATTTATTTTGTTGGTTATATTGTAACAATCCAGTGTGAACACATATTTAAAACCATATTCCCTAGCAAATGCTTTCAACATTAAAAATGAATGTTTAGAAGAGCATAAATTGCCATGCTGAAGAATGTGTGTGTGTGTCTTTGTAGGGTACAGCGAGAGACGAGGCCCTAGAATGCACTGTCGGTGTGCTGACAGTTGTCAGTGAAGATAATCCTCATGAGGGTCCAAGTTCAGTAGACCTCCAGCCCATCTCCACTGCCATCATTCTGGAGGGAGGTATCATCATGGATCATATAAAAAAACTTGCCTCAGGCAGTTTGTCTGTTATTTGGGCTTACATATGCTTTGCATTTGGATTACCCAAAATGCATGGCAAATACACTCAACTTCATTCAGACTGTGATGCTTGGACTGGGAAAGAAAACCTCCCACCAAAACTGTTAACTTTGAAGAACAGTCTACTGGGTTAGACCAGTAAAGAGCCATCAGCTGTCAGATAGCACTTTGTAAATTATGCAGCAGTTAATGTTCTCCTGTTATCAGAGAAAGTTTTATGCTTTCATGCAACTGAGCTGGCTTGTTTATGATCTCAAAAAAAAAAAAAATTCTATTAAAGTGTACCATGTTATGCTAGTATGCTAATGGTGGAAATAGCGCCACCTTGTGTTGCAAAGAGTTGTTAGATAATGTTGTCAGAAAGGAACCTAGCAAGGTTGACCTGTTTACATTTGTGTTTTGGGAAAACTTTTAATTATAGTAGTTATAATGTAGTACAAATACAAAACCCAAGGAGTGATGTTTTTCTGTGTTGGTTTAAACCTTGGACTGATGCTCGCTTTGGGACACAAAAGCATTTGTTGTACTTTCAGTTTTGATCAGAAATGCAATGATTTTGCATGCACTGAAGTCCTGTAATTATCAGGTGTTTACCTGTTTAATATTGTGAGACTGTTACATGCATAGAATTAGCTCACAAAAATGTGGTTTTATTTTTGCCATGTCCATGTCATGTTCTACAGTCAAATCAAACCACAAGTTTGTTGTTTAGCTGCTGTTTTGTACTTGAATGTACAAGAAAGTGATACTTGGGAACAGAACACTTGAGGCTGAATAATAGATTTAATGCATATTGTTATTACAATAGCCTAACAGACATAGATCACACTATGAGCAATTTTGCAACTAGCTTTAAAATACATTAAATATGACAAGAGGATAGAGAACAGTAATTTTATTGTTTATTGTAAGGTTATTACATGAGTGATAAAACACACATTTTATATTGGAGAATTGGAATCAAAAGTAACAATATCGAACATTTATTGTTCAGTCTAGATCTGTCAGTGATGCAATTATTTTTTTAATAAATGTTGTAATGCAGCTGAACAAACCCAGTGAGCGTTCTTTTAAAGTATATGTTTGTGGTGTTTTTCCCTTTATTAGGTAATAACAGCTAAAATAGATAAGAAATGGGAGAAGGACAAGGACCCATTCAAGGAAATTGGTTTGTTTAATTTAACTGAACTGAAATGAACTGAAAAAAAATGAGTGAGTAGTAAGTAGTAGGTATCATAATTCTAAGTGGGGTTAAATTTGTATCAAGCAGTCCACACAAAATGAAAAAATTAAGTTAACACTAAGCATGGCTATTAAGTTACATGAACTTTTTTTTTTTTTTTTTTAGTTGTACTACTTGATTTGGTACTGCACACTTAAAATAAACAAGCTTTTCTAACTCACTATTCTTAAGATTACTTTGCTTAATTTGCAACGAGTTTGCATACTTTTTTTAAGTAAGGTCAACTAATTAGATTTTACAGTGAGTATACGTACACACGTCTCCCGCAGAGCTATGTTGAAAGTCCCTCAATATTCAGTCGAGTATTGGCTAATGACCTGCAACACCTAGACGTGTCCAGTACAGTACTACAATATGTAGATGATCTCTTGATATGTAGCACCTCCAAAGCTCAATGTGCACAAGACTCAGTCTCAGCCCTGATGGCTTTAGAAAAGGGGGCTCACAAGGTGAGTAAAAATAAATTACAGTTTTGCCAGACACAGGTTGAATACTTAGGTAGACAACTCTGTGGCACTAAATGAGCTATAGTGCCCTCACAAATTGAGGCAGTATCGAAAGCTCCCAAACCACAAACGGTGAGACACATGTCGTCATTTCTGCCATCTCAGCTTTACTAGAAGCCATACACCATCCAAAAGTGTTAGCCATCATTAAATGCGTAGCTCATCAAAAAACGAATTCCCTGATAGCTAAAGGCAACAACTTAGCAGATGAAGCCGCAAAACGCATAGCTACACCCACCTGTATAGGACCACTGCTAGTAGCTGGAGATTGTGAACCACTGACAAACTTATATATATATGATATATATATATATATATATATATATATATATATGAGCTATATATATGTGCTGCTATGTAATAGCAGCACAACATCAGGCAAGTCCATATGCACATTCTGTATGGGCAAAAAGGGGGGCAAGTATAATCACTGAAGAAGGTCCATCACATGGGCTATGGCGAAGTGCACATGGACATATTGTCCTCCCAACATCTTTGGTACAGGTTGCTACACGTAGTGCGCATGGTCAGGACCATTGCACAAGTGGGGAGGTGTTGAGACGCCTTCAAGCAGTCTGGTGGTCACCATTTTTCCGACCTGCGTTTGTAGCTGAGACAATTTTGCAAGGAAGGTTTTTTTCTGTTGCTCTGGTATTTCAAGTCTGATACTGCATGTTAGTGTTTTTGTTTTTTGTTTCTATTTTGCCGGGCTTGATGCTAAAATGATCTTTTCTTTTCAGATTTTTCAAGAAGACAAAAAACTTCCTATGCAGTGGTTGTGTAAGTACTGCACATTTTGTGCTGAAAAGAGGTGCTTCTTACTTAAGCATTACCGCTTAAAACACGGGTGCCACACTCGAATATCACCACTACCGTGCCTTTATAAGGAGTGCCTGTGCACATTTAAATCTTTCAATGCACTCAAAGTCCACTTATCAACATGGCACACTCAAAAGGACCTGGGGAACGTGGGTGAAACTGCTTTCCATTGTCAGCTGTGTGACTTTGTGGAGCCTTGCACTGGAGCTGACTTTTTTACCCATTTACGAAGACATTTGAAGCTGAAGCAAAAGGTTTCCTGTCCATATCAAGGCTGTAGCTTTCAGAGCAATGTTTATTCAACCTTTAATGCACATAAAAGCAAAGAACATCAAGACCACAATAAGATGGCATTCAAACCTGAAATTGTGTCACATAATGTACTTGAGGTACCTCCACCTAATATAAATATTCAACCTGAGGATAGTGCCCCTGAAACTGATCAGGTTGAGTTTGAGGTTACTGAGCTCAATGAAGATGTGGGAGACTTGGAGAGTCAGTTGGAACATAATGTAGCTGCTGTTTTTCTGAAAATGTCATCGATTCTTAACATCTCTGAAAATGCCCTGCAAGAAGTTATAGAGCAGATCAACCAAATTTATGTGCTTTCACAGCCATTGTTACATACCTCGGTTGGAAAAATACTAAATCAACATTGTGGAGATGTTGAGGACTCTTAAGTGAGTGAGATAGCTAAAGTATTTACTGAGAATAATGTATTCCTGAAATTCACTTCTACTAGGGGGTCATTGTCAACCACTAGCAAGCGAACATCATACATTTGAAAAGAATTCTCAGTGGTGACGCCTATTGAGTTTGTCCTAAAAAATGACAGGCAGACAGTTGTGTATATCCCCATACTAAAAATGCTGCAGACATTACTAAACAATGGAGAAATTTTAGATAAGGCCATGTCATCTGAGACAAATTTGTCACAAGGATACAGATCTCACAGGGATGGTTACCGGTTTAAAGACAATTCTCTCTTGACAGAGGAAGAATTCAGGATTGCTCTTTTCTTGTACATAGATGATTTTGAGGTGGCTAAGCCCTTGGGAACCTCCAGAAAGAAACACAAGCTGCCATCTACTGGGTACTTGGAAATCTACACCCTAAATATCGCTCCTCTCTTCATTCCATTCAGCTTGCTCTACTCATCATCGCTGAAGATGATATCAGGAAGTTGACTTTAAATGAGAGACCACAGTCTATTGAAGAATTAAAAGTGCAACTGGTAGATAAACTGTCACTGCAGTATGACTTTAAACTGCAGTATGAAGATCAAGACTTCCATAATGCCCTCTGCAATTTGACTGAAATAACTGATTTACCTGAAAGAGCTACGCTCAAAATCATCCCTCTTGTGACTCTCCATTTAACCGCATTGTCATCACCCACCACAACATCAGACACTGAGTGCAGCACAGCAGACACTGAGATCCTGTCGACAGGAAGAGCATCACCATCGCTAAGACAACAGTGGCCAGATTTCTTTGACATACCCAATTTCTCAGTTGATGTTGACTATAGACTCAGACAGGCAGATCTTGCCTTTATGAAGGATGGAACACGTATGACTCTACCACGAGATATGAAGCATGACATACTAGAAAAGCTTGCTGAGACGATGTACAGTTTCAAGGCTTACCCTAAAGATGATGACTTCAGCAGTGTTGCAAAAGCACTAATTAGCAAACACCCCTGCCTCACTGAGCCTGGACCACACAGATGGTATGGCTGGAAAAACAGCCTTAAATTATCGCACAAAGCTTCAAAAAGCTGGATGTGAGGATGTAGCAATCAATGGAGGCAAAAGAAGTAAAGGCAACCCAGAAGGAGAATCCTCAAGCAAGAATATCAAACGGCCAAAAAGAGGTGAAGCAAACTACCTACCTAACTTACCTGAAGGACATGATGAAACAAGCCTTGAAAATGCCAGAAAGGTTCTCGTGGAAGAAATGAAGAAGAAACAACCCAATGGCACTCTCATCTCACAAATGATGGACCAATCATTCCCACTACGCAGACAAGAAATTGTAGAAAAGGAACCTGCTGTACAGAACATTGTTGAACGATGGCCAGCACTCTTCACAGACAGGTAAACTATTTTTGTTCTCAACCAATAAAATAATGCCTATCAAAAAGAAATTCAAGGTGTGTGGCTAGAAATCCAAACACACTTGTTGGAATGTTAACACTTCTGCCATCTCTCCATCCCTACCCACCCCTCTCTCTACTTTTCAGGTGTTTGCTGAGTTCAACAGAATCGCAAGTAAGAATCTTGAGGGAGACTTCTTTGAGGCTCTGGACCAGTATACCCCACGTTTCATTGAACTTTTCAAAACAAGAAGGGGAACTGTTGGCCAGAAGCTCAGTGAGCTGATGCAGCACATGAGCTGGATGGTAAGTAGGTTAATTTTGCTTTTGATCTGTGTGATAGTTCATCAATCAAGTTCTAAATGAGATGATCCAGCCCAACCTATTCTATTTCCTGTCTGACTTGTGCTTGTGCTTTGCAAATTACTCTGTTAACTGGTCTTTTCTCTCTCTGTGTATCATTAGACACCAGACGTGACAGTACTTCGCTCTGTTGTCCTCAAAGGCATTCCTATTTTACTTGGTGACGACTCCAGTGAATTCTTCAAGACATGCTCTGTAAGTACTTGCACATAAGAAAAAGTTTGGTCTGCATTAAAATAGAACTATATCTGTGCTGACATAGAAGATGTAATTTTATCTGCACAATATACAATATACATTTTGTACAGTGATTGATGTATTTTGTATGGCAATTCCTCCACAGCTAATCTGAGAGGTATTTAAACAGCCAGTAAATAAAAATGAAATTTGCCACATAAACGTTGTACACATTAATTAATTGTAAATCTAAGGAGCAGGAGTCCAGGCTGAAAAGTCAGTGTCACTGTTTAAGAATATATGGACCTTGTGGACCATAGCTTTAGTTTAATCATACCACATTTATTTTGTTGGTTATATTGTAACAATCCAGTGTGAACACATATTTAAAACCATATTCCCTAGCAAATGCTTTCAACATTAAAAATGAATGTTTAGAAGAGCATAAATTGCCATGCTGAAGAATGTGTGTGTGTGTCTTTGTAGGGTACAGCGAGAGACGAGGCCCTAGAATGCACTGTCGGTGTGCTGACAGTTGTCAGTGAAGATAATCCTCATGAGGGTCCAAGTTCAGTAGACCTCCAGCCCATCTCCACTGCCATCATTCTGGAGGGAGGTATCATCATGGATCATATAAAAAAACTTGCCTCAGGCAGTTTGTCTGTTATTTGGGCTTACATATGCTTTGCATTTGGATTACCCAAAATGCATGGCAAATACACTCAACTTCATTCAGACTGTGATGCTTGGACTGGGAAAGAAAACCTCCCACCAAAACTGTTAACTCTGAAGAACAGTCTACTGGGTTAGACCAGTAAAGAGCCATCAGCTGTCAGATAGCACTTTGTAAATTATGCAGCAGTTAATGTTCTCCTGTTATCAGAGAAAGTTTTATGCTTTCATGCAACTGAGCTGGCTTGTTTATGATCTCAAAAAAAAAAAAAATTCTATTAAAGTGTACCATGTTATGCTAGTATGCTAATGGTGGAAATAGCGCCACCTTGTGTTGCAAAGAGTTGTTAGATAATGTTGTCAGAAAGGAACCTAGCAAGGTTGACCTGTTTACATTTGTGTTTTGGGAAAACTTTTAATTATAGTAGTTATAATGTAGTACAAATACAAAACCCAAGGAGTGATGTTTTTCTGTGTTGGTTTAAACCTTGGACTGATGCTCGCTTTGGGACACAAAAGCATTTGTTGTACTTTCAGTTTTGATCAGAAATGCAATGATTTTGCATGCACTGAAGTCCTGTAATTATCAGGTGTTTACCTGTTTAATATTGTGAGACTGTTACATGCATAGAATTAGCTCACAAAAATGTGGTTTTATTTTTGCCATGTCCATGTCATGTTCTACAGTCAAATCAAACCACAAGTTTGTTGTTTAGCTGCTGTTTTGTACTTGAATGTACAAGAAAGTGATACTTGGGAACAGAACACTTGAGGCTGAATAATAGATTTAATGCATATTGTTATTACAATAGCCTAACAGACATAGATCACACTATGAGCAATTTTGCAACTAGCTTTAAAATACATTAAATATGACAAGAGGATAGAGAACAGTCATTTTATTGTTTATTGTAAGGATATTACATGAGTGATAAAACACACATTTTATATTGGAGAATTGGAATCAAAAGTAACAATATCGAACATTTATTGTTCAGTCTAGATCTGTCAGTGATGCAATTATTTTTTTAATAAATGTTGTAATGCAGCTGAACAAACCCAGTGAGTGTTCTTTTAAAGTATATGTTTGTGGTGTTTTTCCCTTTATTAGGTAATAACAGCTAAAATAGATAAGAAATGGGAGAAGGACAAGGACCCATTCAAGGAAAT
This sequence comes from Lateolabrax maculatus, assembly GCA_031216445.1. Taxonomy (NCBI): domain Eukaryota; kingdom Metazoa; phylum Chordata; class Actinopteri; order Acropomatiformes; family Lateolabracidae; genus Lateolabrax; species Lateolabrax maculatus. The sequence goes on from CM062199.1 coordinate 27,993,887, forward strand.
TGGTTTGTTTAATTTAACTGAACTGAAATGAACTGAAAAAAAATGAGTGAGTAGTAAGTAGTAGGTATCATAATTCTAAGTGGGGTTAAATTTGTATCAAGCAGTCCACACAAAATGAAAAAATTAACACTAAGCATGGCTATTAAGTTACATGAACTTTTTTTTTTTTTTTTTAGTTGTACTACTTGATTTGGTACTGCACACTTAAAATAAACAAGCTTTTCTAACTCACTATTCTTAAGATTACTTTGCTTAATTTGCAACGAGTTTGCATACTTTTTTTAAGTAAGGTCAACTAATTAGATTTTACAGTGAGTATACGTACACACGTCTCCCGCAGAGCTATGTTGAAAGTCCCTCAATATTCAGTCGAGTATTGGCTAATGACCTGCAACACCTAGACGTGTCCAGTACAGTACTACAATATGTAGATGATCTCTTGATATGTAGCACCTCCAAAGCTCAATGTGCACAAGACTCAGTCTCAGCCCTGATGGCTTTAGAAAAGGGGGCTCACAAGGTGAGTAAAAATAAATTACAGTTTTGCCAGACACAGGTTGAATACTTAGGTAGACAACTCTGTGGCACTAAATGAGCTATAGTGCCCTCACAAATTGAGGCAGTATCGAAAGCTCCCAAACCACAAACGGTGAGACACATGTCGTCATTTCTGCCATCTCAGCTTTACTAGAAGCCATACACCATCCAAAAGTGTTAGCCATCATTAAATGCGTAGCTCATCAAAAAACGAATTCCCTGATAGCTAAAGGCAACAACTTAGCAGATGAAGCCGCAAAACGCATAGCTACACCCACCTGTATAGGACCACTGCTAGTAGCTGGAGATTGTGAACCACTGACAAACTTATATATATATATATATATATATATATATATGAGCTATATATATGTGCTGCTATATAATAGCAGCACAACATCAGGCAAGTCCATATGCACATTCTGTATGGGCAAAAAGGGGGGCAAGTATAATCACTGAAGAAGGTCCATCACATGGGCTATGGCGAAGTGCACATGGACATATTGTCCTCCCAACATCTTTGGTACAGGTTGCTACACGTAGTGCGCATGGTCAGGACCATTGCACAAGTGGGGAGGTGTTGAGACGCCTTCAAGCAGTCTGGTGGTCACCATTTTTCCGACCTGCGTTTGTAGCTGAGACAATAAAAAAAGCCCTAAAAATGCTAGGAATCAAACAGAAGTTCAGATGTGTGTATCACCCACAGTCACAGAGAGTAGTGGAAAGGGCAAATGGCATGCTAAAAGCAAAACTTGCAAAAATTAGAGCAGACAGTCAGTATAAAATCAATTGGGTAGATGCATTGCCACTTGCTTTGATGGCTATACGAACACTAACTAACACTAACACTAAGCTAAGAGACTAACACATCTAATACCACACGAGGCACTTACAGGGAGACCGATGCCGGTTCCCTTTTGTAGAGGGCCGTATGCGAGCAATTTGAACGAGAACTAACATGCTACCTACGACACCTAACGCAAATACACAAAGCTGTGCTCCAACAGGTAAAAGCTGTGTCTGAGGACAGAGACGCTGACATTCCAGAGCAGCTAAGGAGAGTTGAACCTGGAGACTGGGTCTACGTAAAGGTGTTCAAACGAAAGTGGGACCAACCAAGGTGAGAAGGACCCTTTAAGGTTATCCTAACTACCCCAACTGCGCTGAAAGTAGAGGGTAAGAAATGTTGGTTCCATTTAAACCATTGCTGCAGAGCGAGGGATCCAGGTGAGACAGCAAGGGCACAGCACGATCCAGAAAGGGACGGTGAAGCCTCCCAACTGGAAGATAGACAGCTTCAAGATCCAAGGACAAAGATGATCACAGAGACTGGCTGAGAGGAGGAGTACCAGTAAACAACGTAATCACACTCACGTATATAAAGTCAGCTCAATACAATCAAACATTGACATTAGGACCAGAAGGCATAAAAATAGACACGCATGTGGTTCACAGACAATGCCTAAAAGAAGGGACAGTGATGGTAGTGGTACAATGTTCACAAAATCAATGCACATAGATAAACCTACACCAAACCATGACAGCTGAAGAAGCAACCAAATTGACCCAAATTTAAGTAAAATGAGGTGTCTGAGCTGAGAGATGTCTCTCCCATGTGTGTCCAATGTTTAGATACTTGTGTGGATCCAATGTTTAGATACTTGTGTGGGAAATGTTTAGATAAGCCTATGTCCAAGGTCTGGCTACTTTCATAGATGGGTGCCCCTTGGGGGTTGTTTTCCTAAAGTTCCAAAGAGATGAGATCAGTTTCAACCTGAACTATAGGTTCCACCTTCCCTTTCTGTAAAATAGCCATGTATGGTTATGAGGTTGGCTCTGAGCCTATCTTGTCACCACACATTAGCTATACCATGAGGCTTTAAAAGGTGTAGTTTGAGTGGAAAACGGGGGAGATTCACATTGGCTTCGGATCTTCTCACAGGCAATCCATGGTGCTTGTTTTGACGCTGTACTTTTTGTAATAAACCTTTTTATACAACTAAGTCGGTGTCAGCGGAGATTCCTTCATCATCATCACATCATCGCTACAGAAGATACAACACAGCCAACCCCTCTCAGACAGCTAAGGTCGCAAAAGGAGGAAGCATTTAGGAGTGGAGATAGAAGCAGGTTCAAAGAGGCAAAGTACAGGTTTAGCAAAGAGGTGAGGGGAGCTAAACGACTGTATTCTGAGAAACTCCAACACCAGTTCTCAGCCAAGGACTCTGCTTCTGTCTGGAAGGGGCTCAGAGAGCTCACCCATTACAAACCCAGAGCCCCCCACTCTGCTAACGACTTGCGCCTGTCCAACAATCTGAACAAGTTCTACTGTCGTTTCGAAAGACAATGGGACAGTCCAGACACAATCCCCTGGGACTCCATCCACCAGCCCCAGGCCACCAGCTTCACCTCTCCCACCACTGCAGGGGCCTGGGCCTCTCCACAACTTCAAACCTCAGAGGCCCCCTTCCCATCCACAGTGACACCTCTCTCAATCCTGGAGAGGGATGTTAACAGACAATACAAGAGACAGAACCTCCACAAAGCAGCCGGGCCAGACTCTGTCTCTCCATCCACCCTGAAGCACTGTGCTGACCAGCTGTCTCTGGTGTTCACAGATATCTTTAACACTTCACTGGAGATATCCCACATACCAGCCTGCTTCAAATGTTCCAGCAAGAGATACTGTAAGACTTAGAGCACACTGGCAGACGAAGAGAAAGACAAAAGACACTCACATATGTGCAGCCTGCAGTATACTGGATCCAATGGCCAGCTGACTCAGAACTTGCACACCAATGGAGTGTGTGAAAAGCCTGGATACAGAAAGAACTGCCCACAGCACAAGAACCACGACTGCCGCTGCACTGCACTCTGATGTATGATGAGACTCAGCAACATACTGACTACAAAGAATGCTGGACAGAGTTGATTACAGGCAAAATATTATCTGTAATATGTCAAGACCTGTATGTTGGACCACAAGGACCAGCAGCAGCAGTTACTCTACCACCAGAACTACGTCCCTGGTTTCAAGTCACCAGCTCCGTCCCACATGTTACACTCCTGATAGCTAATGGACATGAATCACGTGACCTAGGACCGATGGTGAAGGCAGCACTACAAGTGACTGTATGGAAACCAACTCAGAACACGCATGTGCAGTCATCCTCCGATGGACAATATGTGAAAATATTTCTGCGAGCATATGACAAAGGAACAAGAGCCCAAGTGCTACTAAGTCAGAGATTCCCTACTCAACTGCCACTCTCAGAAGAACATAGTGTGCTACTACATCAGATACCACATGAGTTATGGTCACATCATAAAACAGATGTAGGGCTAGTTAGGTCAGCACAGCCAGTTCACATCAAAGCAAAAGAGGGCATTGTGTTGCCATACCAAAAACAATATCCCATTAAACCACACCAAATAGCAGGTATAAGACCCACCATCAAGGGCTTGGTAGCAGCAGGTGTGTTAAAACCAACAAAAAGTCCGTGTAATACACCAACTTGTCCAATAAAACAAAATAAACTCTAGTGACTATCGATTGGTGCATGATTTGTGCGCCATTAATTCCACTGTAGATGCAGAAGTACCTGTGGTTCCAGACCCACATACTTTGCTTTCTAATATCCCACATGACGCCTGTTGGTACACAGCATTTGTTAGTGTGCCATTACACCCAGATTCACAGTATCTGTTTGCTTTTACATATCAAGGACAGCAGTACACTGTAAATGCAAACATAGTATTTAATTAAAAATAGTAAATTGACTTAAATCAGTTTTTATCAAATTGCTATTAACACTTACTTTTAGTAAGTTACTTGTAATTTGTGGTTGAAAAATCTCACCAGCTCAGTCTATTTGAACTGGATTAATTTAGAAAAAGTATGTTTTCGATAATTGTGCTTTTACAAGTACATTTACTCAATACTGCACTTAAGTACAAAGTACTTTAAGTACTTTACTTTTTTTTTCATATTACTGTCTACTTTTACTCCACTACATTTTAGAGGGAAATATTGTACTTTTTACATCACTGCATATGTAATAATACATACGCGATATATAATAATAATCAGTAGTATGCTACTTTTAATTTTAATATTTTAAGTATTTCTTTTTGTGGTTATATGTTTTTTACTTAATTGAAATTTTCACTGCAGGAGCTGTATTGTAAAAGAGTAGTTTCACGGAGTGGTATTAGTACTTTTGCTTCGATTTGAAAACTTCGCCGGCTTTTTTTTTTTTTTTCCCGACCTGTGGGCATGCGCAACTCCGTCCTCTCTACGCCTGACGGTATGTCAACAACACACCCGCAACGGACGAGGAGCTGGACCTAATCCCTGCAACAGCACTCGTTAAGGTTATTTTCAGCATTCTTGTGCTTGGCACACTCATTTGGTGAGTAATATTTTACCCTTGTTTAGACCGTTTTCTTTCTGTAAGTAAGCGCCATATTTTTCGTGCTTGCTAGTAATGATGTGTGTTGTAATGTCAGCTAACGCTGCCTCAGAGCTATATAGCTCTGAGCTAGCTGAACTATATTATGGACATAACGTGTCTTACTTTTGTCACGTTAAAGTTGAGGAGAAACTTTAGTGTAGCGGTCGCGGGCGTGCTCGTCACGTGCACGCGCACACCCGCTGTCGGAGTTGATTTTTTTTTCTGAGGCCAGTCATCTATGAGTACTCACTCACGATGAGAGACTGATCCCGGCGGTTTGTGAGTTTCCATGAGCAGGAGGGCATTCACATGGCAGAACATCAGAACAAGTCTGGATGTATCATTTTATTTTACGCTCGGCTGTTAAGTTAGGACTATGCTAACTTAATGTTATTTTATTTAACCCTCCTCACTTAACACTAGTCATATTTGTAGCTGTGTCGTTTCCATGGTTACCACGTTTAGCGCGCCCAATGAGCCGGTCACCCGCTCCACTCAGTGTGATCATTCTGCAGGATCAATGAACTGTCAGCGTGTTTAATCAATCATAACTCTGAATACTAAACTGATTTTCACGGGATTGTTTAATGCAAACGTCACACATGTATATATAATATATATATATATATTATATATACAGATATATAGGGAGAGAGAGATAGATAGATAGATAGATATAGATTTTCATTTTTTTTGATATATATGTAGATATACATATTCATTTTTTCTGAGATCTAACTTCTGTCTATTGTGTTTTATCTTATATTGATGTATAATGTTGTATTGTTTCTTCATTTTTCAACTTATTAAAATAGCTGAGTAGTACACAATCTGCTTCTGCTTCTCTATCATATATTAGTGTTTTTATATATATGTGTGTGTGTGTGTGTGTATTATATTATATCATACATAGCATATATCACATACCAGAATATTCTATTACCGTTATGCCTATTATGTATATTAAAATACGCCGAATCATGTGTCCGGTATCATGCCTACATGTATGACGTTTGCAGAAAAAAATCCCGTGAAAATCAGTTTAGTATTCAGAGTTATGATTAATTAAATGCATTGACACTTCATTGTACCTGCAGACAGATTACACTGAGTGGAGCGGGTGACCGGTCCAAGATGGCGGCCCCACGTCTCGTCAGCGCCAATAGGCAGTAGCGGTCGATGCGGCGTCTACTCTTTATATGTCTATGCCGCACACTGTTTACTTGCGCAGTGCTTGTCTGATCACACGAGGAGTGCAGTGAGAGCCCGCAGATCAGATTTGGGACAGACAAAAGGGTCTCCCTGTCTGTCTTTTTATCATAGCCTGTTACCATTGCTGGCATACTCAGTGGCCTAAGTTATTCTTTAAGGTTATGTTGTCTAGAATATGTACATTACAATACTGTCTTTGTGGGTAATAGGCCTATGTTACAGTTTTCACTTGTACTGGAAACAAGATGTTTATGAGTTGTGGTGAGCTTTGGTTGTGTTAAATTGTTGTATTCTTCTTAACTGTCCCCTTCCAGGCTCAGGCAGATGGTGATCAATCCACAGTTCCCTTGATACCACATAAGTGAGTCATTTACCATTTACCTTTTGTACTGCTGTGTTCATTTGGTAGCTGTTCTTGTCTTAAAGAAGTGAAATGATTAAAAGCTTGATAATTAGATAGATTTTTGCAAGGATTTAGTTTTTTTCTGTTGCTCTGGTATTTCAAGTCTGATACTGCATGTTAGTGTTTTTGTTTTTTGTTTCTATTTTGCCGGGCTTGATGCTAAAATGATCTTTTCTTTTCAGATTTTTCAAGAAGACAAAAAACTTCCTATGCAGTGGTCGTGTAAGTACTGCACATTTTGTGCTGAAAAGAGGTGCTTCTTACTTAAGCATTACCGCTTAAAACACGGGTGCCACACTCGAATATCACCACTACCGTGCCTTTATAAGGAGTGCCTGTGCACATTTAAATCTTTCAATGCACTCAAAGTCCACTTATCAACATGGCACACTCAAAAGGACCTGGGGAACGTGGGTGAAACTGCTTTCCATTGTCAGCTGTGTGACTTTGTGGAGCCTTGCACTGGAGCTGACTTTTTTACCCATTTACGAAGACATTTGAAGCTGAAGCAAAAGGTTTCCTGTCCATATCAAGGCTGTAGCTTTCAGAGCAATGTTTATTCAACCTTTAATGCACATAAAAGCAAAGAACATCAAGACCACAATAAGATGGCATTCAAACCTGAAATTGTGTCACATAATGTACTTGAGGTACCTCCACTTAATATAAATATTCAACCTGAGGATAGTGCCCCTGAAACTGATCAGGTTGAGTTTGAGGTTACTGAGCTCAATGAAGATGTGGGAGACTTGGAGAGTCAGTTGGAACATAATGTAGCTGCTGTTTTTCTGAAAATGTCATCGATTCTTAACATCTCTGAAAATGCCCTGCAAGAAGTTATAGAGCAGATCAACCAAATTTATGTGCTTTCACAGCCATTGTTACATACCTCGGTTGGAAAAATACTAAATCAACATTGTGGAGATGTTGAGGACTCTTAAGTGAGTGAGATAGCTAAAGTATTTACTGAGAATAATGTATTCCTGAAATTCACTTCTACTAGGGGGTCATTGTCAACCACTAGCAAGCGAACATCATACATTTGAAAAGAATTCTCAGTGGTGACGCCTATTGAGTTTGTCCTAAAAAATGACAGGCAGACAGTTGTGTATATCCCCATACTAAAAATGCTGCAGACATTACTAAACAATGGAGAAATTTTAGATAAGGCCATGTCATCTGAGACAAATTTGTCACAAGGATACAGATCTCACAGGGATGGTTACCGGTTTAAAGACAATTCTCTCTTGACAGAGGAAGAATTCAGGATTGCTCTTTTCTTGTACATAGATGATTTTGAGGTGGCTAAGCCCTTGGGAACCTCCAGAAAGAAACACAAGCTGCCATCTACTGGGTACTTGGAAATCTACACCCTAAATATCGCTCCTCTCTTCATTCCATTCAGCTTGCTCTACTCATCATCGCTGAAGATGATATCAGGAAGTTGACTTTAAATGAGAGACCACAGTCTATTGAAGAATTAAAAGTGCAACTGGTAGATAAACTGTCACTGCAGTATGACTTTAAACTGCAGTATGAAGATCAAGACTTCCATAATGCCCTCTGCAATTTGACTGAAATAACTGATTTACCTGAAAGAGCTACGCTCAAAATCATCCCTCTTGTGACTCTCCATTTAACCGCATTGTCATCACCCACCACAACATCAGACACTGAGTGCAGCACAGCAGACACTGAGATCCTGTCGACAGGAAGAGCATCACCATCGCTAAGACAACAGTGGCCAGATTTCTTTGACATACCCAATTTCTCAGTTGATGTTGACTATAGACTCAGACAGGCAGATCTTGCCTTTATGAAGGATGGAACACGTATGACTCTACCACGAGATATGAAGCATGACATACTAGAAAAGCTTGCTGAGACGATGTACAGTTTCAAGGCTTACCCTAAAGATGATGACTTCAGCAGTGTTGCAAAAGCACTAATTAGCAAACACCCCTGCCTCACTGAGCCTGGACCACACAGATGGTATGGCTGGAAAAACAGCCTTAAATTATCGCACAAAGCTTCAAAAAGCTGGATGTGAGGATGTAGCAATCAATGGAGGCAAAAGAAGTAAAGGCAACCCAGAAGGAGAATCCTCAAGCAAGAATATCAAACGGCCAAAAAGAGGTGAAGCAAACTACCTACCTAACTTACCTGAAGGACATGATGAAACAAGCCTTGAAAATGCCAGAAAGGTTCTCGTGGAAGAAATGAAGAAGAAACAACCCAATGGCACTCTCATCTCACAAATGATGGACCAATCATTCCCACTACGCAGACAAGAAATTGTAGAAAAGGAACCTGCTGTACAGAACATTGTTGAACGATGGCCAGCACTCTTCACAGACAGGTAAACTATTTTTGTTCTCAACCAATAAAATAATGCCTATCAAAAAGAAATTCAAGGTGTGTGGCTAGAAATCCAAACACACTTGTTGGAATGTTAACACTTCTGCCATCTCTCCATCCCTACCCACCCCTCTCTCTACTTTTCAGGTGTTTGCTGAGTTCAACAGAATCGCAAGTAAGAATCTTGAGGGAGACTTCTTTGAGGCTCTGGACCAGTATACCCCACGTTTCATTGAACTTTTTAAAACAAGAAGGGGAACTGTTGGCCAGAAGCTCAGTGAGCTGATGCAGCACATGAGCTGGATGGTTAGTAGGTTAATTTTGCTTTTGATCTGTGTGATAGTTCATCAATCAAGTTCTAAATGAGATGATCCAGCCCAACCTATTCTATTTCCTGTCTGACTTGTGCTTGTGCCTTGCAAATTACTCTGTTAACTGGTCTTTTCTCTCTCTGTGTATCATTAGACACCAGACGTGACAGTACTTCGCTCTGTTGTCCTCAAAGGCATTCCTATTTTACTTGGTGACGACTCCAGTGAATTCTTCAAGACATGCTCTGTAAGTACTTGCACATAAGAAAAAGTTTGGTCTGCATTAAAATAGAACTATATCTGTGCTGACATAGAAGATGTAATTTTATCTGCACAATATACAATATACATTTTGTACAGTGATTGATGTATTTTGTATGGCAATTCCTCCACAGCTAATCTGAGAGGTATTTAAACAGCCAGTAAATAAAAATGAAATTTGCCACATAAACGTTGTACACATTAATTAATTGTAAATCTAAGGAGCAGGAGTCCAGGCTGAAAAGTCAGTGTCACTGTTTAAGAATATATGGACCTTGTGGACCATAGCTTTAGTTTAATCATACCACATTTATTTTGTTGGTTATATTGTAACAATCCAGTGTGAACACATATTTAAAACCATATTCCCTAGCAAATGCTTTCAACATTAAAAATGAATGTTTAGAAGAGCATAAATTGCCATGCTGAAGAATGTGTGTGTGTGTCTTTGTAGGGTACAGCGAGAGACGAGGCCCTAGAATGCACTGTCGGTGTGCTGACAGTTGTCAGTGAAGATAATCCTCATGAGGGTCCAAGTTCAGTAGACCTCCAGCCCATCTCCACTGCCATCATTCTGGAGGGAGGTATCATCATGGATCATATAAAAAAACTTGCCTCAGGCAGTTTGTCTGTTATTTGGGCTTACATATGCTTTGCATTTGGATTACCCAAAATGCATGGCAAATACACTCAACTTCATTCAGACTGTGATGCTTGGACTGGGAAAGAAAACCTCCCACCAAAACTGTTAACTTTGAAGAACAGTCTACTGGGTTAGACCAGTAAAGAGCCATCAGCTGTCAGATAGCACTTTGTAAATTATGCAGCAGTTAATGTTCTCCTGTTATCAGAGAAAGTTTTATGCTTTCATGCAACTGAGCTGGCTTGTTTATGATCTCAAAAAAAAAAAAAATTCTATTAAAGTGTACCATGTTATGCTAGTATGCTAATGGTGGAAATAGCGCCACCTTGTGTTGCAAAGAGTTGTTAGATAATGTTGTCAGAAAGGAACCTAGCAAGGTTGACCTGTTTACATTTGTGTTTTGGGAAAACTTTTAATTATAGTAGTTATAATGTAGTACAAATACAAAACCCAAGGAGTGATGTTTTTCTGTGTTGGTTTAAACCTTGGACTGATGCTCGCTTTGGGACACAAAAGCATTTGTTGTACTTTCAGTTTTGATCAGAAATGCAATGATTTTGCATGCACTGAAGTCCTGTAATTATCAGGTGTTTACCTGTTTAATATTGTGAGACTGTTACATGCATAGAATTAGCTCACAAAAATGTGGTTTTATTTTTGCCATGTCCATGTCATGTTCTACAGTCAAATCAAACCACAAGTTTGTTGTTTAGCTGCTGTTTTGTACTTGAATGTACAAGAAAGTGATACTTGGGAACAGAACACTTGAGGCTGAATAATAGATTTAATGCATATTGTTATTACAATAGCCTAACAGACATAGATCACACTATGAGCAATTTTGCAACTAGCTTTAAAATACATTAAATATGACAAGAGGATAGAGAACAGTAATTTTATTGTTTATTGTAAGGTTATTACATGAGTGATAAAACACACATTTTATATTGGAGAATTGGAATCAAAAGTAACAATATCGAACATTTATTGTTCAGTCTAGATCTGTCAGTGATGCAATTATTTTTTTAATAAATGTTGTAATGCAGCTGAACAAACCCAGTGAGTGTTCTTTTAAAGTATATGTTTGTGGTGTTTTTCCCTTTATTAGGTAATAACAGCTAAAATAGATAAGAAATGGGAGAAGGACAAGGACCCATTCAAGGAAATTGGTTTGTTTAATTTAACTGAACTGAAATGAACTGAAAAAAAATGAGTGAGTAGTAAGTAGTAGGTATCATAATTCTAAGTGGGGTTAAATTTGTATCAAGCAGTCCACACAAAATGAAAAAATTAAGTTAACACTAAGCATGGCTATTAAGTTACATGAACTTTTTTTTTTTTTTTTTAGTTGTACTACTTGATTTGGTACTGCACACTTAAAATAAACAAGCTTTTCTAACTCACTATTCTTAAGATTACTTTGCTTAATTTGCAACGAGTTTGCATACTTTTTTTAAGTAAGGTCAACTAATTAGATTTTACAGTGAGTATACGTACACACGTCTCCCGCAGAGCTATGTTGAAAGTCCCTCAATATTCAGTCGAGTATTGGCTAATGACCTGCAACACCTAGACGTGTCCAGTACAGTACTACAATATGTAGATGATCTCTTGATATGTAGCACCTCCAAAGCTCAATGTGCACAAGACTCAGTCTCAGCCCTGATGGCTTTAGAAAAGGGGGCTCACAAGGTGAGTAAAAATAAATTACAGTTTTGCCAGACACAGGTTGAATACTTAGGTAGACAACTCTGTGGCACTAAATGAGCTATAGTGCCCTCACAAATTGAGGCAGTATCGAAAGCTCCCAAACCACAAACGGTGAGACACATGTCGTCATTTCTGCCATCTCAGCTTTACTAGAAGCCATACACCATCCAAAAGTGTTAGCCATCATTAAATGCGTAGCTCATCAAAAAACGAATTCCCTGATAGCTAAAGGCAACAACTTAGCAGATGAAGCCGCAAAACGCATAGCTACACCCACCTGTATAGGACCACTGCTAGTAGCTGGAGATTGTGAACCACTGACAAACTTATATATATATGATATATATATATATATATATATATATATATATATGAGCTATATATATGTGCTGCTATGTAATAGCAGCACAACATCAGGCAAGTCCATATGCACATTCTGTATGGGCAAAAAGGGGGGCAAGTATAATCACTGAAGAAGGTCCATCACATGGGCTATGGCGAAGTGCACATGGACATATTGTCCTCCCAACATCTTTGGTACAGGTTGCTACACGTAGTGCGCATGGTCAGGACCATTGCACAAGTGGGGAGGTGTTGAGACGCCTTCAAGCAGTCTGGTGGTCACCATTTTTCCGACCTGCGTTTGTAGCTGAGACAATTTTGCAAGGAAGGTTTTTTTCTGTTGCTCTGGTATTTCAAGTCTGATACTGCATGTTAGTGTTTTTGTTTTTTGTTTCTATTTTGCCGGGCTTGATGCTAAAATGATCTTTTCTTTTCAGATTTTTCAAGAAGACAAAAAACTTCCTATGCAGTGGTTGTGTAAGTACTGCACATTTTGTGCTGAAAAGAGGTGCTTCTTACTTAAGCATTACCGCTTAAAACACGGGTGCCACACTCGAATATCACCACTACCGTGCCTTTATAAGGAGTGCCTGTGCACATTTAAATCTTTCAATGCACTCAAAGTCCACTTATCAACATGGCACACTCAAAAGGACCTGGGGAACGTGGGTGAAACTGCTTTCCATTGTCAGCTGTGTGACTTTGTGGAGCCTTGCACTGGAGCTGACTTTTTTACCCATTTACGAAGACATTTGAAGCTGAAGCAAAATGTTTCCTGTCCATATCAAGGCTGTAGCTTTCAGAGCAATGTTTATTCAACCTTTAATGCACATAAAAGCAAAGAACATCAAGACCACAATAAGATGGCATTCAAACCTGAAATTGTGTCACATAATGTACTTGAGGTACCTCCACCTAATATAAATATTCAACCTGAGGATAGTGCCCCTGAAACTGATCAGGTTGAGTTTGAGGTTACTGAGCTCAATGAAGATGTGGGAGACTTGGAGAGTCAGTTGGAACATAATGTAGCTGCTGTTTTTCTGAAAATGTCATCGATTCTTAACATCTCTGAAAATGCCCTGCAAGAAGTTATAGAGCAGATCAACCAAATTTATGTGCTTTCACAGCCATTGTTACATACCTCGGTTGGAAAAATACTAAATCAACATTGTGGAGATGTTGAGGACTCTTAAGTGAGTGAGATAGCTAAAGTATTTACTGAGAATAATGTATTCCTGAAATTCACTTCTACTAGGGGGTCATTGTCAACCACTAGCAAGCGAACATCATACATTTGAAAAGAATTCTCAGTGGTGACGCCTATTGAGTTTGTCCTAAAAAATGACAGGCAGACAGTTGTGTATATCCCCATACTAAAAATGCTGCAGACATTACTAAACAATGGAGAAATTTTAGATAAGGCCATGTCATCTGAGACAAATTTGTCACAAGGATACAGATCTCACAGGGATGGTTACCGGTTTAAAGACAATTCTCTCTTGACAGAGGAAGAATTCAGGATTGCTCTTTTCTTGTACATAGATGATTTTGAGGTGGCTAAGCCCTTGGGAACCTCCAGAAAGAAACACAAGCTGCCATCTACTGGGTACTTGGAAATCTACACCCTAAATATCGCTCCTCTCTTCATTCCATTCAGCTTGCTCTACTCATCATCGCTGAAGATGATATCAGGAAGTTGACTTTAAATGAGAGACCACAGTCTATTGAAGAATTAAAAGTGCAACTGGTAGATAAACTGTCACTGCAGTATGACTTTAAACTGCAGTATAAAGATCAAGACTTCCATAATGCCCTCTGCAATTTGACTGAAATAACTGATTTACCTGAAAGAGCTACGCTCAAAATCATCCCTCTTGTGACTCTCCATTTAACCGCATTGTCATCACCCACCACAACATCAGACACTGAGTGCAGCACAGCAGACACTGAGATCCTGTCGACAGGAAGAGCATCACCATCGCTAAGACAACAGTGGCCAGATTTCTTTGACATACCCAATTTCTCAGTTGATGTTGACTATAGACTCAGACAGGCAGATCTTGCCTTTATGAAGGATGGAACACGTATGACTCTACCACGAGATATGAAGCATGACATACTAGAAAAGCTTGCTGAGACGATGTACAGTTTCAAGGCTTACCCTAAAGATGATGACTTCAGCAGTGTTGCAAAAGCACTAATTAGCAAACACCCCTGCCTCACTGAGCCTGGACCACACAGATGGTATGGCTGGAAAAACAGCCTTAAATTATTGCACAAAGCTTCAAAAAGCTGGATGTGAGGATGTAGCAATCAATGGAGGCAAAAGAAGTAAAGGCAACCCAGAAGGAGAATCCTCAAGCAAGAATATCAAACGGCCAAAAAGAGGTGAAGCAAACTACCTACCTAACTTACCTGAAGGACATGATGAAACAAGCCTTGAAAATGCCAGAAAGGTTCTCGTGGAAGAAATGAAGAAGAAACAACCCAATGGCACTCTCATCTCACAAATGATGGACCAATCATTCCCACTACGCAGACAAGAAATTGTAGAAAAGGAACCTGCTGTACAGAACATTGTTGAACGATGGCCAGCACTCTTCACAGACAGGTAAACTATTTTTGTTCTCAACCAATAAAATAATGCCTATCAAAAAGAAATTCAAGGTGTGTGGCTAGAAATCCAAACACACTTGTTGGAATGTTAACACTTCTGCCATCTCTCCATCCCTACCCACCCCTCTCTCTACTTTTCAGGTGTTTGCTGAGTTCAACAGAATCGCAAGTAAGAATCTTGAGGGAGACTTCTTTGAGGCTCTGGACCAGTATACCCCACGTTTCATTGAACTTTTCAAAACAAGAAGGGGAACTGTTGGCCAGAAGCTCAGTGAGCTGATGCAGCACATGAGCTGGATGGTAAGTAGGTTAATTTTGCTTTTGATCTGTGTGATAGTTCATCAATCAAGTTCTAAATGAGATGATCCAGCCCAACCTATTCTATTTCCTGTCTGACTTGTGCTTGTGCCTTGCAAATTACTCTGTTAACTGGTCTTTTCTCTCTCTGTGTATCATTAGACACCAGACGTGACAGTACTTCGCTCTGTTGTCCTCAAAGGCATTCCTATTTTACTTGGTGACGACTCCAGTGAATTCTTCAAGACATGCTCTGTAAGTACTTGCACATAAGAAAAAGTTTGGTCTGCATTAAAATAGAACTATATCTGTGCTGACATAGAAGATGTAATTTTATCTGCACAATATACAATATACATTTTGTACAGTGATTGATGTATTTTGTATGGCAATTCCTCCACAGCTAATCTGAGAGGTATTTAAACAGCCAGTAAATAAAAATGAAATTTGCCACATAAACGTTGTACACATTAATTAATTGTAAATCTAAGGAGCAGGAGTCCAGGCTGAAAAGTCAGTGTCACTGTTTAAGAATATATGGACCTTGTGGACCATAGCTTTAGTTTAATCATACCACATTTATTTTGTTGGTTATATTGTAACAATCCAGTGTGAACACATATTTAAAACCATATTCCCTAGCAAATGCTTTCAACATTAAAAATGAATGTTTAGAAGAGCATAAATTGCCATGCTGAAGAATGTGTGTGTGTGTCTTTGTAGGGTACAGCGAGAGACGAGGCCCTAGAATGCACTGTCGGTGTGCTGACCGTTGTCAGTGAAGATAATCCTCATGAGGGTCCAAGTTCAGTAGACCTCCAGCCCATCTCCACTGCCATCATTCTGGAGGGAGGTATCATCATGGATCATATAAAAAAACTTGCCTCAGGCAGTTTGTCTGTTATTTGGGCTTACATATGCTTTGCATTTGGATTACCCAAAATGCATGGCAAATACACTCAACTTCATTCAGACTGTGATGCTTGGACTGGGAAAGAAAACCTCCCACCAAAACTGTTAACTTTGAAGAACAGTCTACTGGGTTAGACCAGTAAAGAGCCATCAGCTGTCAGATAGCACTTTGTAAATTATGCAGCAGTTAATGTTCTCCTGTTATCAGAGAAAGTTTTATGCTTTCATGCAACTGAGCTGGCTTGTTTATTATCTCAAAAAAAAAAAAAAATTCTATTAAAGTGTACCATGTTATGCTAGTATGCTAATGGTGGAAATAGCGCCACCTTGTGTTGCAAAGAGTTGTTAGATAATGTTGTCAGAAAGGAACCTAGCAAGGTTGACCTGTTTACATTTGTGTTTTGGGAAAACTTTTAATTATAGTAGTTATAATGTAGTACAAATACAAAACCCAAGGAGTGATGTTTTTCTGTGTTGGTTTAAACCTTGGACTGATGCTCGCTTTGGGACACAAAAGCATTTGTTGTACTTTCAGTTTTGATCAGAAATGCAATGATTTTGCATGCACTGAAGTCCTGTAATTATCAGGTGTTTACCTGTTTAATATTGTGAGACTGTTACATGCATAGAATTAGCTCACAAAAATGTGGTTTTATTTTTGCCATGTCCATGTCATGTTCTACAGTCAAATCAAACCACAAGTTTGTTGTTTAGCTGCTGTTTTGTACTTGAATGTACAAGAAAGTGATACTTGGGAACAGAACACTTGAGGCTGAATAATAGATTTAATGCATATTGTTATTACAATAGCCTAACAGACATAGATCACACTATGAGCAATTTTACAACTAGCTTTAAAATACATTAAATATGACAAGAGGATAGAGAACAGTAATTTTATTGTTTATTGTAAGGTTATTACATGAGTTTTATATTGGAGAATTGGAATCAAAAGTAACAATATCGAACATTTATTGTTCAGTCTAGATCTGTCAGTGATGCAATTATTTTTTTAATAAATGTTGTAATGCAGCTGAACAAACCCAGTGAGTGTTCTTTTAAAGTATATGTTTGTGGTGTTTTTCCCTTTATTAGGTAATAACAGCTAAAATAGATAAGAAATGGGAGAAGGACAAGGACCCATTCAAGGAAATTGGTTTGTTTAATTTAACTGAACTGAAATGAACTGAAAAAAAATGAGTGAGTAGTAAGTAGTAGGTATCATAATTCTAAGTGGGGTTAAATTTGTATCAAGCAGTCCACACAAAATGAAAAAATTAAGTTAACACTAAGCATGGCTATTAAGTTACATGAACTTTTTTTTTTTTTTTTAGTTGTACTACTTGATTTGGTACTGCACACTTAAAATAAACAAGCTTTTCTAACTCACTATTTTTAAGATTACTTTGCTTAATTTGCAACGAGTTTGCATACTTTTTTTAAGTAAGGTCAACTAATTAGATTTTACAGTGAGTATACGTACACACGTCTCCCGCAGAGCTATGTTGAAAGTCCCTCAATATTCAGTCGAGTATTGGCTAATGACCTGCAACACCTAGACGTGTCCAGTACAGTACTACAATATGTAGATGATCTCTTGATATGTAGCACCTCCAAAGCTCAATGTGCACAAGACTCAGTCTCAGCCCTGATGGCTTTAGAAAAGGGGGCTCACAAGGTGAGTAAAAATAAATTACAGTTTTGCCAGACACAGGTTGAATGCTTAGGTAGACAACTCTGTGGCACTAAATGAGCTATAGTGCCCTCACAAATTGAGGCAGTATCGAAAGCTCCCAAACCACAAACGGTGAGACACATGTCGTCATTTCTGCCATCTCAGCTTTACTAGAAGCCATACACCATCCAAAAGTGTTAGCCATCATTAAATGCGTAGCTCATCAAAAAACGAATTCCCTGATAGCTAAAGGCAACAACTTAGCAGATGAAGCCGCAAAACGCATAGCTACACCCACCTGTATAGGACCACTGCTAGTAGCTGGAGATTGTGAACCACTGACAAACTTATATATATATATATATATATATATATATATATATATATATATATATGAGCTATATATATGTGCTGCTATGTAATAGCAGCACAACATCAGGCAAGTCCATATGCACATTCTGTATGGGCAAAAAGGGGGGCAAGTATAATCACTGAAGAAGGTCCATCACATGGGCTATGGCGAAGTGCACATGGACATATTGTCCTCCCAACATCTTTGGTACAGGTTGCTACACGTAGTGCGCATGGTCAGGACCATTGCACAAGTGGGGAGGTGTTGAGACGCCTTCAAGCAGTCTGGTGGTCACCATTTTTCCGACCTGCGTTTGTAGCTGAGACAATAAAAAAAGCCCTAAAAATGCTAGGAATCAAACAGAAGTTCAGATGTGTGTATCACCCACAGTCACAGAGAGTAGTGGAAAGGGCAAATGGCATGCTAAAAGCAAAACTTGCAAAAATTAGAGCAGACAGTCAGTATAAAATCAATTGGGTAGATGCATTGCCACTTGCTTTGATGGCTATACGAACACTAACTAACACTAACACTAAGCTAAGAGACTAACACATCTAATACCACACGAGGCACTTACAGGGAGACCGATGCCGGTTCCCTTTTGTAGAGGGCCGTATGCGAGCAATGTGAACGAGAACTAACATGCTACCTACGACACCTAACGCAAATACACAAAGCTGTGCTCCAACAGGTAAAAGCTGTGTCTGAGGACAGAGACGCTGACATTCCAGAGCAGCTAAGGAGAGTTGAACCTGGAGACTGGGTCTACGTAAAGGTGTTCAAACGAAAGTGGGACCAACCAAGGTGAGAAGGACCCTTTAAGGTTATCCTAACTACCCCAACTGCGCTGAAAGTAGAGGGTAAGAAATGTTGGTTCCATTTAAACCATTGCTGCAGAGCGAGGGATCCAGGTGAGACAGCAAGGGCACAGCACGATCCAGAAAGGGACGGTGAAGCCTCCCAACTGGAAGATAGACAGCTTCAAGATCCAAGGACAAAGATGATCACAGAGACTGGCTGAGAGGAGGAGTACCAGTAAACAACGTAATCACACTCACGTATATAAAGTCAGCTCAATACAATCAAACATTGACATTAGGACCAGAAGGCATAAAAATAGACACGCATGTGGTTCACAGACAATGCCTAAAAGAAGGGACAGTGATGGTAGTGGTACAATGTTCACGAAATCAATGCACATAGATAAACCTACACCAAATCATGACAGCTGAAGAAGCAACCAAATTGACCCAAATTTAAGTAAAATGAGGTGTCTGAGCTGAGAGATGTCTCTCCCATGTGTGTCCAATGTTTAGATACTTGTGTGGATCCAATGTTTAGATACTTGTGTGGGAAATGTTTAGATAAGCCTATGTCCAAGGTCTGGCTACTTTCATAGATGGGTGCCCCTTGGGGGTTGTTTTCCTAAAGTTCCAAAGAGATGAGATCAGTTTCAACCTGAACTATAGGTTCCACCTTCCCTTTCTGTAAAATAGCCATGTATGGTTATGAGGTTGGCTCTGAGCCTATCTTGTCACCACACATTAGCTATACCATGAGGCTTTAAAAGGTGTAGTTTGAGTGGAAAACGGAGGAAATTCACATTGGCTTCGGATCTTCTCACAGGCAATCCATGGTGCTTGTTTTGACGCTGTACTTTTTGTAATAAACCTTTTTATACAACTAAGTCGGTGTCAGCGGAGATTCCTTCATCATCATCACATCATCGCTACAGAAGATACAACACAGCCAACCCCTCTCAGACAGCTAAGGTCGCAAAAGGAGGAAGCATTTAGGAGTGGAGACAGAAGCAGGTTCAAAGAGGCAAAGTACAGGTTTAGCAAGGAGGTGAGGGGAGCTAAACGACTGTATTCTGAGAAACTCCAACACCAGTTCTCAGCCAAGGACTCTGCTTCTGTCTGGAAGGGGCTCAGAGAGCTCACCCATTACAAACCCAGAGCCCCCCACTCTGCTAACGACTTGCGCCTGTCCAACAATCTGAACAAGTTCTACTGTCGTTTCGAAAGACAATGGGACAGTCCAGACACAATCCCCTGGGACTCCATCCACCAGCCCCAGGCCACCAGCTTCACCTCTCCCACCACTGCAGGGGCCTGGGCCTCTCCACAACTTCAAACCTCAGAGGCCCCCTTCCCGTCCACAGTGACACCTCTCTCAATCCTGGAGAGGGATGTTAACAGACAATACAAGAGACAGAACCTCCACAAAGCAGCCGGGCCAGACTCTGTCTCTCCATCCACCCTGAAGCACTGTGCTGACCAGCTGTCTCTGGTGTTCACAGATATCTTTAACACTTCACTGGAGATATCCCACATACCAGCCTGCTTCAAATGTTCCAGCAAGAGATACTGTAAGACTTAGAGCACACTGGCAGACGAAGAGAAAGACAAAAGACACTCACATATGTGCAGCCTGCAGTATACTGGATCCAATGGCCAGCTGACTCAGAACTTGCACACCAATGGAGTGTGTGAAAAGCCTGGATACAGAAAGAACTGCCCACAGCACAAGAACCACGACTGCCGCTGCACTGCACTCTGATGTATGATGAGACTCAGCAACATACTGACTACAAAGAATGCTGGACAGAGTTGATTACAGGCAAAATATTATCTGTAATATGTCAAGACCTGTATGTTGGACCACAAGGACCAGCAGCAGCAGTTACTCTACCACCAGAACTAGGTCCCTGGTTTCAAGTCACCAGCTCCGTCCCACATGTTACACTCCTGATAGCTAATCGACATGAATCACGTGACCTAGGACCGATGGTGAAGGCAGCACTACAAGTGACTGTATGGAAACCAACTCAGAACACGCATGTGCAGTCATCCTCCGATGGACAATATGTGAAAATATTTCTGCGAGCATATGACAAAGGAACAAGAGCCCAAGTGCTACTAAGTCAGAGATTCCCTACTCAACTGCCACTCTCAGAAGAACATAGTGTGCTACTACATCAGATACCACATGAGTTATGGTCACATCATAAAACAGATGTAGGGCTAGTTAGGTCAGCACAGCCAGTTCACATCAAAGCAAAAGAGGGCATTGTGTTGCCATACCAAAAACAATATCCCATTAAACCACACCAAATAGCAGGTATAAGACCCACCATCAAGGGCTTGGTAGCAGCAGGTGTGTTAAAACCAACAAAAAGTCCGTGTAATACACCAACTTGTCCAATAAAACAAAATAAACTCTAGTGACTATCGATTGGTGCATGATTTGTGCGCCATTAATTCCACTGTAGATGCAGAAGTACCTGTGGTTCCAGACCCACATACTTTGCTTTCTAATATCCCACATGACGCCTGTTGGTACACAGCATTTGTTAGTGTGCCATTACACCCAGATTCACAGTATCTGTTTGCTTTTACATATCAAGGACAGCAGTACACTGTAAATGCAAACATAGTATTTAATTAAAAATAGTAAATTGACTTAAATCAGTTTTTATCAAATTGCTATTAACACTTACTTTTAGTAAGTTACTTGTAATTTGTGGTTGAAAAATCTCACCAGCTCAGTCTATTTGAACTGGATTAATTTAGAAAAAGTATGTTTTCGATAATTGTGCTTTTACAAGTACATTTACTCAATACTGCACTTAAGTACAAAGTACTTTAAGTACTTTACTTTTTTTTTCATATTACTGTCTACTTTTACTCCACTACATTTTAGAGGGAAATATTGTACTTTTTACATCACTGCATATGTAATAATACATACGCGATATATAATAATAATCAGTAGTATGCTACTTTTAATTTTAATATTTTAAGTATTTCTTTTTGTGGTTATATGTTTTTTACTTAATTGAAATTTTCACTGCAGGAGCTGTATTGTAAAAGAGTAGTTTCACGGAGTGGTATTAGTACTTTTGCTTCGATTTGAAAACTTCGCCGGCTTTTTTTTTTTTTTTCCCGACCTGTGGGCATGCGCAACTCCGTCCTCTCTACGCCTGACGGTATGTCAACAACACACCCGCAACGGACGAGGAGCTGGACCTAATCCCTGCAACAGCACTCGTTAAGGTTATTTTCAGCATTCTTGTGCTTGGCACACTCATTTGGTGAGTAATATTTTACCCTTGTTTAGACCGTTTTCTTTCTGTAAGTAAGCGCCATATTTTTCGTGCTTGCTAGTAATGATGTGTGTTGTAATGTCAGCTAACGCTGCCTCAGAGCTATATAGCTCTGAGCTAGCTGAACTATATTATGGACATAACGTGTCTTACTTTTGTCACGTTAAAGTTGAGGAGAAACTTTAGTGTAGCGGTCGCGGGCGTGCTCGTCACGTGCACGCGCACACCCGCTGTCGGAGTTGATTTTTTTTTCTGAGGCCAGTCATCTATGAGTACTCACTCACGATGAGAGACTGATCCCGGCGGTTTGTGAGTTTCCATGAGCAGGAGGGCATTCACATGGCAGAACATCAGAACAAGTCTGGATGTATCATTTTATTTTACGCTCGGCTGTTAAGTTAGGACTATGCTAACTTAATGTTATTTTATTTAACCCTCCTCACTTAACACTAGTCATATTTGTAGCTGTGTCGTTTCCATGGTTACCACGTTTAGCGCGCCCAATGAGCCGGTCACCCGCTCCACTCAGTGTGATCATTCTGCAGGATCAATGAACTGTCAGCGTGTTTAATCAATCATAACTCTGAATGCTAAACTGATTTTCACGGGATTGTTTAATGCAAACGTCACACATGTATATATAATATATATATATATATTATATATACAGATATATAGGGAGAGAGAGATAGATAGATATATATAGATTTTCATTTTTTTTGATATATATGTAGATATACATATTCATTTTTTCTGAGATCTAACTTCTGTCTATTGTGTTTTATCTTATATTGATGTATAATGTTGTATTGTTTCTTCATTTTTCAACTTATTAAAATAGCTGAGTAGTACACAATCTGCTTCTGCTTCTCTATCATATATTAGTGTTTTTATATATATGTGTGTGTGTGTGTGTGTATTATATTATATCATACATAGCATATATCACATACCAGAATATTCTATTACCGTTATGCCTATTATGTATATTAAAATACGCCGAATCATGTGTCCGGTATCATGCCTACATGTATGACGTTTGCAGAAAAAAATCCCGTGAAAATCAGTTTAGTATTCAGAGTTATGATTAATTAAATGCATTGACACTTCATTGTACCTGCAGACAGATTACACTGAGTGGAGCGGGTGACCGGTCCAAGATGGCGGCCCCACGTCTCGTCAGCGCCAATAGGCAGTAGCGGTCGATGCGGCGTCTACTCTTTATATGTCTATGCCGCACACTGTTTACTTGCGCAGTGCTTGTCTGATCACACGAGGAGTGCAGTGAGAGCCCGCAGATCAGATTTGGGACAGACAAAAGGGTCTCCCTGTCTGTCTTTTTATCATAGCCTGTTACCATTGCTGGCATACTCAGTGGCCTAAGTTATTCTTTAAGGTTATGTTGTCTAGAATATGTACATTACAATACTGTCTTTGTGGGTAATAGGCCTATGTTACAGTTTTCACTTGTACTGGAAACAAGATGTTTATGAGTTGTGGTGAGCTTTGGTTGTGTTAAATTGTTGTATTCTTCTTAACTGTCCCCTTCCAGGCTCAGGCAGATGGTGATCAATCCACAGTTCCCTTGATACCACATAAGTGAGTCATTTACCATTTACCTTTTGTACTGCTGTGTTCATTTGGTAGCTGTTCTTGTCTTAAAGAAGTGAAATGATTAAAAGCTTGATAATTAGATAGATTTTTGCAAGGATTTAGTTTTTTTCTGTTGCTCTGGTATTTCAAGTCTGATACTGCATGTTAGTGTTTTTGTTTTTTGTTTCTATTTTGCCGGGCTTGATGCTAAAATGATCTTTTCTTTTCAGATTTTTCAAGAAGACAAAAAACTTCCTATGCAGTGGTTGTGTAAGTACTGCACATTTTGTGCTGAAAAGAGGTGCTTCTTACTTAAGCATTACCGCTTAAAACACGGGTGCCACACTCGAATATCACCACTACCGTGCCTTTATAAGGAGTGCCTGTGCACATTTAAATCTTTCAATGCACTCAAAGTCCACTTATCAACATGGCACACTCAAAAGGACCTGGGGAACGTGGGTGAAACTGCTTTCCATTGTCAGCTGTGTGACTTTGTGGAGCCTTGCACTGGAGCTGACTTTTTTACCCATTTACGAAGACATTTGAAGCTGAAGCAAAATGTTTCCTGTCCATATCAAGGCTGTAGCTTTCAGAGCAATGTTTATTCAACCTTTAATGCACATAAAAGCAAAGAACATCAAGACCACAATAAGATGGCATTCAAACCTGAAATTGTGTCACATAATGTACTTGAGGTACCTCCACCTAATATAAATATTCAACCTGAGGATAGTGCCCCTGAAACTGATCAGGTTGAGTTTGAGGTTACTGAGCTCAATGAAGATGTGGGAGACTTGGAGAGTCAGTTGGAACATAATGTAGCTGCTGTTTTTCTGAAAATGTCATCGATTCTTAACATCTCTGAAAATGCCCTGCAAGAAGTTATAGAGCAGATCAACCAAATTTATGTGCTTTCACAGCCATTGTTACATACCTCGGTTGGAAAAATACTAAATCAACATTGTGGAGATGTTGAGGACTCTTAAGTGAGTGAGATAGCTAAAGTATTTACTGAGAATAATGTATTCCTGAAATTCACTTCTACTAGGGGGTCATTGTCAACCACTAGCAAGCGAACATCATACATTTGAAAAGAATTCTCAGTGGTGACGCCTATTGAGTTTGTCCTAAAAAATGACAGGCAGACAGTTGTGTATATCCCCATACTAAAAATGCTGCAGACATTACTAAACAATGGAGAAATTTTAGATAAGGCCATGTCATCTGAGACAAATTTGTCACAAGGATACAGATCTCACAGGGATGGTTACCGGTTTAAAGACAATTCTCTCTTGACAGAGGAAGAATTCAGGATTGCTCTTTTCTTGTACATAGATGATTTTGAGGTGGCTAAGCCCTTGGGAACCTCCAGAAAGAAACACAAGCTGCCATCTACTGGGTACTTGGAAATCTACACCCTAAATATCGCTCCTCTCTTCATTCCATTCAGCTTGCTCTACTCATCATCGCTGAAGATGATATCAGGAAGTTGACTTTAAATGAGAGACCACAGTCTATTGAAGAATTAAAAGTGCAACTGGTAGATAAACTGTCACTGCAGTATGACTTTAAACTGCAGTATAAAGATCAAGACTTCCATAATGCCCTCTGCAATTTGACTGAAATAACTGATTTACCTGAAAGAGCTACGCTCAAAATCATCCCTCTTGTGACTCTCCATTTAACCGCATTGTCATCACCCACCACAACATCAGACACTGAGTGCAGCACAGCAGACACTGAGATCCTGTCGACAGGAAGAGCATCACCATCGCTAAGACAACAGTGGCCAGATTTCTTTGACATACCCAATTTCTCAGTTGATGTTGACTATAGACTCAGACAGGCAGATCTTGCCTTTATGAAGGATGGAACACGTATGACTCTACCACGAGATATGAAGCATGACATACTAGAAAAGCTTGCTGAGACGATGTACAGTTTCAAGGCTTACCCTAAAGATGATGACTTCAGCAGTGTTGCAAAAGCACTAATTAGCAAACACCCCTGCCTCACTGAGCCTGGACCACACAGATGGTATGGCTGGAAAAACAGCCTTAAATTATTGCACAAAGCTTCAAAAAGCTGGATGTGAGGATGTAGCAATCAATGGAGGCAAAAGAAGTAAAGGCAACCCAGAAGGAGAATCCTCAAGCAAGAATATCAAACGGCCAAAAAGAGGTGAAGCAAACTACCTACCTAACTTACCTGAAGGACATGATGAAACAAGCCTTGAAAATGCCAGAAAGGTTCTCGTGGAAGAAATGAAGAAGAAACAACCCAATGGCACTCTCATCTCACAAATGATGGACCAATCATTCCCACTACGCAGACAAGAAATTGTAGAAAAGGAACCTGCTGTACAGAACATTGTTGAACGATGGCCAGCACTCTTCACAGACAGGTAAACTATTTTTGTTCTCAACCAATAAAATAATGCCTATCAAAAAGAAATTCAAGGTGTGTGGCTAGAAATCCAAACACACTTGTTGGAATGTTAACACTTCTGCCATCTCTCCATCCCTACCCACCCCTCTCTCTACTTTTCAGGTGTTTGCTGAGTTCAACAGAATCGCAAGTAAGAATCTTGAGGGAGACTTCTTTGAGGCTCTGGACCAGTATACCCCACGTTTCATTGAACTTTTCAAAACAAGAAGGGGAACTGTTGGCCAGAAGCTCAGTGAGCTGATGCAGCACATGAGCTGGATGGTAAGTAGGTTAATTTTGCTTTTGATCTGTGTGATAGTTCATCAATCAAGTTCTAAATGAGATGATCCAGCCCAACCTATTCTATTTCCTGTCTGACTTGTGCTTGTGCCTTGCAAATTACTCTGTTAACTGGTCTTTTCTCTCTCTGTGTATCATTAGACACCAGACGTGACAGTACTTCGCTCTGTTGTCCTCAAAGGCATTCCTATTTTACTTGGTGACGACTCCAGTGAATTCTTCAAGACATGCTCTGTAAGTACTTGCACATAAGAAAAAGTTTGGTCTGCATTAAAATAGAACTATATCTGTGCTGACATAGAAGATGTAATTTTATCTGCACAATATACAATATACATTTTGTACAGTGATTGATGTATTTTGTATGGCAATTCCTCCACAGCTAATCTGAGAGGTATTTAAACAGCCAGTAAATAAAAATGAAATTTGCCACATAAACGTTGTACACATTAATTAATTGTAAATCTAAGGAGCAGGAGTCCAGGCTGAAAAGTCAGTGTCACTGTTTAAGAATATATGGACCTTGTGGACCATAGCTTTAGTTTAATCATACCACATTTATTTTGTTGGTTATATTGTAACAATCCAGTGTGAACACATATTTAAAACCATATTCCCTAGCAAATGCTTTCAACATTAAAAATGAATGTTTAGAAGAGCATAAATTGCCATGCTGAAGAATGTGTGTGTGTGTCTTTGTAGGGTACAGCGAGAGACGAGGCCCTAGAATGCACTGTCGGTGTGCTGACCGTTGTCAGTGAAGATAATCCTCATGAGGGTCCAAGTTCAGTAGACCTCCAGCCCATCTCCACTGCCATCATTCTGGAGGGAGGTATCATCATGGATCATATAAAAAAACTTGCCTCAGGCAGTTTGTCTGTTATTTGGGCTTACATATGCTTTGCATTTGGATTACCCAAAATGCATGGCAAATACACTCAACTTCATTCAGACTGTGATGCTTGGACTGGGAAAGAAAACCTCCCACCAAAACTGTTAACTTTGAAGAACAGTCTACTGGGTTAGACCAGTAAAGAGCCATCAGCTGTCAGATAGCACTTTGTAAATTATGCAGCAGTTAATGTTCTCCTGTTATCAGAGAAAGTTTTATGCTTTCATGCAACTGAGCTGGCTTGTTTATTATCTCAAAAAAAAAAAAAAATTCTATTAAAGTGTACCATGTTATGCTAGTATGCTAATGGTGGAAATAGCGCCACCTTGTGTTGCAAAGAGTTGTTAGATAATGTTGTCAGAAAGGAACCTAGCAAGGTTGACCTGTTTACATTTGTGTTTTGGGAAAACTTTTAATTATAGTAGTTATAATGTAGTACAAATACAAAACCCAAGGAGTGATGTTTTTCTGTGTTGGTTTAAACCTTGGACTGATGCTCGCTTTGGGACACAAAAGCATTTGTTGTACTTTCAGTTTTGATCAGAAATGCAATGATTTTGCATGCACTGAAGTCCTGTAATTATCAGGTGTTTACCTGTTTAATATTGTGAGACTGTTACATGCATAGAATTAGCTCACAAAAATGTGGTTTTATTTTTGCCATGTCCATGTCATGTTCTACAGTCAAATCAAACCACAAGTTTGTTGTTTAGCTGCTGTTTTGTACTTGAATGTACAAGAAAGTGATACTTGGGAACAGAACACTTGAGGCTGAATAATAGATTTAATGCATATTGTTATTACAATAGCCTAACAGACATAGATCACACTATGAGCAATTTTACAACTAGCTTTAAAATACATTAAATATGACAAGAGGATAGAGAACAGTAATTTTATTGTTTATTGTAAGGTTATTACATGAGTTTTATATTGGAGAATTGGAATCAAAAGTAACAATATCGAACATTTATTGTTCAGTCTAGATCTGTCAGTGATGCAATTATTTTTTTAATAAATGTTGTAATGCAGCTGAACAAACCCAGTGAGTGTTCTTTTAAAGTATATGTTTGTGGTGTTTTTCCCTTTATTAGGTAATAACAGCTAAAATAGATAAGAAATGGGAGAAGGACAAGGACCCATTCAAGGAAATTGGTTTGTTTAATTTAACTGAACTGAAATGAACTGAAAAAAAATGAGTGAGTAGTAAGTAGTAGGTATCATAATTCTAAGTGGGGTTAAATTTGTATCAAGCAGTCCACACAAAATGAAAAAATTAAGTTAACACTAAGCATGGCTATTAAGTTACATGAACTTTTTTTTTTTTTTTTAGTTGTACTACTTGATTTGGTACTGCACACTTAAAATAAACAAGCTTTTCTAACTCACTATTTTTAAGATTACTTTGCTTAATTTGCAACGAGTTTGCATACTTTTTTTAAGTAAGGTCAACTAATTAGATTTTACAGTGAGTATACGTACACACGTCTCCCGCAGAGCTATGTTGAAAGTCCCTCAATATTCAGTCGAGTATTGGCTAATGACCTGCAACACCTAGACGTGTCCAGTACAGTACTACAATATGTAGATGATCTCTTGATATGTAGCACCTCCAAAGCTCAATGTGCACAAGACTCAGTCTCAGCCCTGATGGCTTTAGAAAAGGGGGCTCACAAGGTGAGTAAAAATAAATTACAGTTTTGCCAGACACAGGTTGAATGCTTAGGTAGACAACTCTGTGGCACTAAATGAGCTATAGTGCCCTCACAAATTGAGGCAGTATCGAAAGCTCCCAAACCACAAACGGTGAGACACATGTCGTCATTTCTGCCATCTCAGCTTTACTAGAAGCCATACACCATCCAAAAGTGTTAGCCATCATTAAATGCGTAGCTCATCAAAAAACGAATTCCCTGATAGCTAAAGGCAACAACTTAGCAGATGAAGCCGCAAAACGCATAGCTACACCCACCTGTATAGGACCACTGCTAGTAGCTGGAGATTGTGAACCACTGACAAACTTATATATATATATATATATATATATATATATATATATATATATATATGAGCTATATATATGTGCTGCTATGTAATAGCAGCACAACATCAGGCAAGTCCATATGCACATTCTGTATGGGCAAAAAGGGGGGCAAGTATAATCACTGAAGAAGGTCCATCACATGGGCTATGGCGAAGTGCACATGGACATATTGTCCTCCCAACATCTTTGGTACAGGTTGCTACACGTAGTGCGCATGGTCAGGACCATTGCACAAGTGGGGAGGTGTTGAGACGCCTTCAAGCAGTCTGGTGGTCACCATTTTTCCGACCTGCGTTTGTAGCTGAGACAATAAAAAAAGCCCTAAAAATGCTAGGAATCAAACAGAAGTTCAGATGTGTGTATCACCCACAGTCACAGAGAGTAGTGGAAAGGGCAAATGGCATGCTAAAAGCAAAACTTGCAAAAATTAGAGCAGACAGTCAGTATAAAATCAATTGGGTAGATGCATTGCCACTTGCTTTGATGGCTATACGAACACTAACTAACACTAACACTAAGCTAAGAGACTAACACATCTAATACCACACGAGGCACTTACAGGGAGACCGATGCCGGTTCCCTTTTGTAGAGGGCCGTATGCGAGCAATGTGAACGAGAACTAACATGCTACCTACGACACCTAACGCAAATACACAAAGCTGTGCTCCAACAGGTAAAAGCTGTGTCTGAGGACAGAGACGCTGACATTCCAGAGCAGCTAAGGAGAGTTGAACCTGGAGACTGGGTCTACGTAAAGGTGTTCAAACGAAAGTGGGACCAACCAAGGTGAGAAGGACCCTTTAAGGTTATCCTAACTACCCCAACTGCGCTGAAAGTAGAGGGTAAGAAATGTTGGTTCCATTTAAACCATTGCTGCAGAGCGAGGGATCCAGGTGAGACAGCAAGGGCACAGCACGATCCAGAAAGGGACGGTGAAGCCTCCCAACTGGAAGATAGACAGCTTCAAGATCCAAGGACAAAGATGATCACAGAGACTGGCTGAGAGGAGGAGTACCAGTAAACAACGTAATCACACTCACGTATATAAAGTCAGCTCAATACAATCAAACATTGACATTAGGACCAGAAGGCATAAAAATAGACACGCATGTGGTTCACAGACAATGCCTAAAAGAAGGGACAGTGATGGTAGTGGTACAATGTTCACGAAATCAATGCACATAGATAAACCTACACCAAATCATGACAGCTGAAGAAGCAACCAAATTGACCCAAATTTAAGTAAAATGAGGTGTCTGAGCTGAGAGATGTCTCTCCCATGTGTGTCCAATGTTTAGATACTTGTGTGGATCCAATGTTTAGATACTTGTGTGGGAAATGTTTAGATAAGCCTATGTCCAAGGTCTGGCTACTTTCATAGATGGGTGCCCCTTGGGGGTTGTTTTCCTAAAGTTCCAAAGAGATGAGATCAGTTTCAACCTGAACTATAGGTTCCACCTTCCCTTTCTGTAAAATAGCCATGTATGGTTATGAGGTTGGCTCTGAGCCTATCTTGTCACCACACATTAGCTATACCATGAGGCTTTAAAAGGTGTAGTTTGAGTGGAAAACGGAGGAAATTCACATTGGCTTCGGATCTTCTCACAGGCAATCCATGGTGCTTGTTTTGACGCTGTACTTTTTGTAATAAACCTTTTTATACAACTAAGTCGGTGTCAGCGGAGATTCCTTCATCATCATCACATCATCGCTACAGAAGATACAACACAGCCAACCCCTCTCAGACAGCTAAGGTCGCAAAAGGAGGAAGCATTTAGGAGTGGAGACAGAAGCAGGTTCAAAGAGGCAAAGTACAGGTTTAGCAAGGAGGTGAGGGGAGCTAAACGACTGTATTCTGAGAAACTCCAACACCAGTTCTCAGCCAAGGACTCTGCTTCTGTCTGGAAGGGGCTCAGAGAGCTCACCCATTACAAACCCAGAGCCCCCCACTCTGCTAACGACTTGCGCCTGTCCAACAATCTGAACAAGTTCTACTGTCGTTTCGAAAGACAATGGGACAGTCCAGACACAATCCCCTGGGACTCCATCCACCAGCCCCAGGCCACCAGCTTCACCTCTCCCACCACTGCAGGGGCCTGGGCCTCTCCACAACTTCAAACCTCAGAGGCCCCCTTCCCGTCCACAGTGACACCTCTCTCAATCCTGGAGAGGGATGTTAACAGACAATACAAGAGACAGAACCTCCACAAAGCAGCCGGGCCAGACTCTGTCTCTCCATCCACCCTGAAGCACTGTGCTGACCAGCTGTCTCTGGTGTTCACAGATATCTTTAACACTTCACTGGAGATATCCCACATACCAGCCTGCTTCAAATGTTCCAGCAAGAGATACTGTAAGACTTAGAGCACACTGGCAGACGAAGAGAAAGACAAAAGACACTCACATATGTGCAGCCTGCAGTATACTGGATCCAATGGCCAGCTGACTCAGAACTTGCACACCAATGGAGTGTGTGAAAAGCCTGGATACAGAAAGAACTGCCCACAGCACAAGAACCACGACTGCCGCTGCACTGCACTCTGATGTATGATGAGACTCAGCAACATACTGACTACAAAGAATGCTGGACAGAGTTGATTACAGGCAAAATATTATCTGTAATATGTCAAGACCTGTATGTTGGACCACAAGGACCAGCAGCAGCAGTTACTCTACCACCAGAACTAGGTCCCTGGTTTCAAGTCACCAGCTCCGTCCCACATGTTACACTCCTGATAGCTAATCGACATGAATCACGTGACCTAGGACCGATGGTGAAGGCAGCACTACAAGTGACTGTATGGAAACCAACTCAGAACACGCATGTGCAGTCATCCTCCGATGGACAATATGTGAAAATATTTCTGCGAGCATATGACAAAGGAACAAGAGCCCAAGTGCTACTAAGTCAGAGATTCCCTACTCAACTGCCACTCTCAGAAGAACATAGTGTGCTACTACATCAGATACCACATGAGTTATGGTCACATCATAAAACAGATGTAGGGCTAGTTAGGTCAGCACAGCCAGTTCACATCAAAGCAAAAGAGGGCATTGTGTTGCCATACCAAAAACAATATCCCATTAAACCACACCAAATAGCAGGTATAAGACCCACCATCAAGGGCTTGGTAGCAGCAGGTGTGTTAAAACCAACAAAAAGTCCGTGTAATACACCAACTTGTCCAATAAAACAAAATAAACTCTAGTGACTATCGATTGGTGCATGATTTGTGCGCCATTAATTCCACTGTAGATGCAGAAGTACCTGTGGTTCCAGACCCACATACTTTGCTTTCTAATATCCCACATGACGCCTGTTGGTACACAGCATTTGTTAGTGTGCCATTACACCCAGATTCACAGTATCTGTTTGCTTTTACATATCAAGGACAGCAGTACACTGTAAATGCAAACATAGTATTTAATTAAAAATAGTAAATTGACTTAAATCAGTTTTTATCAAATTGCTATTAACACTTACTTTTAGTAAGTTACTTGTAATTTGTGGTTGAAAAATCTCACCAGCTCAGTCTATTTGAACTGGATTAATTTAGAAAAAGTATGTTTTCGATAATTGTGCTTTTACAAGTACATTTACTCAATACTGCACTTAAGTACAAAGTACTTTAAGTACTTTACTTTTTTTTTCATATTACTGTCTACTTTTACTCCACTACATTTTAGAGGGAAATATTGTACTTTTTACATCACTGCATATGTAATAATACATACGCGATATATAATAATAATCAGTAGTATGCTACTTTTAATTTTAATATTTTAAGTATTTCTTTTTGTGGTTATATGTTTTTTACTTAATTGAAATTTTCACTGCAGGAGCTGTATTGTAAAAGAGTAGTTTCACGGAGTGGTATTAGTACTTTTGCTTCGATTTGAAAACTTCGCCGGCTTTTTTTTTTTTTTTCCCGACCTGTGGGCATGCGCAACTCCGTCCTCTCTACGCCTGACGGTATGTCAACAACACACCCGCAACGGACGAGGAGCTGGACCTAATCCCTGCAACAGCACTCGTTAAGGTTATTTTCAGCATTCTTGTGCTTGGCACACTCATTTGGTGAGTAATATTTTACCCTTGTTTAGACCGTTTTCTTTCTGTAAGTAAGCGCCATATTTTTCGTGCTTGCTAGTAATGATGTGTGTTGTAATGTCAGCTAACGCTGCCTCAGAGCTATATAGCTCTGAGCTAGCTGAACTATATTATGGACATAACGTGTCTTACTTTTGTCACGTTAAAGTTGAGGAGAAACTTTAGTGTAGCGGTCGCGGGCGTGCTCGTCACGTGCACGCGCACACCCGCTGTCGGAGTTGATTTTTTTTTCTGAGGCCAGTCATCTATGAGTACTCACTCACGATGAGAGACTGATCCCGGCGGTTTGTGAGTTTCCATGAGCAGGAGGGCATTCACATGGCAGAACATCAGAACAAGTCTGGATGTATCATTTTATTTTACGCTCGGCTGTTAAGTTAGGACTATGCTAACTTAATGTTATTTTATTTAACCCTCCTCACTTAACACTAGTCATATTTGTAGCTGTGTCGTTTCCATGGTTACCACGTTTAGCGCGCCCAATGAGCCGGTCACCCGCTCCACTCAGTGTGATCATTCTGCAGGATCAATGAACTGTCAGCGTGTTTAATCAATCATAACTCTGAATGCTAAACTGATTTTCACGGGATTGTTTAATGCAAACGTCACACATGTATATATAATATATATATATATATTATATATACAGATATATAGGGAGAGAGAGATAGATAGATATATATAGATTTTCATTTTTTTTGATATATATGTAGATATACATATTCATTTTTTCTGAGATCTAACTTCTGTCTATTGTGTTTTATCTTATATTGATGTATAATGTTGTATTGTTTCTTCATTTTTCAACTTATTAAAATAGCTGAGTAGTACACAATCTGCTTCTGCTTCTCTATCATATATTAGTGTTTTTATATATATGTGTGTGTGTGTGTGTGTATTATATTATATCATACATAGCATATATCACATACCAGAATATTCTATTACCGTTATGCCTATTATGTATATTAAAATACGCCGAATCATGTGTCCGGTATCATGCCTACATGTATGACGTTTGCAGAAAAAAATCCCGTGAAAATCAGTTTAGTATTCAGAGTTATGATTAATTAAATGCATTGACACTTCATTGTACCTGCAGACAGATTACACTGAGTGGAGCGGGTGACCGGTCCAAGATGGCGGCCCCACGTCTCGTCAGCGCCAATAGGCAGTAGCGGTCGATGCGGCGTCTACTCTTTATATGTCTATGCCGCACACTGTTTACTTGCGCAGTGCTTGTCTGATCACACGAGGAGTGCAGTGAGAGCCCGCAGATCAGATTTGGGACAGACAAAAGGGTCTCCCTGTCTGTCTTTTTATCATAGCCTGTTACCATTGCTGGCATACTCAGTGGCCTAAGTTATTCTTTAAGGTTATGTTGTCTAGAATATGTACATTACAATACTGTCTTTGTGGGTAATAGGCCTATGTTACAGTTTTCACTTGTACTGGAAACAAGATGTTTATGAGTTGTGGTGAGCTTTGGTTGTGTTAAATTGTTGTATTCTTCTTAACTGTCCCCTTCCAGGCTCAGGCAGATGGTGATCAATCCACAGTTCCCTTGATACCACATAAGTGAGTCATTTACCATTTACCTTTTGTACTGCTGTGTTCATTTGGTAGCTGTTCTTGTCTTAAAGAAGTGAAATGATTAAAAGCTTGATAATTAGATAGATTTTTGCAAGGATTTAGTTTTTTTCTGTTGCTCTGGTATTTCAAGTCTGATACTGCATGTTAGTGTTTTTGTTTTTTGTTTCTATTTTGCCGGGCTTGATGCTAAAATGATCTTTTCTTTTCAGATTTTTCAAGAAGACAAAAAACTTCCTATGCAGTGGTTGTGTAAGTACTGCACATTTTGTGCTGAAAAGAGGTGCTTCTTACTTAAGCATTACCGCTTAAAACACGGGTGCCACACTCGAATATCACCACTACCGTGCCTTTATAAGGAGTGCCTGTGCACATTTAAATCTTTCAATGCACTCAAAGTCCACTTATCAACATGGCACACTCAAAAGGACCTGGGGAACGTGGGTGAAACTGCTTTCCATTGTCAGCTGTGTGACTTTGTGGAGCCTTGCACTGGAGCTGACTTTTTTACCCATTTACGAAGACATTTGAAGCTGAAGCAAAAGGTTTCCTGTCCATATCAAGGCTGTAGCTTTCAGAGCAATGTTTATTCAACCTTTAATGCACATAAAAGCAAAGAACATCAAGACCACAATAAGATGGCATTCAAACCTGAAATTGTGTCACATAATGTACTTGAGGTACCTCCACCTAATATAAATATTCAACCTGAGGATAGTGCCCCTGAAACTGATCAGGTTGAGTTTGAGGTTACTGAGCTCAATGAAGATGTGGGAGACTTGGAGAGTCAGTTGGAACATAATGTAGCTGCTGTTTTTCTGAAAATGTCATCGATTCTTAACATCTCTGAAAATGCCCTGCAAGAAGTTATAGAGCAGATCAACCAAATTTATGTGCTTTCACAGCCATTGTTACATACCTCGGTTGGAAAAATACTAAATCAACATTGTGGAGATGTTGAGGACTCTTAAGTGAGTGAGATAGCTAAAGTATTTACTGAGAATAATGTATTCCTGAAATTCACTTCTACTAGGGGGTCATTGTCAACCACTAGCAAGCGAACATCATACATTTGAAAAGAATTCTCAGTGGTGACGCCTATTGAGTTTGTCCTAAAAAATGACAGGCAGACAGTTGTGTATATCCCCATACTAAAAATGCTGCAGACATTACTAAACAATGGAGAAATTTTAGATAAGGCCATGTCATCTGAGACAAATTTGTCACAAGGATACAGATCTCACAGGGATGGTTACCGGTTTAAAGACAATTCTCTCTTGACAGAGGAAGAATTCAGGATTGCTCTTTTCTTGTACATAGATGATTTTGAGGTGGCTAAGCCCTTGGGAACCTCCAGAAAGAAACACAAGCTGCCATCTACTGGGTACTTGGAAATCTACACCCTAAATATCGCTCCTCTCTTCATTCCATTCAGCTTGCTCTACTCATCATCGCTGAAGATGATATCAGGAAGTTGACTTTAAATGAGAGACCACAGTCTATTGAAGAATTAAAAGTGCAACTGGTAGATAAACTGTCACTGCAGTATGACTTTAAACTGCAGTATGAAGATCAAGACTTCCATAATGCCCTCTGCAATTTGACTGAAATAACTGATTTACCTGAAAGAGCTACGCTCAAAATCATCCCTCTTGTGACTCTCCATTTAACCGCATTGTCATCACCCACCACAACATCAGACACTGAGTGCAGCACAGCAGACACTGAGATCCTGTCGACAGGAAGAGCATCACCATCGCTAAGACAACAGTGGCCAGATTTCTTTGACATACCCAATTTCTCAGTTGATGTTGACTATAGACTCAGACAGGCAGATCTTGCCTTTATGAAGGATGGAACACGTATGACTCTACCACGAGATATGAAGCATGACATACTAGAAAAGCTTGCTGAGACGATGTACAGTTTCAAGGCTTACCCTAAAGATGATGACTTCAGCAGTGTTGCAAAAGCACTAATTAGCAAACACCCCTGCCTCACTGAGCCTGGACCACACAGATGGTATGGCTGGAAAAACAGCCTTAAATTATCGCACAAAGCTTCAAAAAGCTGGATGTGAGGATGTAGCAATCAATGGAGGCAAAAGAAGTAAAGGCAACCCAGAAGGAGAATCCTCAAGCAAGAATATCAAACGGCCAAAAAGAGGTGAAGCAAACTCCCTACCTAACTTACCTGAAGGACATGATGAAACAAGCCTTGAAAATGCCAGAAAGGTTCTCGTGGAAGAAATGAAGAAGAAACAACCCAATGGCACTCTCATCTCACAAATGATGGACCAATCATTCCCACTACGCAGACAAGAAATTGTAGAAAAGGAACCTGCTGTACAGAACATTGTTGAACGATGGCCAGCACTCTTCACAGACAGGTAAACTATTTTTGTTCTCAACCAATAAAATAATGTCTATCAAAAAGAAATTCAAGGTGTGTGGCTAGAAATCCAAACACACTTGTTGGAATGTTAACACTTCTGCCATCTCTCCATCCCTACCCACCCCTCTCTCTACTTTTCAGGTGTTTGCTGAGTTCAACAGAATCGCAAGTAAGAATCTTGAGGGAGACTTCTTTGAGGCTCTGGACCAGTATACCCCACGTTTCATTGAACTTTTCAAAACAAGAAGGGGAACTGTTGGCCAGAAGCTCAGTGAGCTGATGCAGCACATGAGCTGGATGGTAAGTAGGTTAATTTTGCTTTTGATCTGTGTGATAGTTCATCAATCAAGTTCTAAATGAGATGATCCAGCCCAACCTATTCTATTTCCTGTCTGACTTGTGCTTGTGCCTTGCAAATTACTCTGTTAACTGGTCTTTTCTCTCTCTGTGTATCATTAGACACCAGACGTGACAGTACTTCGCTCTGTTGTCCTCAAAGGCATTCCTATTTTACTTGGTGACGACTCCAGTGAATTCTTCAAGACATGCTCTGTAAGTACTTGCACATAAGAAAAAGTTTGGTCTGCATTAAAATAGAACTATATCTGTGCTGACATAGAAGATGTAATTTTATCTGCACAATATACAATATACATTTTGTACAGTGATTGATGTATTTTGTATGGCAATTCCTCCACAGCTAATCTGAGAGGTATTTAAACAGCCAGTAAATAAAAATGAAATTTGCCACATAAACGTTGTACACATTAATTAATTGTAAATCTAAGGAGCAGGAGTCCAGGCTGAAAAGTCAGTGTCACTGTTTAAGAATATATGGACCTTGTGGACCATAGCTTTAGTTTAATCATACCACATTTATTTTGTTGGTTATATTGTAACAATCCAGTGTGAACACATATTTAAAACCATATTCCCTAGCAAATGCTTTCAACATTAAAAATGAATGTTTAGAAGAGCATAAATTGCCATGCTGAAGAATGTGTGTGTGTGTCTTTGTAGGGTACAGCGAGAGACGAGGCCCTAGAATGCACTGTCGGTG
Organism: Lateolabrax maculatus; assembly: GCA_031216445.1. NCBI lineage: Eukaryota > Metazoa > Chordata > Actinopteri > Acropomatiformes > Lateolabracidae > Lateolabrax > Lateolabrax maculatus. The sequence goes on from CM062199.1 coordinate 28,032,495, forward strand.
TGCTGACAGTTGTCAGTGAAGATAATCCTCATGAGGGTCCAAGTTCAGTAGACCTCCAGCCCATCTCCACTGCCATCATTCTGGAGGGAGGTATCATCATGGATCATATAAAAAAACTTGCCTCAGGCAGTTTGTCTGTTATTTGGGCTTACATATGCTTTGCATTTGGATTACCCAAAATGCATGGCAAATACACTCAACTTCATTCAGACTGTGATGCTTGGACTGGGAAAGAAAACCTCCCACCAAAACTGTTAACTTTGAAGAACAGTCTACTGGGTTAGACCAGTAAAGAGCCATCAGCTGTCAGATAGCACTTTGTAAATTATGCAGCAGTTAATGTTCTCCTGTTATCAGAGAAAGTTTTATGCTTTCATGCAACTGAGCTGGCTTGTTTATGATCTCAAAAAAAAAAAAAATTCTATTAAAGTGTACCATGTTATGCTAGTATGCTAATGGTGGAAATAGCGCCACCTTGTGTTGCAAAGAGTTGTTAGATAATGTTGTCAGAAAGGAACCTAGCAAGGTTGACCTGTTTACATTTGTGTTTTGGGAAAACTTTTAATTATAGTAGTTATAATGTAGTACAAATACAAAACCCAAGAAGTGATGTTTTTCTGTGTTGGTTTAAACCTTGGACTGATGCTCGCTTTGGGACACAAAAGCATTTGTTGTACTTTCAGTTTTGATCAGAAATGCAATGATTTTGCATGCACTGAAGTCCTGTAATTATCAGGTGTTTACCTGTTTAATATTGTGAGACTGTTACATGCATAGAATTAGCTCACAAAAATGTGGTTTTATTTTTGCCATGTCCATGTCATGTTCTACAGTCAAATCAAACCACAAGTTTGTTGTTTAGCTGCTGTTTTGTACTTGAATGTACAAGAAAGTGATACTTGGGAACAGAACACTTGAGGCTGAATAATAGATTTAATGCATATTGTTATTACAATAGCCTAACAGACATAGATCACACTATGAGCAATTTTGCAACTAGCTTTAAAATACATTAAATATGACAAGAGGATAGAGAACAGTCATTTTACTGTTTATTGTAAGGTTATTACATGAGTGATAAAACACACATTTTATATTGGAGAATTGGAATCAAAAGTAACAATATCGAACATTTATTGTTCAGTCTAGATCTGTCAGTGATGCAATTTTTTTTTAATAAATGTTGTAATGCAGCTGAACAAACCCAGTGAGTGTTCTTTTAAAGTATATGTTTGTGGTGTTTTTCCCTTTATTAGGTAATAACAGCTAAAATAGATAAGAAATGGGAGAAGGACAAGGACCCATTCAAGGAAATTGGTTTGTTTAATTTAACTGAACTGAAATGAACTGAAAAAAAATGAGTGAGTAGTAAGTAGTAGGTATCATAATTCTAAGTGGGGTTAAATTTGTATCAAGCAGTCCACACAAAATGAAAAAATTAAGTTAACACTAAGCATGGCTATTAAGTTACATGAACTTTTTTTTTTTTTTTTTTTTAGTTGTACTACTTGATTTGGTACTGCACACTTAAAATAAACAAGCTTTTCTAACTCACTATTCTTAAGATTACTTTGCTTAATTTGCAACGAGTTTGCATACTTTTTTTAAGTAAGGTCAACTAATTAGATTTTACAGTGAGTATACGTACACACGTCTCCCGCAGAGCTATGTTGAAAGTCCCTCAATATTCAGTCGAGTATTGGCTAATGACCTGCAACACCTAGACGTGTCCAGTACAGTACTACAATATGTAGATGATCTCTTGATATGTAGCACCTCCAAAGCTCAATGTGCACAAGACTCAGTCTCAGCCCTGATGGCTTTAGAAAAGGGGGCTCACAAGGTGAGTAAAAATAAATTACAGTTTTGCCAGACACAGGTTGAATACTTAGGTAGACAACTCTGTGGCACTAAATGAGCTATAGTGCCCTCACAAATTGAGGCAGTATCGAAAGCTCCCAAACCACAAACGGTGAGACACATGTCGTCATTTCTGCCATCTCAGCTTTACTAGAAGCCATACACCATCCAAAAGTGTTAGCCATCATTAAATGCGTAGCTCATCAAAAAACGAATTCCCTGATAGCTAAAGGCAACAACTTAGCAGATGAAGCCGCAAAACGCATAGCTACACCCACCTGTATAGGACCACTGCTAGTAGCTGGAGATTGTGAACCACTGACAAACTTATATATATATGATATATATATATATATATATGAGCTATATATATGTGCTGCTATGTAATAGCAGCACAACATCAGGCAAGTCCATATGCACATTCTGTATGGGCAAAAAGGGGGGCAAGTATAATCACTGAAGAAGGTCCATCACATGGGCTATGGCGAAGTGCACATGGACATATTGTCCTCCCAACATCTTTGGTACAGGTTGCTACACGTAGTGCGCATGGTCAGGACCATTGCACAAGTGGGGAGGTGTTGAGACGCCTTCAAGCAGTCTGGTGGTCACCATTTTTCCGACCTGCGTTTGTAGCTGAGACAATTTTGCAAGGAAGGTTTTTTTCTGTTGCTCTGGTATTTCAAGTCTGATACTGCATGTTAGTGTGCTTGTTTTTTGTTTCTATTTTGCCGGGCTTGATGCTAAAATGATCTTTTCTTTTCAGATTTTTCAAGAAGACAAAAAACTTCCTATGCAGTGGTTGTGTAAGTACTGCACATTTTGTGCTGAAAAGAGGTGCTTCTTACTTAAGCATTACCGCTTAAAACACGGGTGCCACACTCGAATATCACCACTACCGTGCCTTTATAAGGAGTGCCTGTGCACATTTAAATCTTTCAATGCACTCAAAGTCCACTTATCAACATGGCACACTCAAAAGGACCTGGGGAACGTGGGTGAAACTGCTTTCCATTGTCAGCTGTGTGACTTTGTGGAGCCTTGCACTGGAGCTGACTTTTTTACCCATTTACGAAGACATTTGAAGCTGAAGCAAAAGGTTTCCTGTCCATATCAAGGCTGTAGCTTTCAGAGCAATGTTTATTCAACCTTTAATGCACATAAAAGCAAAAAAAAGCTGAAGCTGAAGCAAAAGGTTTCCTGTCCATATCAAGGCTGTACCTTTCAGAGCAATGTTTATTCAACCTTTAATGCACATAAAAGCAAAAAAACATCAAGACCACAATAAGATGGCATTCAAACCTGAAATTGTGTCACATAATGTACTTGAGGTACCTCCACCTAATATAAATATTCAACCTGAGGATAGTGCCCCTGAAACTGATCAGGTTGAGTTTGAGGTTACTGAGCTCAATGAAGATGTGGGAGACTTGGAGAGTCAGTTGGAACATAATGTAGCTGCTGTTTTTCTGAAAATGTCATCGATTCTTAACATCTCTGAAAATGCCCTGCAAGAAGTTATAGAGCAGATCAACCAAATTTATGTGCTTTCACAGCCATTGTTACATACCTCGGTTGGAAAAATACTAAATCAACATTGTGGAGATGTTGAGGACTCTTAAGTGAGTGAGATAGCTAAAGTATTTACTGAGAATAATGTATTCCTGAAATTCACTTCTACTAGGGGGTCATTGTCAACCACTAGCAAGCGAACATCATACATTTGAAAAGAATTCTCAGTGGTGACGCCTATTGAGTTTGTCCTAAAAAATGACAGGCAGACAGTTGTGTATATCCCCATACTAAAAATGCTGCAGACATTACTAAACAATGGAGAAATTTTAGATAAGGCCATGTCATCTGAGACAAATTTGTCACAAGGATACAGATCTCACAGGGATGGTTACCGGTTTAAAGACAATTCTCTCTTGACAGAGGAAGAATTCAGGATTGCTCTTTTCTTGTACATAGATGATTTTGAGGTGGCTAAGCCCTTGGGAACCTCCAGAAAGAAACACAAGCTGCCATCTACTGGGTACTTGGAAATCTACACCCTAAATATCGCTCCTCTCTTCATTCCATTCAGCTTGCTCTACTCATCATCGCTGAAGATGATATCAGGAAGTTGACTTTAAATGAGAGACCACAGTCTATTGAAGAATTAAAAGTGCAACTGGTAGATAAACTGTCACTGCAGTATGACTTTAAACTGCAGTATGAAGATCAAGACTTCCATAATGCCCTCTGCAATTTGACTGAAATAACTGATTTACCTGAAAGAGCTACGCTCAAAATCATCCCTCTTGTGACTCTCCATTTAACCGCATTGTCATCACCCACCACAACATCAGACACTGAGTGCAGCACAGCAGACACTGAGATCCTGTCGACAGGAAGAGCATCACCATCGCTAAGACAACAGTGGCCAGATTTCTTTGACATACCCAATTTCTCAGTTGATGTTGACTATAGACTCAGACAGGCAGATCTTGCCTTTATGAAGGATGGAACACGTATGACTCTACCACGAGATATGAAGCATGACATACTAGAAAAGCTTGCTGAGACGATGTACAGTTTCAAGGCTTACCCTAAAGATGATGACTTCAGCAGTGTTGCAAAAGCACTAATTAGCAAACACCCCTGCCTCACTGAGCCTGGACCACACAGATGGTATGGCTGGAAAAACAGCCTTAAATTATCGCACAAAGCTTCAAAAAGCTGGATGTGAGGATGTAGCAATCAATGGAGGCAAAAGAAGTAAAGGCAACCCAGAAGGAGAATCCTCAAGCAAGAATATCAAACGGCCAAAAAGAGGTGAAGCAAACTACCTACCTAACTTACCTGAAGGACATGATGAAACAAGCCTTGAAAATGCCAGAAAGGTTCTCGTGGAAGAAATGAAGAAGAAACAACCCAATGGCACTCTCATCTCACAAATGATGGACCAATCATTCCCACTACGCAGACAAGAAATTGTAGAAAAGGAACCTGCTGTACAGAACATTGTTGAACGATGGCCAGCACTCTTCACAGACAGGTAAACTATTTTTGTTCTCAACCAATAAAATAATGCCTATCAAAAAGAAATTCAAGGTGTGTGGCTAGAAATCCAAACACACTTGTTGGAATTTTAACACTTCTGCCATCTCTCCATCCCTACCCACCCCTCTCTCTACTTTTCAGGTGTTTGCTGAGTTCAACAGAATCGCAAGTAAGAATCTTGAGGGAGACTTCTTTGAGGCTCTGGACCAGTATACCCCACGTTTCATTGAACTTTTCAAAACAAGAAGGGGAACTGTTGGCCAGAAGCTCAGTGAGCTGATGCAGCACATGAGCTGGATGGTTAGTAGGTTAATTTTGCTTTTGATCTGTGTGATAGTTCATCAATCAAGTTCTAAATGAGATGATCCAGCCCAACCTATTCTATTTCCTGTCTGACTTGTGCTTGTGCCTTGCAAATTACTCTGTTAACTGGTCTTTTCTCTCTCTGTGTATCATTAGACACCAGACGTGACAGTACTTCGCTCTGTTGTCCTCAAAGGCATTCCTATTTTACTTGGTGACGACTCCAGTGAATTCTTCAAGACATGCTCTGTAAGTACTTGCACATAAGAAAAAGTTTGGTCTGCATTAAAATAGAACTATATCTGTGCTGACATAGAAGATGTAATTTTATCTGCACAATATACAATATACATTTTGTACAGTGATTGATGTATTTTGTATGGCAATTCCTCCACAGCTAATCTGAGAGGTATTTAAACAGCCAGTAAATAAAAATGAAATTTGCCACATAAACGTTGTACACATTAATTAATTGTAAATCTAAGGAGCAGGAGTCCAGGCTGAAAAGTCAGTGTCACTGTTTAAGAATATATGGACCTTGTGGACCATAGCTTTAGTTTAATCATACCACATTTATTTTGTTGGTTATATTGTAACAATCCAGTGTGAACACATATTTAAAACCATATTCCCTAGCAAATGCTTTCAACATTAAAAATGAATGTTTAGAAGAGCATAAATTGCCATGCTGAAGAATGTGTGTGTGTGTCTTTGTAGGGTACAGCGAGAGACGAGGCCCTAGAATGCACTGTCGGTGTGCTGACAGTTGTCAGTGAAGATAATCCTCATGAGGGTCCAAGTTCAGTAGACCTCCAGCCCATCTCCACTGCCATCATTCTGGAGGGAGGTATCATCATGGATCATATAAAAAAACTTGCCTCAGGCAGTTTGTCTGTTATTTGGGCTTACATATGCTTTGCATTTGGATTACCCAAAATGCATGGCAAATACACTCAACTTCATTCAGACTGTGATGCTTGGACTGGGAAAGAAAACCTCCCACCAAAACTGTTAACTTTGAAGAACAGTCTACTGGGTTAGACCAGTAAAGAGCCATCAGCTGTCAGATAGCACTTTGTAAATTATGCAGCAGTTAATGTTCTCCTGTTATCAGAGAAAGTTTTATGCTTTCATGCAACTGAGCTGGCTTGTTTATGATCTCAAAAAAAAAAAAAATTCTATTAAAGTGTACCATGTTATGCTAGTATGCTAATGGTGGAAATAGCGCCACCTTGTGTTGCAAAGAGTTGTTAGATAATGTTGTCAGAAAGGAACCTAGCAAGGTTGACCTGTTTACATTTGTGTTTTGGGAAAACTTTTAATTATAGTAGTTATAATGTAGTACAAATACAAAACCCAAGGAGTGATGTTTTTCTGTGTTGGTTTAAACCTTGGACTGATGCTCGCTTTGGGACACAAAAGCATTTGTTGTACTTTCAGTTTTGATCAGAAATGCAATGATTTTGCATGCACTGAAGTCCTGTAATTATCAGGTGTTTACCTGTTTAATATTGTGAGACTGTTACATGCATAGAATTAGCTCACAAAAATGTGGTTTTATTTTTGCCATGTCCATGTCATGTTCTACAGTCAAATCAAACCACAAGTTTGTTGTTTAGCTGCTGTTTTGTACTTGAATGTACAAGAAAGTGATACTTGGGAACAGAACACTTGAGGCTGAATAATAGATTTAATGCATATTGTTATTACAATAGCCTAACAGACATAGATCACACTATGAGCAATTTTGCAACTAGCTTTAAAATACATTAAATATGACAAGAGGATAGAGAACAGTCATTTTATTGTTTATTGTAAGGTTATTACATGAGTGATAAAACACACATTTTATATTGGAGAATTGGAATCAAAAGTAACAATATCGAACATTTATTGTTCAGTCTAGATCTGTCAGTGATGCAATTATTTTTTTAATAAATGTTGTAATGCAGCTGAACAAACCCAGTGAGTGTTCTTTTAAAGTATATGTTTGTGGTGTTTTTCCCTTTATTAGGTAATAACAGCTAAAATAGATAAGAAATGGGAGAAGGACAAGGACCCATTCAAGGAAATTGGTTTGTTTAATTTAACTGAACTGAAATGAACTGAAAAAAAATGAGTGAGTAGTAAGTAGTAGGTATCATAATTCTAAGTGGGGTTAAATTTGTATCAAGCAGTCCACACAAAATGAAAAAAATAAGTTAACACTAAGCATGGCTATTAAGTTACATGAACTTTTTTTTTTTTTTTTTAGTTGTACTACTTGATTTGGTACTGCACGCTTAAAATAAACAAGCTTTTCTAACTCACTATTCTTAAGATTACTTTGCTTAATTTGCAACGAGTTTGCATACTTTTTTTAAGTAAGGTCAACTAATTAGATTTTACAGTGAGTATACGTACACACGTCTCCCGCAGAGCTATGTTGAAAGTCCCTCAATATTCAGTCGAGTATTGGCTAATGACCTGCAACACCTAGACGTGTCCAGTACAGTACTACAATATGTAGATGATCTCTTGATATGTAGCACCTCCAAAGCTCAATGTGCACAAGACTCAGTCTCAGCCCTGATGGCTTTAGAAAAGGGGGCTCACAAGGTGAGTAAAAATAAATTACAGTTTTGCCAGACACAGGTTGAATACTTAGGTAGACAACTCTGTGGCACTAAATGAGCTATAGTGCCCTCACAAATTGAGGCAGTATCGAAAGCTCCCAAACCACAAACGGTGAGACACATGTCGTCATTTCTGCCATCTCAGCTTTACTAGAAGCCATACACCATCCAAAAGTGTTAGCCATCATTAAATGCGTAGCTCATCAAAAAACGAATTCCCTGATAGCTAAAGGCAACAACTTAGCAGATGAAGCCGCAAAACGCATAGCTACACCCACCTGTATAGGACCACTGCTAGTAGCTGGAGATTGTGAACCACTGACAAACTTATATATATATGATATATATATATATATATATATATATATATATATATATATATATATATGAGCTATATATATGTGCTGCTATGTAATAGCAGCACAACATCAGGCAAGTCCATATGCACATTCTGTATGGGCAAAAAGGGGGGCAAGTATAATCACTGAAGAAGGTCCATCACATGGGCTATGGCGAAGTGCACATGGACATATTGTCCTCCCAACATCTTTGGTACAGGTTGCTACACGTAGTGCGCATGGTCAGGACCATTGCACAAGTGGGGAGGTGTTGAGACGCCTTCAAGCAGTCTGGTGGTCACCATTTTTCCGACCTGCGTTTGTAGCTGAGACAATTTTGCAAGGAAGGTTTTTTTCTGTTGCTCTGGTATTTCAAGTCTGATACTGCATGTTAGTGTTTTTGTTTTTTGTTTCTATTTTGCCGGGCTTGATGCTAAAATGATCTTTTCTTTTCAGATTTTTCAAGAAGACAAAAAACGTCCTATGCAGTGGTTGTGTAAGTACTGCACATTTTGTGCTGAAAAGAGGTGCTTCTTACTTAAGCATTACCGCTTAAAACACGGGTGCCACACTCGAATATCACCACTACCGTGCCTTTATAAGGAGTGCCTGTGCACATTTAAATCTTTCAATGCACTCAAAGTCCACTTATCAACATGGCACACTCAAAAGGACCTGGGGAACGTGGGTGAAACTGCTTTCCATTGTCAGCTGTGTGACTTTGTGGAGCCTTGCACTGGAGCTGACTTTTTTACCCATTTACGAAGACATTTGAAGCTGAAGCAAAAGGTTTCCTGTCCATATCAAGGCTGTAGCTTTCAGAGCAATGTTTATTCAACCTTTAATGCACATAAAAGCAAAGAACATCAAGACCACAATAAGATGGCATTCAAACCTGAAATTGTGTCACATAATGTACTTGAGGTACCTCCACCTAATATAAATATTCAACCTGAGGATAGTGCCCCTGAAACTGATCAGGTTGAGTTTGAGGTTACTGAGCTCAATGAAGATGTGGGAGACTTGGAGAGTCAGTTGGAACATAATGTAGCTGCTGTTTTTCTGAAAATGTCATCGATTCTTAACATCTCTGAAAATGCCCTGCAAGAAGTTATAGAGCAGATCAACCAAATTTATGTGCTTTCACAGCCATTGTTACATACCTCGGTTGGAAAAATACTAAATCAACATTGTGGAGATGTTGAGGACTCTTAAGTGAGTGAGATAGCTAAAGTATTTACTGAGAATAATGTATTCCTGAAATTCACTTCTACTAGGGGGTCATTGTCAACCACTAGCAAGCGAACATCATACATTTGAAAAGAATTCTCAGTGGTGACGCCTATTGAGTTTGTCCTAAAAAATGACAGGCAGACAGTTGTGTATATCCCCATACTAAAAATGCTGCAGACATTACTAAACAATGGAGAAATTTTAGATAAGGCCATGTCATCTGAGACAAATTTGTCACAAGGATACAGATCTCACAGGGATGGTTACCGGTTTAAAGACAATTCTCTCTTGACAGAGGAAGAATTCAGGATTGCTCTTTTCTTGTACATAGATGATTTTGAGGTGGCTAAGCCCTTGGGAACCTCCAGAAAGAAACACAAGCTGCCATCTACTGGGTACTTGGAAATCTACACCCTAAATATCGCTCCTCTCTTCATTCCATTCAGCTTGCTCTACTCATCATCGCTGAAGATGATATCAGGAAGTTGACTTTAAATGAGAGACCACAGTCTATTGAAGAATTAAAAGTGCAACTGGTAGATAAACTGTCACTGCAGTATGACTTTAAACTGCAGTATGAAGATCAAGACTTCCATAATGCCCTCTGCAATTTGACTGAAATAACTGATTTACCTGAAAGAGCTACGCTCAAAATCATCCCTCTTGTGACTCTCCATTTAACCGCATTGTCATCACCCACCACAACATCAGACACTGAGTGCAGCACAGCAGACACTGAGATCCTGTCGACAGGAAGAGCATCACCATCGCTAAGACAACAGTGGCCAGATTTCTTTGACATACCCAATTTCTCAGTTGATGTTGACTATAGACTCAGACAGGCAGATCTTGCCTTTATGAAGGATGGAACACGTATGACTCTACCACGATATATGAAGCATGACATACTAGAAAAGCTTGCTGAGACGATGTACAGTTTCAAGGCTTACCCTAAAGATGATGACTTCAGCAGTGTTGCAAAAGCACTAATTAGCAAACACCCCTGCCTCACTGAGCCTGGACCACACAGATGGTATGGCTGGAAAAACAGCCTTAAATTATCGCACAAAGCTTCAAAAAGCTGGATGTGAGGATGTAGCAATCAATGGAGGCAAAAGAAGTAAAGGCAACCCAGAAGGAGAATCCTCAAGCAAGAATATCAAACAGCCAAAAAGAGGTGAAGCAAACTACCTACCTAACTTACCTGAAGGACAGGATGAAACAAGCCTTGAAAATGCCAGAAAGGTTCTCGTGGAAGAAATGAAGAAGAAACAACCCAATGGCACTCTCATCTCACAAATGATGGACCAATCATTCCCACTACGCAGACAAGAAATTGTAGAAAAGGAACCTGCTGTACAGAACATTGTTGAACGATGGCCAGCACTCTTCACAGACAGGTAAACTATTTTTGTTCTCAACCAATAAAATAATGCCTATCAAAAAGAAATTCAAGGTGTGTGGCTAGAAATCTAAACACACTTGTTGGAATGTTAACACTTCTGCCATCTCTCCATCCCTACCCACCCCTCTCTCTACTTTTCAGGTGTTTGCTGAGTTCAACAGAATCGCAAGTAAGAATCTTGAGGGAGACTTCTTTGAGGCTCTGGACCAGTATACCCCACGTTTCATTGAACTTTTCAAAACAAGAAGGGGAACTGTTGGCCAGAAGCTCAGTGAGCTGATGCAGCACATGAGCTGGATGGTTAGTAGGTTAATTTTGCTTTTGATCTGTGTGATAGTTCATCAATCAAGTTCTAAATGAGATGATCCAGCCCAACCTATTCTATTTCCTGTCTGACTTGTGCTTGTGCCTTGCAAATTACTCTGTTAACTGGTCTTTTCTCTCTCTGTGTATCATTAGACACCAGACGTGACAGTACTTCGCTCTGTTGTCCTCAAAGGCATTCCTATTTTACTTGGTGACGACTCCAGTGAATTCTTCAAGACATGCTCTGTAAGTACTTGCACATAAGAAAAAGTTTGGTCTGCATTAAAATAGAACTATATCTGTGCTGACATAGAAGATGTAATTTTATCTGCACAATATACAATATACATTTTGTACAGTGATTGATGTATTTTGTATGGCAATTCCTCCACAGCTAATCTGAGAGGTATTTAAACAGCCAGTAAATAAAAATGAAATTTGCCACATAAACGTTGTACACATTAATTAATTGTAAATCTAAGGAGCAGGAGTCCAGGCTGAAAAGTCAGTGTCACTGTTTAAGAATATATGGACCTTGTGGACCATAGCTTTAGTTTAATCATACCACATTTATTTTGTTGGTTATATTGTAACAATCCAGTGTGAACACATATTTAAAACCATATTCCCTAGCAAATGCTTTCAACATTAAAAATGAATGTTTAGAAGAGCATAAATTGCCATGCTGAAGAATGTGTGTGTGTGTCTTTGTAGGGTACAGCGAGAGACGAGGCCTTAGAATGCACTGTCGGTGTGCTGACAGTTGTCAGTGAAGATAATCCTCATGAGGGTCCAAGTTCAGTAGACCTCCAGCCCATCTCCACTGCCATCATTCTGGAGGGAGGTATCATCATGGATCATATAAAAAAACTTGCCTCAGGCAGTTTGTCTGTTATTTGGGCTCACATATGCTTTGCATTTGGATTACCCAAAATGCATGGCAAATACACTCAACTTCATTCAGACTGTGATGCTTGGACTGGGAAAGAAAACCTCCCACCAAAACTGTTAACTTTGAAGAACAGTCTACTGGGTTAGACCAGTAAAGAGCCATCAGCTGTCAGATAGCACTTTGTAAATTATGCAGCAGTTAATGTTCTCCTGTTATCAGAGAAAGTTTTATGCTTTCATGCAACTGAGCTGGCTTGTTTATGATCTCAAAAAAAAAAAAATTCTATTAAAGTGTACCATGTTATGCTAGTATGCTAATGGTGGAAATAGCGCCACCTTGTGTTGCAAAGAGTTGTTAGATAATGTTGTCAGAAAGGAACCTAGCAAGGTTGACCTGTTTACATTTGTGTTTTGGGAAAACTTTTAATTATAGTAGTTATAATGTAGTACAAATACAAAACCCAAGGAGTGATGTTTTTCTGTGTTGGTTTAAACCTTGGACTGATGCTCGCTTTGGGACACAAAAGCATTTGTTGTACTTTCAGTTTTGATCAGAAATGCAATGATTTTGCATGCACTGAAGTCCTGTAATTATCAGGTGTTTACCTGTTTAATATTGTGAGACTGTTACATGCATAGAATTAGCTCACAAAAATGTGGTTTTATTTTTGCCATGTCCATGTCATGTTCTACAGTCAAATCAAACCACAAGTTTGTTGTTTAGCTGCTGTTTTGTACTTGAATGTACAAGAAAGTGATACTTGGGAACAGAACACTTGAGGCTGAATAATAGATTTAATGCATATTGTTATTACAATAGCCTAACAGACATAGATCACACTATGAGCAATTTTACAACTAGCTTTAAAATACATTAAATATGACAAGAGGATAGAGAACAGTAATTTTATTGTTTATTGTAAGGTTATTACATGAGTGATAAAACACACATTTTATATTGGAGAATTGGAATCAAAAGTAACAATAGCGAACATTTATTGTTCAGCCTAGATCTGTCAGTGATGCAATTATTTTTTTAATAAATGTTGTAATGCAGCTGAACAAACCCAGTGAGTGTTCTTTTAAAGTATATGTTTGTGGTGTTTTTCCCTTTATTAGGTAATAACAGCTAAAATAGATAAGAAATGGGAGAAGGACAAGGACCCATTCAAGGAAATTGGTTTGTTTAATTTAACTGAACTGAAATGAACTGAAAAAAAATGAGTGAGTAGTAAGTAGTAGGTATCATAATTCTAAGTGGGGTTAAATTTGTATCAAGCAGTCCACACAAAATGAAAAAATTAAGTTAACACTAAGCATGGCTATTAAGTTACATGAACTTTTTTTTTTTTTTTTTTTAGTTGTACTACTTGATTTGGTACTGCACACTTAAAATAAACAAGCTTTTCTAACTCACTATTCTTAAGATTAATTTGCTTAATTTGCAACGAGTTTGCATACTTTTTTTAAGTAAGGTCAACTAATTAGATTTTACAGTGAGTATACGTACACACGTCTCCCGCAGAGCTATGTTGAAAGTCCCTCAATATTCAGTCGAGTATTGGCTAATGACCTGCAACACCTAGACGTGTCCAGTACAGTACTACAATATGTAGATGATCTCTTGATATGTAGCACCTCCAAAGCTCAATGTGCACAAGACTCAGTCTCAGCCCTGATGGCTTTAGAAAAGGGGGCTCAGAAGGTGAGTAAAAATAAATTACAGTTTTGCCAGACACAGGTTGAATACTTAGGTAGACAACTCTGTGGCACTAAATGAGCTATAGTGCCCTCACAAATTGAGGCAGTATCGAAAGCTCCCAAACCACAAACGGTGAGACACATGTCGTCATTTCTGCCATCTCAGCTTTACTAGAAGCCATACACCATCCAAAAGTGTTAGCCATCATTAAATGCGTAGCTCATCAAAAAACGAATTCCCTGATAGCTAAAGGCAACAACTTAGCAGATGAAGCCGCAAAACGCATAGCTACACCCACCTGTATAGGACCACTGCTAGTAGCTGGAGATTGTGAACCACTGACAAACTTATATATATATGATATATATATATATATATATATATGAGCTATATATATGTGCTGCTATGTAATAGCAGCACAACATCAGGCAAGTCCATATGCACATTCTGTATGGGCAAAAAGGGGGGCAAGTATAATCACTGAAGAAGGTCCATCACATGGGCTATGGCGAAGTGCACATGGACATATTGTCCTCCCAACATCTTTGGTACAGGTTGCTACACGTAGTGCGCATGGTCAGGACCATTGCACAAGTGGGGAGGTGTTGAGACGCCTTCAAGCAGTCTGGTGGTCACCATTTTTCCGACCTGCGTTTGTAGCTGAGACAATTTTGCAAGGAAGGTTTTTTTCTGTTGCTCTGGTATTTCAAGTCTGATACTGCATGTTAGTCTTTTTGTTTTTTGTTTCTATTTTGCCGGGCTTGATGCTAAAATGATCTTTTCTTTTCAGATTTTTCAAGAAGACAAAAAACTTCCTATGCAGTGGTTGTGTAAGTACTGCACATTTTGTGCTGAAAAGAGGTGCTTCTTACTTAAGCATTACCGCTTAAAACACGGGTGCCACACTCGAATATCACCACTACCGTGCCTTTATAAGGAGTGCCTGTGCACATTTAAATCTTTCAATGCACTCAAAGTCCACTTATCAACATGGCACACTCAAAAGGACCTGGGGAACGTGGGTGAAACTGCTTTCCATTGTCAGCTGTGTGACTTTGTGGAGCCTTGCACTGGAGCTGACTTTTTTACCCATTTACGAAGACATTTGAAGCTGAAGCAAAAGGTTTCCTGTCCATATCAAGGCTGTAGCTTTCAGAGCAATGTTTATTCAACCTTTAATGCACATAAAAGCAAAGAACATCAAGACCACAATAAGATGGCATTCAAACCTGAAATTGTGTCACATAATGTACTTGAGGTACCTCCACCTAATATAAATATTCAACCTGAGGATAGTGCCCCTGAAACTGATCAGGTTGAGTTTGAGGTTACTGAGCTCAATGAAGATGTGGGAGACTTGGAGAGTCAGTTGGAACATAATGTAGCTGCTGTTTTTCTGAAAATGTCATCGATTCTTAACATCTCTGAAAATGCCCTGCAAGAAGTTATAGAGCAGATCAACCAAATTTATGTGCTTTCACAGCCATTGTTACATACCTCGGTTGGAAAAATACTAAATCAACATTGTGGAGATGTTGAGGACTCTTAAGTGAGTGAGATAGCTAAAGTATTTACTGAGAATAATGTATTCCTGAAATTCACTTCTACTAGGGGGTCATTGTCAACCACTAGCAAGCGAACATCATACATTTGAAAAGAATTCTCAGTGGTGACGCCTATTGAGTTTGTCCTAAAAAATGACAGGCAGACAGTTGTGTATATCCCCATACTAAAAATGCTGCAGACATTACTAAACAATGGAGAAATTTTAGATAAGGCCATGTCATCTGAGACAAATTTGTCACAAGGATACAGATCTCACAGGGATGGTTACCGGTTTAAAGACAATTCTCTCTTGACAGAGGAAGAATTCAGGATTGCTCTTTTCTTGTACATAGATGATTTTGAGGTGGCTAAGCCCTTGGGAACCTCCAGAAAGAAACACAAGCTGCCATCTACTGGGTACTTGGAAATCTACACCCTAAATATCGCTCCTCTCTTCATTCCATTCAGCTTGCTCTACTCATCATCGCTGAAGATGATATCAGGAAGTTGACTTTAAATGAGAGACCACAGTCTATTGAAGAATTAAAAGTGCAACTGGTAGATAAACTGTCACTGCAGTATGACTTTAAACTGCAGTATGAAGATCAAGACTTCCATAATGCCCTCTGCAATTTGACTGAAATAACTGATTTACCTGAAAGAGCTACGCTCAAAATCATCCCTCTTGTGACTCTCCATTTAACCGCATTGTCATCACCCACCACAACATCAGACACTGAGTGCAGCACAGCAGACACTGAGATCCTGTCGACAGGAAGAGCATCACCATCGCTAAGACAACAGTGGCCAGATTTCTTTGACATACCCAATTTCTCAGTTGATGTTGACTATAGACTCAGACAGGCAGATCTTGCCTTTATGAAGGATGGAACACGTATGACTCTACCACGAGATATGAAGCATGACATACTAGAAAAGCTTGCTGAGACGATGTACAGTTTCAAGGCTTACCCTAAAGATGATGACTTCAGCAGTGTTGCAAAAGCACTAATTAGCAAACACCCCTGCCTCACTGAGCCTGGACCACACAGATGGTATGGCTGGAAAAACAGCCTTAAATTATCGCACAAAGCTTCAAAAAGCTGGATGTGAGGATGTAGCAATCAATGGAGGCAAAAGAAGTAAAGGCAACCCAGAAGGAGAATCCTCAAGCAAGAATATCAAACGGCCAAAAAGAGGTGAAGCAAACTACCTACCTAACTTACCTGAAGGACATGATGAAACAAGCCTTGAAAATGCCAGAAAGGTTCTCGTGGAAGAAATGAAGAAGAAACAACCCAATGGCACTCTCATCTCACAAATGATGGACCAATCATTCCCACTACGCAGACAAGAAATTGTAGAAAAGGAACCTGCTGTACAGAACATTGTTGAACGATGGCCAGCACTCTTCACAGACAGGTAAACTATTTTTGTTCTCAACCAATAAAATAATGCCTATCAAAAAGAAATTCAAGGTGTGTGGCTAGAAATCCAAACACACTTGTTGGAATGTTAACACTTCTGCCATCTCTCCATCCCTACCCACCCCTCTCTCTACTTTTCAGGTGTTTGCTGAGTTCAACAGAATCGCAAGTAAGAATCTTGAGGGAGACTTCTTTGAGGCTCTGGACCAGTATACCCCACGTTTCATTGAACTTTTCAAAACAAGAAGGGGAACTGTTGGCCAGAAGCTCAGTGAGCTGATGCAGCACATGAGCTGGATGGTTAGTAGGTTAATTTTGCTTTTGATCTGTGTGATAGTTCATCAATCAAGTTCTAAATGAGATGATCCAGCCCAACCTATTCTATTTCCTGTCTGACTTGTGCTTGTGCCTTGCAAATTACTCTGTTAACTGGTCTTTTCTCTCTCTGTGTATCATTAGACACCAGACGTGACAGTACTTCGCTCTGTTGTCCTCAAAGGCATTCCTATTTTACTTGGTGACGACTCCAGTGAATTCTTCAAGACATGCTCTGTAAGTACTTGCACGTAAGAAAAAGTTTGGTCTGCATTAAAATAGAACTATATCTGTGCTGACATAGAAGATGTAATTTTATCTGCACAATATACAATATACATTTTGTACAGTGATTGATGTATTTTGTATGGCAATTCCTCCACAGCTAATCTGAGAGGTATTTAAACAGCCAGTAAATAAAAATGAAATTTGCCACATAAACGTTGTACACATTAATTAATTGTAAATCTAAGGAGCAGGAGTCCAGGCTGAAAAGTCAGTGTCACTGTTTAAGAATATATGGACCTTGTGGACCATAGCTTTAGTTTAATCATACCACATTTATTTTGTTGGTTATATTGTAACAATCCAGTGTGAACACATATTTAAAACCATATTCCCTAGCAAATGCTTTCAACATTAAAAATGAATGTTTAGAAGAGCATAAATTGCCATGCTGAAGAATGTGTGTGTGTGTCTTTGTAGGGTACAGCGAGAGACGAGGCCCTAGAATGCACTGTCGGTGTGCTGACAGTTGTCAGTGAAGATAATCCTCATGAGGGTCCAAGTTCAGTAGACCTCCAGCCCATCTCCACTGCCATCATTCTGGAGGGAGGTATCATCATGGATCATATAAAAAAACTTGCCTCAGGCAGTTTGTCTGTTATTTGGGCTTACATATGCTTTGCATTTGGATTACCCAAAATGCATGGCAAATACACTCAACTTCAATCAGACTGTGATGCTTGGACTGGGAAAGAAAACCTCCCACCAAAACTGTTAACTTTGAAGAACAGTCTACTGGGTTAGACCAGTAAAGAGCCATCAGCTGTCAGATAGCACTTTGTAAATTATGCAGCAGTTAATGTTCTCCTGTTATCAGAGAAAGTTTTATGCTTTCATGCAACTGAGCTGGCTTGTTTATGATCTCAAAAAAAAAAAAAATTCTATTAAAGTGTACCATGTTATGCTAGTATGCTAATGGTGGAAATAGCGCCACCTTGTGTTGCAAAGAGTTGTTAGATAATGTTGTCAGAAAGGAACCTAGCAAGGTTGACCTGTTTACATTTGTGTTTTGGGAAAACTTTTAATTATAGTAGTTATAATGTAGTACAAATACAAAACCCAAGGAGTGATGTTTTTCTGTGTTGGTTTAAACCTTGGACTGATGCTCGCTTTGGGACACAAAAGCATTTGTTGTACTTTCAGTTTTGATCAGAAATGCAATGATTTTGCATGCACTGAAGTCCTGTAATTATCAGGTGTTTACCTGTTTAATATTGTGAGACTGTTACATGCATAGAATTAGCTCACAAAAATGTGGTTTTATTTTTGCCATGTCCATGTCATGTTCTACAGTCAAATCAAACCACAAGTTTGTTGTTTAGCTGCTGTTTTGTACTTGAATGTACAAGAAAGTGATACTTGGGAACAGAACACTTGAGGCTGAATAATAGATTTAATGCATATTGTTATTACAATAGCCTAACAGACATAGATCACACTATGAGCAATTTTACAACTAGCTTTAAAATACATTAAATATGACAAGAGGATAGAGAACAGTAATTTTATTGTTTATTGTAAGGTTATTACATGAGTGATAAAACACACATTTTATATTGGAGAATTGGAATCAAAAGTAACAATATCGAACATTTATTGTTCAGTCTAGATCTGTCAGTGATGCAATTATTTTTTTAATAAATGTTGTAATGCAGCTGAACAAACCCAGTGAGTGTTCTTTTAAAGTATATGTTTGTGGTGTTTTTCCCTTTATTAGGTAATAACAGCTAAAATAGATAAGAAATGGGAGAAGGACAAGGACCCATTCAAGGAAATTGGTATGTTTAATTTAACTGAACTGAAATGAACTGAAAAAAAATGAGTGAGTAGTAAGTAGTAGGTATCATAATTCTAAGTGGGGTTAAATTTGTATCAAGCAGTCCACACAAAATGAAAAAATTAAGTTAACACTAAGCATGGCTATTAAGTTACATGAACTTTTTTTTTTTTTTTTAGTTGTACTACTTGATTTGGTACTGCACACTTAAAATAAACAAGCTTTTCTAACTCACTATTCTTAAGATTACTTTGCTTAATTTGCAACGAGTTTGCATACTTTTTTAAAGTAAGGTCAACTAATTAGATTTTACAGTGAGTATACGTACACACGTCTCCCGCAGAGCTATGTTGAAAGTCCCTCAATATTCAGTCGAGTATTGGCTAATGACCTGCAACACCTAGACGTGTCCAGTACAGTACTACAATATGTAGATGATCTCTTGATATGTAGCACCTCCAAAGCTCAATGTGCACAAGACTCAGTCTCAGCCCTGATGGCTTTAGAAAAGGGGGCTCACAAGGTGAGTAAAAATAAATTACAGTTTTGCCAGACACAGGTTGAATACTTAGGTAGACAACTCTGTGGCACTAAATGAGCTATAGTGCCCTCACAAATTGAGGCAGTATCGAAAGCTCCCAAACCACAAACGGTGAGACACATGTCGTCATTTCTGCCATCTCAGCTTTACTAGAAGCCATACACCATCCAAAAGTGTTAGCCATCATTAAATGCGTAGCTCATCAAAAAACGAATTCCCTGATAGCTAAAGGCAACAACTTAGCAGATGAAGCCGCAAAACGCATAGCTACACCCACCTGTATAGGACCACTGCTAGTAGCTGGAGATTGTGAACCACTGACAAACTTATATATATATGATATATATATATATATATATATATATGAGCTATATATATGTGCTGCTATGTAATAGCAGCACAACATCAGGCAAGTCCATATGCACATTCTGTATGGGCAAAAAGGGGGGCAAGTATAATCACTGAAGAAGGTCCATCACATGGGCTATGGCGAAGTGCACATGGACATATTGTCCTCCCAACATCTTTGGTACAGGTTGCTACACGTAGTGCGCATGGTCAGGACCATTGCACAAGTGGGGAGGTGTTGAGACGCCTTCAAGCAGTCTGGTGGTCACCATTTTTCCGACCTGCGTTTGTAGCTGAGACAATTTTGCAAGGAAGGTTTTTTTCTGTTGCTCTGGTATTTCAAGTCTGATACTGCATGTTAGTGTTTTTGTTTTTTGTTTCTATTTTGCCGGGCTTGATGCTAAAATGATCTTTTCTTTTCAGATTTTTCAAGAAGACAAAAAACTTCCTATGCAGTGGTTGTGTAAGTACTGCACATTTTGTGCTGAAAAGAGGTGCTTCTTACTTAAGCATTACCGCTTAAAACACGGGTGCCACACTCGAATATCACCACTACCGTGCCTTTATAAGGAGTGCCTGTGCACATTTAAATCTTTCAATGCACTCAAAGTCCACTTATCAACATGGCACACTCAAAAGGACCTGGGGAACGTGGGTGAAACTGCTTTCCATTGTCAGCTGTGTGACTTTGTGGAGCCTTGCACTGGAGCTGACTTTTTTACCCATTTACGAAGACATTTGAAGCTGAAGCAAAAGGTTTCCTGTCCATATCAAGGCTGTAGCTTTCAGAGCAATGTTTATTCAACCTTTAATGCACATAAAAGCAAAGAACATCAAGACCACAATAAGATGGCATTCAAACCTGAAATTGTGTCACATAATGTACTTGAGGTACCTCCACCTAATATAAATATTCAACCTGAGGATAGTGCCCCTGAAACTGATCAGGTTGAGTTTGAGGTTACTGAGCTCAATGAAGATGTGGGAGACTTGGAGAGTCAGTTGGAACATAATGTAGCTGCTGTTTTTCTGAAAATGTCATCGATTCTTAACATCTCTGAAAATGCCCTGCAAGAAGTTATAGAGCAGATCAACCAAATTTATGTGCTTTCACAGCCATTGTTACATACCTCGGTTGGAAAAATACTAAATCAACATTGTGGAGATGTTGAGGACTCTTAAGTGAGTGAGATAGCTAAAGTATTTACTGAGAATAATGTATTCCTGAAATTCACTTCTACTAGGGGGTCATTGTCAACCACTAGCAAGCGAACATCATACATTTGAAAAGAATTCTCAGTGGTGACGCCTATTGAGTTTGTCCTAAAAAATGACAGGCAGACAGTTGTGTATATCCCCATACTAAAAATGCTGCAGACATTACTAAACAATGGAGAAATTTTAGATAAGGCCATGTCATCTGAGACAAATTTGTCACAAGGATACAGATCTCACAGGGATGGTTACCGGTTTAAAGACAATTCTCTCTTGACAGAGGAAGAATTCAGGATTGCTCTTTTCTTGTACATAGATGATTTTGAGGTGGCTAAGCCCTTGGGAACCTCCAGAAAGAAACACAAGCTGCCATCTACTGGGTACTTGGAAATCTACACCCTAAATATCGCTCCTCTCTTCATTCCATTCAGCTTGCTCTACTCATCATCGCTGAAGATGATATCAGGAAGTTGACTTTAAATGAGAGACCACAGTCTATTGAAGAATTAAAAGTGCAACTGGTAGATAAACTGTCACTGCAGTATGACTTTAAACTGCAGTATGAAGATCAAGACTTCCATAATGCCCTCTGCAATTTGACTGAAATAACTGATTTACCTGAAAGAGCTACGCTCAAAATCATCCCTCTTGTGACTCTCCATTTAACCGCATTGTCATCACCCACCACAACATCAGACACTGAGTGCAGCACAGCAGACACTGAGATCCTGTCGACAGGAAGAGCATCACCATCGCTAAGACAACAGTGGCCAGATTTCTTTGACATACCCAATTTCTCAGTTGATGTTGACTATAGACTCAGACAGGCAGATCTTGCCTTTATGAAGGATGGAACACGTATGACTCTACCACGATATATGAAGCATGACATACTAGAAAAGCTTGCTGAGACGATGTACAGTTTCAAGGCTTACCCTAAAGATGATGACTTCAGCAGTGTTGCAAAAGCACTAATTAGCAAACACCCCTGCCTCACTGAGCCTGGACCACACAGATGGTATGGCTGGAAAAACAGCCTTAAATTATCGCACAAAGCTTCAAAAAGCTGGATGTGAGGATGTAGCAATCAATGGAGGCAAAAGAAGTAAAGGCAACCCAGAAGGAGAATCCTCAAGCAAGAATATCAAACAGCCAAAAAGAGGTGAAGCAAACTACCTACCTAACTTACCTGAAGGACAGGATGAAACAAGCCTTGAAAATGCCAGAAAGGTTCTCGTGGAAGAAATGAAGAAGAAACAACCCAATGGCACTCTCATCTCACAAATGATGGACCAATCATTCCCACTACGCAGACAAGAAATTGTAGAAAAGGAACCTGCTGTACAGAACATTGTTGAACGATGGCCAGCACTCTTCACAGACAGGTAAACTATTTTTGTTCTCAACCAATAAAATAATGCCTATCAAAAAGAAATTCAAGGTGTGTGGCTAGAAATCTAAACACACTTGTTGGAATGTTAACACTTCTGCCATCTCTCCATCCCTACCCACCCCTCTCTCTACTTTTCAGGTGTTTGCTGAGTTCAACAGAATCGCAAGTAAGAATCTTGAGGGAGACTTCTTTGAGGCTCTGGACCAGTATACCCCACGTTTCATTGAACTTTTCAAAACAAGAAGGGGAACTGTTGGCCAGAAGCTCAGTGAGCTGATGCAGCACATGAGCTGGATGGTTAGTAGGTTAATTTTGCTTTTGATCTGTGTGATAGTTCATCAATCAAGTTCTAAATGAGATGATCCAGCCCAACCTATTCTATTTCCTGTCTGACTTGTGCTTGTGGCTTGCAAATTACTCTGTTAACTGGTCTTTTCTCTCTCTGTGTATCATTAGACACCAGACGTGACAGTACTTCGCTCTGTTGTCCTCAAAGGCATTCCTATTTTACTTGGTGACGACTCCAGTGAATTCTTCAAGACATGCTCTGTAAGTACTTGCACATAAGAAAAAGTTTGGTCTGCATTAAAATAGAACTATATCTGTGCTGACATAGAAGATGTAATTTTATCTGCACAATATACAATATACATTTTGTACAGTGATTGATGTATTTTGTATGGCAATTCCTCCACAGCTAATCTGAGAGGTATTTAAACAGCCAGTAAATAAAAATGAAATTTGCCACATAAACGTTGTACACATTAATTAATTGTAAATCTAAGGAGCAGGAGTCCAGGCTGAAAAGTCAGTGTCACTGTTTAAGAATATATGGACCTTGTGGACCATAGCTTTAGTTTAATCATACCACATTTATTTTGTTGGTTATATTGTAACAATCCAGTGTGAACACATATTTAAAACCATATTCCCTAGCAAATGCTTTCAACATTAAAAATGAATGTTTAGAAGAGCATAAATTGCCATGCTGAAGAATGTGTGTGTGTGTCTTTGTAGGGTACAGCGAGAGACGAGGCCTTAGAATGCACTGTCGGTGTGCTGACAGTTGTCAGTGAAGATAATCCTCATGAGGGTCCAAGTTCAGTAGACCTCCAGCCCATCTCCACTGCCATCATTCTGGAGGGAGGTATCATCATGGATCATATAAAAAAACTTGCCTCAGGCAGTTTGTCTGTTATTTGGGCTCACATATGCTTTGCATTTGGATTACCCAAAATGCATGGCAAATACACTCAACTTCATTCAGACTGTGATGCTTGGACTGGGAAAGAAAACCTCCCACCAAAACTGTTAACTTTGAAGAACAGTCTACTGGGTTAGACCAGTAAAGAGCCATCAGCTGTCAGATAGCACTTTGTAAATTATGCAGCAGTTAATGTTCTCCTGTTATCAGAGAAAGTTTTATGCTTTCATGCAACTGAGCTGGCTTGTTTATGATCTCAAAAAAAAAAAAATTCTATTAAAGTGTACCATGTTATGCTAGTATGCTAATGGTGGAAATAGCGCCACCTTGTGTTGCAAAGAGTTGTTAGATAATGTTGTCAGAAAGGAACCTAGCAAGGTTGACCTGTTTACATTTGTGTTTTGGGAAAACTTTTAATTATAGTAGTTATAATGTAGTACAAATACAAAACCCAAGGAGTGATGTTTTTCTGTGTTGGTTTAAACCTTGGACTGATGCTCGCTTTGGGACACAAAAGCATTTGTTGTACTTTCAGTTTTGATCAGAAATGCAATGATTTTGCATGCACTGAAGTCCTGTAATTATCAGGTGTTTACCTGTTTAATATTGTGAGACTGTTACATGCATAGAATTAGCTCACAAAAATGTGGTTTTATTTTTGCCATGTCCATGTCATGTTCTACAGTCAAATCAAACCACAAGTTTGTTGTTTAGCTGCTGTTTTGTACTTGAATGTACAAGAAAGTGATACTTGGGAACAGAACACTTGAGGCTGAATAATAGATTTAATGCATATTGTTATTACAATAGCCTAACAGACATAGATCACACTATGAGCAATTTTACAACTAGCTTTAAAATACATTAAATATGACAAGAGGATAGAGAACAGTAATTTTATTGTTTATTGTAAGGTTATTACATGAGTGATAAAACACACATTTTATATTGGAGAATTGGAATCAAAAGTAACAATAGCGAACATTTATTGTTCAGCCTAGATCTGTCAGTGATGCAATTATTTTTTTAATAAATGTTGTAATGCAGCTGAACAAACCCAGTGAGTGTTCTTTTAAAGTATATGTTTGTGGTGTTTTTCCCTTTATTAGGTAATAACAGCTAAAATAGATAAGAAATGGGAGAAGGACAAGGACCCATTCAAGGAAATTGGTTTGTTTAATTTAACTGAACTGAAATGAACTGAAAAAAAATGAGTGAGTAGTAAGTAGTAGGTATCATAATTCTAAGTGGGGTTAAATTTGTATCAAGCAGTCCACACAAAATGAAAAAATTAAGTTAACACTAAGCATGGCTATTAAGTTACATGAACTTTTTTTTTTTTTTTTTTTAGTTGTACTACTTGATTTGGTACTGCACACTTAAAATAAACAAGCTTTTCTAACTCACTATTCTTAAGATTAATTTGCTTAATTTGCAACGAGTTTGCATACTTTTTTTAAGTAAGGTCAACTAATTAGATTTTACAGTGAGTATACGTACACACGTCTCCCGCAGAGCTATGTTGAAAGTCCCTCAATATTCAGTCGAGTATTGGCTAATGACCTGCAACACCTAGACGTGTCCAGTACAGTACTACAATATGTAGATGATCTCTTGATATGTAGCACCTCCAAAGCTCAATGTGCACAAGACTCAGTCTCAGCCCTGATGGCTTTAGAAAAGGGGGCTCAGAAGGTGAGTAAAAATAAATTACAGTTTTGCCAGACACAGGTTGAATACTTAGGTAGACAACTCTGTGGCACTAAATGAGCTATAGTGCCCTCACAAATTGAGGCAGTATCGAAAGCTCCCAAACCACAAACGGTGAGACACATGTCGTCATTTCTGCCATCTCAGCTTTACTAGAAGCCATACACCATCCAAAAGTGTTAGCCATCATTAAATGCGTAGCTCATCAAAAAACGAATTCCCTGATAGCTAAAGGCAACAACTTAGCAGATGAAGCCGCAAAACGCATAGCTACACCCACCTGTATAGGACCACTGCTAGTAGCTGGAGATTGTGAACCACTGACAAACTTATATATATATGATATATATATATATATATATATATGAGCTATATATATGTGCTGCTATGTAATAGCAGCACAACATCAGGCAAGTCCATATGCACATTCTGTATGGGCAAAAAGGGGGGCAAGTATAATCACTGAAGAAGGTCCATCACATGGGCTATGGCGAAGTGCACATGGACATATTGTCCTCCCAACATCTTTGGTACAGGTTGCTACACGTAGTGCGCATGGTCAGGACCATTGCACAAGTGGGGAGGTGTTGAGACGCCTTCAAGCAGTCTGGTGGTCACCATTTTTCCGACCTGCGTTTGTAGCTGAGACAATTTTGCAAGGAAGGTTTTTTTCTGTTGCTCTGGTATTTCAAGTCTGATACTGCATGTTAGTCTTTTTGTTTTTTGTTTCTATTTTGCCGGGCTTGATGCTAAAATGATCTTTTCTTTTCAGATTTTTCAAGAAGACAAAAAACTTCCTATGCAGTGGTTGTGTAAGTACTGCACATTTTGTGCTGAAAAGAGGTGCTTCTTACTTAAGCATTACCGCTTAAAACACGGGTGCCACACTCGAATATCACCACTACCGTGCCTTTATAAGGAGTGCCTGTGCACATTTAAATCTTTCAATGCACTCAAAGTCCACTTATCAACATGGCACACTCAAAAGGACCTGGGGAACGTGGGTGAAACTGCTTTCCATTGTCAGCTGTGTGACTTTGTGGAGCCTTGCACTGGAGCTGACTTTTTTACCCATTTACGAAGACATTTGAAGCTGAAGCAAAAGGTTTCCTGTCCATATCAAGGCTGTAGCTTTCAGAGCAATGTTTATTCAACCTTTAATGCACATAAAAGCAAAGAACATCAAGACCACAATAAGATGGCATTCAAACCTGAAATTGTGTCACATAATGTACTTGAGGTACCTCCACCTAATATAAATATTCAACCTGAGGATAGTGCCCCTGAAACTGATCAGGTTGAGTTTGAGGTTACTGAGCTCAATGAAGATGTGGGAGACTTGGAGAGTCAGTTGGAACATAATGTAGCTGCTGTTTTTCTGAAAATGTCATCGATTCTTAACATCTCTGAAAATGCCCTGCAAGAAGTTATAGAGCAGATCAACCAAATTTATGTGCTTTCACAGCCATTGTTACATACCTCGGTTGGAAAAATACTAAATCAACATTGTGGAGATGTTGAGGACTCTTAAGTGAGTGAGATAGCTAAAGTATTTACTGAGAATAATGTATTCCTGAAATTCACTTCTACTAGGGGGTCATTGTCAACCACTAGCAAGCGAACATCATACATTTGAAAAGAATTCTCAGTGGTGACGCCTATTGAGTTTGTCCTAAAAAATGACAGGCAGACAGTTGTGTATATCCCCATACTAAAAATGCTGCAGACATTACTAAACAATGGAGAAATTTTAGATAAGGCCATGTCATCTGAGACAAATTTGTCACAAGGATACAGATCTCACAGGGATGGTTACCGGTTTAAAGACAATTCTCTCTTGACAGAGGAAGAATTCAGGATTGCTCTTTTCTTGTACATAGATGATTTTGAGGTGGCTAAGCCCTTGGGAACCTCCAGAAAGAAACACAAGCTGCCATCTACTGGGTACTTGGAAATCTACACCCTAAATATCGCTCCTCTCTTCATTCCATTCAGCTTGCTCTACTCATCATCGCTGAAGATGATATCAGGAAGTTGACTTTAAATGAGAGACCACAGTCTATTGAAGAATTAAAAGTGCAACTGGTAGATAAACTGTCACTGCAGTATGACTTTAAACTGCAGTATGAAGATCAAGACTTCCATAATGCCCTCTGCAATTTGACTGAAATAACTGATTTACCTGAAAGAGCTACGCTCAAAATCATCCCTCTTGTGACTCTCCATTTAACCGCATTGTCATCACCCACCACAACATCAGACACTGAGTGCAGCACAGCAGACACTGAGATCCTGTCGACAGGAAGAGCATCACCATCGCTAAGACAACAGTGGCCAGATTTCTTTGACATACCCAATTTCTCAGTTGATGTTGACTATAGACTCAGACAGGCAGATCTTGCCTTTATGAAGGATGGAACACGTATGACTCTACCACGAGATATGAAGCATGACATACTAGAAAAGCTTGCTGAGACGATGTACAGTTTCAAGGCTTACCCTAAAGATGATGACTTCAGCAGTGTTGTAAAAGCACTAATTAGCAAACACCCCTGCCTCACTGAGCCTGGACCACACAGATGGTATGGCTGGAAAAACAGCCTTAAATTATCGCACAAAGCTTCAAAAAGCTGGATGTGAGGATGTAGCAATCAATGGAGGCAAAAGAAGTAAAGGCAACCCAGAAGGAGAATCCTCAAGCAAGAATATCAAACAGCCAAAAAGAGGTGAAGCAAACTACCTACCTAACTTACCTGAAGGACATGATGAAACAAGCCTTGAAAATGCCAGAAAGGTTCTCGTGGAAGAAATGAAGAAGAAACAACCCAATGGCACTCTCATCTCACAAATGATGGACCAATCATTCCCACTACGCAGACAAGAAATTGTAGAAAAGGAACCTGCTGTACAGAACATTGTTGAACGATGGCCAGCACTCTTCACAGACAGGTAAACTATTTTTGTTCTCAACCAATAAAATAATGTCTATCAAAAAGAAATTCAAGGTGTGTGGCTAGAAATCCAAACACACTTGTTGGAATGTTAACACTTCTGCCATCTCTCCATCCCTACCCACCCCTCTCTCTACTTTTCAGGTGTTTGCTGAGTTCAACAGAATCGCAAGTAAGAATCTTGAGGGAGACTTCTTTGAGGCTCTGGACCAGTATACCCCACGTTTCATTGAACTTTTCAAAACAAGAAGGGGAACTGTTGGCCAGAAGCTCAGTGAGCTGATGCAGCACATGAGCTGGATGGTAAGTAGGTTAATTTTGCTTTTGATCTGTGTGATAGTTCATCAATCAAGTTCTAAATGAGATGATCCAGCCCAACCTATTCTATTTCCTGTCTGACTTGTGCTTGTGCCTTGCAAATTACTCTGTTAACTGGTCTTTTCTCTCTCTGTGTATCATTAGACACCAGACGTGACAGTACTTCGCTCTGTTGTCCTCAAAGGCATTCCTATTTTACTTGGTGACGACTCCAGTGAATTCTTCAAGACATGCTCTGTAAGTACTTGCACATAAGAAAAAGTTTGGTCTGCATTAAAATAGAACTATATCTGTGCTGACATAGAAGATGTAATTTTATCTGCACAATATACAATATACATTTTGTACAGTGATTGATGTATTTTGTATGGCAATTCCTCCACAGCTAATCTGAGAGGTATTTAAACAGCCAGTAAATAAAAATGAAATTTGCCACATAAACGTTGTACACATTAATTAATTGTAAATCTAAGGAGCAGGAGTCCAGGCTGAAAAGTCAGTGTCACTGTTTAAGAATATATGGACCTTGTGGACCATAGCTTTAGTTTAATCATACCACATTTATTTTGTTGGTTATATTGTAACAATCCAGTATGAACACATGTTTAAAACCATATTCCCTAGCAAATGCTTTCAACATTAAAAATGAATGTTTAGAAGAGCATAAATTGCCATGCTGAAGAATGTGTGTGTGTGTCTTTGTAGGGTACAGCGAGAGACGAGGCCCTAGAATGCACATCATCATGGATCATATAAAAAAACTTGCCTCAGGCAGTTTGTCTGTTATTTGGGCTTACATATGCTTTGCATTTGGATTACCCAAAATGCATGGCAAATACACTCAACTTCATTCAGACTGTGATGCTTGGACTGGGAAAGAAAACCTCCCACCAAAACTGTTAACTTTGAAGAACAGTCTACTGGGTTAGACCAGTAAAGAGCCATCAGCTGTCAGATAGCACTTTGTAAATTATGCAGCAGTTAATGTTCTCCTGTTATCAGAGAAAGTTTTATGCTTTCATGCAACTGAGCTGGCTTGTTTATGATCTCAAAAAAAAAAAAAATTCTATTAAAGTGTACCATGTTATGCTAGTATGCTAATGGTGGAAATAGCGCCACCTTGTGTTGCAAAGAGTTGTTAGATAATGTTGTCAGAAAGGAACCTAGCAAGGTTGACCTGTTTACATTTGTGTTTTGGGAAAACTTTTAATTATAGTAGTTATAATGTAGTACAAATACAAAACCCAAGGAGTGATGTTTTTCTGTGTTGGTTTAAACCTTGGACTGATGCTCGCTTTGGGACACAAAAGCATTTGTTGTACTTTCAGTTTTGATCAGAAATGCAATGATTTTGCATGCACTGAAGTCCTGTAATTATCAGGTGTTTACCTGTTTAATATTGTGAGACTGTTACATGCATAGAATTAGCTCACAAAAATGTGGTTTTATTTTTGCCATGTCCATGTCATGTTCTACAGTCAAATCAAACCACAAGTTTGTTGTTTAGCTGCTGTTTTGTACTTGAATGTACAAGAAAGTGATACTTGGGAACAGAACACTTGAGGCTGAATAATAGATTTAATGCATATTGTTATTACAATAGCCTAACAGACATAGATCACACTATGAGCAATGAGTCATACATGAGTGATAAAACACACATTTTATATTGGAGAATTGGAATCAAAAGTAACAATATCGAACATTTATTGTTCAGTCTAGATCTGTCAGTGATGCAATTATTTTTTTAATAAATGTTGTAATGCAGCTGAACAAACCCAGTGAGTGTTCTTTTAAAGTATATGTTTGTGGTGTTTTTCCCTTTATTAGGTAATAACAGCTAAAATAGATAAGAAATGGGAGAAGGACAAGGACCCATTCAAGGAAATTGGTTTGTTTAATTTAACTGAACTGAAATGAACTGAAAAAAAATGAGTGAGTAGTAAGTAGTAGGTATCATAATTCTAAGTGGGGTTAAATTTGTATCAAGCAGTCCACACAAAATGAAAAAATTAAGTTAACACTAAGCATGGCTATTAAGTTACATGAACTTTTTTTTTTTTTTTTTAGTTGTACTACTTGATTTGGTACTGCACACTTAAAATAAACAAGCTTTTCTAACTCACTATTCTTAAGATTACTTTGCTTAATTTGCAACGAGTTTGCATACTTTTTTTAAGTAAGGTCAACTAATTAGATTTTACAGTGAGTATACGTACACACGTCTCCCGCAGAGCTATGTTGAAAGTCCCTCAATATTCAGTCGAGTATTGGCTAATGACCTGCAACACCTAGACGTGTCCAGTACAGTACTACAATATGTAGATGATCTCTTGATATGTAGCACCTCCAAAGCTCAATGTGCACAAGACTCAGTCTCAGCCCTGATGGCTTTAGAAAAGGGGGCTCACAAGGTGAGTAAAAATAAATTACAGTTTTGCCAGACACAGGTTGAATACTTAGGTAGACAACTCTGTGGCACTAAATGAGCTATAGTGCCCTCACAAATTGAGGCAGTATCGAAAGCTCCCAAACCACAAACGGTGAGACACATGTCGTCATTTCTGCCATCTCAGCTTTACTAGAAGCCATACACCATCCAAAAGTGTTAGCCATCATTAAATGCGTAGCTCATCAAAAAACGAATTCCCTGATAGCTAAAGGCAACAACTTAGCAGATGAAGCCGCAAAACACATAGCTACACCCACCTGTATAGGACCACTGCTAGTAGCTGGAGATTGTGAACCACTGACAAACTTATATATATATATATATATATATATATATATATATATATATATATATATATGAGCTATATATATGTGCTGCTATGTAATAGCAGCACAACATCAGGCAAGTCCATATGCACATTCTGTATGGGCAAAAAGGGGGGCAAGTATAATCACTGAAGAAGGTCCATCACATGGGCTATGGCGAAGTGCACATGGACATATTGTCCTCCCAACATCTTTGGTACAGGTTGCTACACGTAGTGCGCATGGTCAGGACCATTGCACAAGTGGGGAGGTGTTGAGACGCCTTCAAGCAGTCTGGTGGTCACCATTTTTCCGACCTGCGTTTGTAGCTGAGACAATAAAAAAAGCCCTAAAAATGCTAGGAATCAAACAGAAGTTCAGATGTGTGTATCACCCACAGTCACAGAGAGTAGTGGAAAGGGCAAATGGCATGCTAAAAGCAAAACTTGCAAAAATTAGAGCAGACAGTCAGTATAAAATCAATTGGGTAGATGCATTGCCACTTGCTTTGATGGCTATACGAACACTAACTAACACTAACACTAAGCTAAGAGACTAACACATCTAATACCACACGAGGCACTTACAGGGAGACCGATGCCGGTTCCCTTTTGTAGAGGGCCGTATGCGAGCAATGTGAACGAGAACTAACATGCTACCTACGACACCTAACGCAAATACACAAAGCTGTGCTCCAACAGGTAAAAGCTGTGTCTGAGGACAGAGACGCTGACATTCCAGAGCAGCTAAGGAGAGTTGAACCTGGAGACTGGGTCTACGTAAAGGTGTTCAAACGAAAGTGGGACCAACCAAGGTGAGAAGGACCCTTTAAGGTTATCCTAACTACCCCAACTGCGCTGAAAGTAGAGGGTAAGAAATGTTGGTTCCATTTAAACCATTGCTGCAGAGCGAGGGATCCAGGTGAGACAGCAAGGGCACAGCACGATCCAGAAAGGGACGGTGAAGCCTCCCAACTGGAAGATAGACAGCTTCAAGATCCAAGGACAAAGATGATCACAGAGACTGGCTGAGAGGAGGAGTACCAGTAAACAACGTAATCACACTCACGTATATAAAGTCAGCTCAATACAATCAAACATTGACATTAGGACCAGAAGGCATAAAAATAGACACGCATGTGGTTCACAGACAATGCCTAAAAGAAGGGACAGTGATGGTAGTGGTACAATGTTCACGAAATCAATGCACATAGATAAACCTACACCAAACCATGACAGCTGAAGAAGCAACCAAATTGACCCAAATTTAAGTAAAATGAGGTGTCTGAGCTGAGAGATGTCTCTCCCATGTGTGTCCAATGTTTAGATACTTGTGTGGATCCAATGTTTAGATACTTGTGTGGGAAATGTTTAGATAAGCCTATGTCCAAGGTCTGGCTACTTTCATAGATGGGTGCCCCTTGGGGGTTGTTTTCCTAAAGTTCCAAAGAGATGAGATCAGTTTCAACCTGAACTATAGGTTCCACCTTCCCTTTCTGTAAAATAGCCATGTATGGTTATGAGGTTGGCTCTGAGCCTATCTTGTCACCACACATTAGCTATACCATGAGGCTTTAAAAGGTGTAGTTTGAGTGGAAAACGGGGGAGATTCACATTGGCTTCGGATCTTCTCACAGGCAATCCATGGTGCTTGTTTTGACGCTGTACTTTTTGTAATAAACCTTTTTATACAACTAAGTCGGTGTCAGCGGAGATTCCTTCATCATCATCACATCATCGCTACAGAAGATACAACACAGCCAACCCGTCTCAGACAGCTAAGGTCGCAAAAGGAGGAAGCATTTAGGAGTGGAGACAGAAGCAGGTTCAAAGAGGCAAAGTACAGGTTTAGCAAGGAGGTGAGGGGAGCTAAACGACTGTATTCTGAGAAACTCCAACACCAGTTCTCAGCCAAGGACTCTGCTTCTGTCTGGAAGGGGCTCAGAGAGCTCACCCATTACAAACCCAGAGCCCCCCACTCTGCTAACGACTTGCGCCTGTCCAACAATCTGAACAAGTTCTACTGTCGTTTCGAAAGACAATGGGACAGTCCAGACACAATCCCCTGGGACTCCATCCACCAGCCCCAGGCCACCAGCTTCACCTCTCCCACCACTGCAGGGGCCTGGGCCTCTCCACAACTTCAAACCTCAGAGGCCCCCTTCCCGTCCACAGTGACACCTCTCTCAATCCTGGAGAGGGATGTTAACAGACAATACAAGAGACAGAACCTCCACAAAGCAGCCGGGCCAGACTCTGTCTCTCCATCCACCCTGAAGCACTGTGCTGACCAGCTGTCTCTGGTGTTCACAGATATCTTTAACACTTCACTGGAGATATCCCACATACCAGCCTGCTTCAAATGTTCCAGCAAGAGATACTGTAAGACTTAAAGCACACTGGCAGACGAAGAGAAAGACAAAAGACACTCACATATGTGCAGCCTGCAGTATACTGGATCCAATGGCCAGCTGACTCAGAACTTGCACACCAATGGAGTGTGTGAAAAGCCTGGATACAGAAAGAACTGCCCACAGCACAAGAACCACGACTGCCGCTGCACTGCACTCTGATGTATGATGAGACTCAGCAACATACTGACTACAAAGAATGCTGGACAGAGTTGATTACAGGCAAAATATTATCTGTAATATGTCAAGACCTGTATGTTGGACCACAAGGACCAGCAGCAGCAGTTACTCTACCACCAGAACTACGTCCCTGGTTTCAAGTCACCAGCTCCGTCCCACATGTTACACTCCTGATAGCTAATGGACATGAATCACGTGACCTAGGACCGATGGTGAAGGCAGCACTACAAGTGACTGTATGGAAACCAACTCAGAACACGCATGTGCAGTCATCCTCCGATGGACAATATGTGAAAATATTTCTGCGAGCATATGACAAAGGAACAAGAGCCCAAGTGCTACTAAGTCAGAGATTCCCTACTCAACTGCCACTCTCAGAAGAACATAGTGTGCTACTACATCAGATACCACATGAGTTATGGTCACATCATAAAACAGATGTAGGGCTAGTTAGGTCAGCACAGCCAGTTCACATCAAAGCAAAAGAGGGCATTGTGTTGCCATACCAAAAACAATATCCCATGAAACCACACCAAATAGCAGGTATAAGACCCACCATCAAGGGCTTGGTAGCAGCAGGTGTGTTAAAACCAACAAAAAGTCTGTGTAATACACCAACTTGTCCAATAAAACAAAATAAACTCTAGTGACTATCGATTGGTGCATGATTTGTGCGCCATTAATTCCACTGTAGATGCAGAAGTACCTGTGGTTCCAGACCCACATACTTTGCTTTCTAATATCCCACATGACGCCTGTTGGTACACAGCATTTGTTAGTGTGCCATTACACCCAGATTCACAGTATCTGTTTGCTTTTACATATCAAGGACAGCAGTACACTGTAAATGCAAACATAGTATTTAATTAAAAATAGTAAATTGACTTAAATCAGTTTTTATCAAATTGCTATTAACACTTACTTTTAGTAAATTACTTGTAATTTGTGGTTGAAAAATCTCACCAGCTCAGTCTACTTGAACTGGATTAATTTAGAAAAAGTATGTTTTCGATAATTGTGCTTTTACAAGTACATTTACTCAATACTGCACTTAAGTACAAAGTACTTTAAGTACTTTACTTTTTTTTTCATATTACTGTCTACTTTTACTCCACTACATTTTAGAGGGAAATATTGTACTTTTTACATCACTGCATATGTAATAATACATACGCGATATATAATAATAATCAGTAGTATGCTACTTTTAATTTTAATATTTTAAGTATTTCTTTTTGTGGTTATATGTTTTTTACTTAATTGAAATTTTCACTGCAGGAGCTGTATTGTAAAAGAGTAGTTTCACGGAGTGGTATTAGTACTTTTGCTTCGATTTGAAAACTTCGCCGGCTTTTTTTTTTTTTTTCCCGACCTGTGGGCATGCGCAACTCCGTCCTCTCTACGCCTGACGGTATGTCAACAACACACCCGCAACGGACGAGGAGCTGGACCTAATCCCTGCAACAGCACTCGTTAAGGTTATTTTCAGCATTCTTGTGCTTGGCACACTCATTTGGTGAGTAATATTTTACCCTTGTTTAGACCGTTTTCTTTCTGTAAGTAAGCGCCATATTTTTCGTGCTTGCTAGTAATGATGTGTGTTGTAATGTCAGCTAACGCTGCCTCAGAGCTATATAGCTCTGAGCTAGCTGAACTATATTATGGACATAACGTGTCTGACTTTTGTCACGTTAAAGTTGAGGAGAAACTTTAGTGTAGCGGTCGCGGGCGTGCTCGTCACGTGCACGCGCACACCCGCTGTCGGAGTTGATTTTTTTTTCTGAGGCCAGTCATCTATGAGTACTCACTCACGATGAGAGACTGATCCCGGCGGTTTGTGAGTTTCCATGAGCAGGAGGGCATTCACATGGCAGAACATCAGAACAAGTCTGGATGTATCATTTTATTTTACGCTCGGCTGTTAAGTTAGGACTATGCTAACTTAATGTTATTTTATTTAACCCTCCTCACTTAACACTAGTCATATTTGTAGCTGTGTCGTTTCCATGGTTACCACGTTTAGCGCGCCCAATGAGCCGGTCACCCGCTCCACTCAGTGTGATCATTCTGCAGGATCAATGAACTGTCAGCGTGTTTAATCAATCATAACTCTGAATACTAAACTGATTTTCACGGGATTGTTTAATGCAAACGTCACACATGTATATATAATATATATATATATTATATATACAGATATATAGGGAGAGAGAGATAGATAGATAGATATAGATTTTCATTTTTTTTGATATATATGTAGATATACATATTCATTTTTTCTGAGATCTAACTTCTGTCTATTGTGTTTTATCTTATATTGATGTATAATGTTGTATTGTTTCTTCATTTTTCAACTTATTAAAATAGCTGAGTAGTACACAATCTGCTTCTGCTTCTCTATCATATATTAGTGTTTTTATATATGTGTGTGTGTGTGTGTATTATATTATATCATACATAGCATATATCACATACCAGAATATTCTATTACCGTTATGCCTATTATGTATATTAAAATACGCCGAATCATGTGTCCGGTATCATGCCTACATGTATGACGTTTGCAGAAAAAAATCCCGTGAAAATCAGTTTAGTATTCAGAGTTATGATTAATTAAATGCATTGACACTTCATTGTACCTGCAGACAGATTACACTGAGTGGAGCGGGTGACCGGTCCAAGATGGCGGCCCCACGTCTCGTCAGCGCCAATAGGCAGTAGCGGTCGATGCGGCGTCTACTCTTTATATGTCTATGCCGCACACTGTTTACTTGCGCAGTGCTTGTCTGATCACACGAGGAGTGCAGTGAGAGCCCGCAGATCAGATTTGGGACAGACAAAAGGGTCTCCCTGTCTGTCTTTTTATCATAGCCTGTTACCATTGCTGGCATACTCAGTGGCCTAAGTTATTCTTTAAGGTTATGTTGTCTAGAATATGTACATTACAATACTGTCTTTGTGGGTAATAGGCCTATGTTACAGTTTTCACTTGTACTGGAAACAAGATGTTTATGAGTTGTGGTGAGCTTTGGTTGTGTTAAATTGTTGTATTCTTCTTAACTGTCCCCTTCCAGGCTCAGGCAGATGGTGATCAATCCACAGTTCCCTTGATACCACATAAGTGAGTCATTTACCATTTACCTTTTGTACTGCTGTGTTCATTTGGTAGCTGTTCTTGTCTTAAAGAAGTGAAATGATTAAAAGCTTGATAATTAGATAGATTTTTGCAAGGATTTAGTTTTTTTCTGTTGCTCTGGTATTTCAAGTCTGATACTGCATGTTAGTGTTTTTGTTTTTTGTTTCTATTTTGCCGGGCTTGATGCTAAAATGATCTTTTCTTTTCAGATTTTTCAAGAAGACAAAAAACTTCCTATGCAGTGGTCGTGTAAGTACTGCACATTTTGTGCTGAAAAGAGGTGCTTCTTACTTAAGCATTACCGCTTAAAACACGGGTGCCACACTCGAATATCACCACTACCGTGCCTTTATAAGGAGTGCCTGTGCACATTTAAATCTTTCAATGCACTCAAAGTCCACTTATCAACATGGCACACTCAAAAGGACCTGGGGAACGTGGGTGAAACTGCTTTCCATTGTCAGCTGTGTGACTTTGTGGAGCCTTGCACTGGAGCTGACTTTTTTACCCATTTACGAAGACATTTGAAGCTGAAGCAAAAGGTTTCCTGTCCATATCAAGGCTGTAGCTTTCAGAGCAATGTTTATTCAACCTTTAATGCACATAAAAGCAAAGAACATCAAGACCACAATAAGATGGCATTCAAACCTGAAATTGTGTCACATAATGTACTTGAGGTACCTCCACCTAATATAAATATTCAACCTGAGGATAGTGCCCCTGAAACTGATCAGGTTGAGTTTGAGGTTACTGAGCTCAATGAAGATGTGGGAGACTTGGAGAGTCAGTTGGAACATAATGTAGCTGCTGTTTTTCTGAAAATGTCATCGATTCTTAACATCTCTGAAAATGCCCTGCAAGAAGTTATAGAGCAGATCAACCAAATTTATGTGCTTTCACAGCCATTGTTACATACCTCGGTTGGAAAAATACTAAATCAACATTGTGGAGATGTTGAGGACTCTTAAGTGAGTGAGATAGCTAAAGTATTTACTGAGAATAATGTATTCCTGAAATTCACTTCTACTAGGGGGTCATTGTCAACCACTAGCAAGCGAACATCATACATTTGAAAAGAATTCTCAGTGGTGACGCCTATTGAGTTTGTCCTAAAAAATGACAGGCAGACAGTTGTGTATATCCCCATACTAAAAATGCTGCAGACATTACTAAACAATGGAGAAATTTTAGATAAGGCCATGTCATCTGAGACAAATTTGTCACAAGGATACAGATCTCACAGGGATGGTTACCGGTTTAAAGACAATTCTCTCTTGACAGAGGAAGAATTCAGGATTGCTCTTTTCTTGTACATAGATGATTTTGAGGTGGCTAAGCCCTTGGGAACCTCCAGAAAGAAACACAAGCTGCCATCTACTGGGTACTTGGAAATCTACACCCTAAATATCGCTCCTCTCTTCATTCCATTCAGCTTGCTCTACTCATCATCGCTGAAGATGATATCAGGAAGTTGACTTTAAATGAGAGACCACAGTCTATTGAAGAATTAAAAGTGCAACTGGTAGATAAACTGTCACTGCAGTATGACTTTAAACTGCAGTATGAAGATCAAGACTTCCATAATGCCCTCTGCAATTTGACTGAAATAACTGATTTACCTGAAAGAGCTACGCTCAAAATCATCCCTCTTGTGACTCTCCATTTAACCGCATTGTCATCACCCACCACAACATCAGACACTGAGTGCAGCACAGCAGACACTGAGATCCTGTCGACAGGAAGAGCATCACCATCGCTAAGACAACAGTGGCCAGATTTCTTTGACATACCCAATTTCTCAGTTGATGTTGACTATAGACTCAGACAGGCAGATCTTGCCTTTATGAAGGATGGAACACGTATGACTCTACCACGAGATATGAAGCATGACATACTAGAAAAGCTTGCTGAGACGATGTACAGTTTCAAGGCTTACCCTAAAGATGATGACTTCAGCAGTGTTGTAAAAGCACTAATTAGCAAACACCCCTGCCTCACTGAGCCTGGACCACACAGATGGTATGGCTGGAAAAACAGCCTTAAATTATCGCACAAAGCTTCAAAAAGCTGGATGTGAGGATGTAGCAATCAATGGAGGCAAAAGAAGTAAAGGCAACCCAGAAGGAGAATCCTCAAGCAAGAATATCAAACAGCCAAAAAGAGGTGAAGCAAACTACCTACCTAACTTACCTGAAGGACATGATGAAACAAGCCTTGAAAATGCCAGAAAGGTTCTCGTGGAAGAAATGAAGAAGAAACAACCCAATGGCACTCTCATCTCACAAATGATGGACCAATCATTCCCACTACGCAGACAAGAAATTGTAGAAAAGGAACCTGCTGTACAGAACATTGTTGAACGATGGCCAGCACTCTTCACAGACAGGTAAACTATTTTTGTTCTCAACCAATAAAATAATGCCTATCAAAAAGAAATTCAAGGTGTGTGGCTAGAAATCCAAACACACTTGTTGGAATGTTAACACTTCTGCCATCTCTCCATCCCTACCCACCCCTCTCTCTACTTTTCAGGTGTTTGCTGAGTTCAACAGAATCGCAAGTAAGAATCTTGAGGGAGACTTCTTTAAGGGCTCTGGACCAGTATACCCCACGTTTCATTGAACTTTTCAAAACAAGAAGGGGAACTGTTGGCCAGAAGCTCAGTGAGCTGATGCAGCACATGAGCTGGATGGTAAGTAGGTTAATTTTGCTTTTGATCTGTGTGATAGTTCATCAATCAAGTTCTAAATGAGATGATCCAGCCCAACCTATTCTATTTTCTGTCTGACTTGTGCTTGTGCCTTGCAAATTACTCTGTTAACTGGTCTTTTCTCTCTCTGTGTATCATTAGACACCAGACGTGACAGTACTTCGCTCTGTTGTCCTCAAAGGCATTCCTATTTTACTTGGTGACGACTCCAGTGAATTCTTCAAGACATGCTCTGTAAGTACTTGCACGTAAGAAAAAGTTTGGTCTGCATTAAAATAGAACTATATCTGTGCTGACATAGAAGATGTAATTTTATCTGCACAATATACAATATACATTTTGTACAGTGATTGATGTATTTTGTATGGCAATTCCTCCACAGCTAATCTGAGAGGTATTTAAACAGCCAGTAAATAAAAATGAAATTTGCCACATAAACGTTGTACACATTAATTAATTGTAAATCTAAGGAGCAGGAGTCCAGGCTGAAAAGTCAGTGTCACTGTTTAAGAATATATGGACCTTGTGGACCATAGCTTTAGTTTAATCATACCACATTTATTTTGTTGGTTATATTGTAACAATCCAGTGTGAACACATATTTAAAACCATATTCCCTAGCAAATGCTTTCAACATTAAAAATGAATGTTTAGAAGAGCATAAATTGCCATGCTGAAGAATGTGTGTGTGTGTCTTTGTAGGGTACAGCGAGAGACGAGGCCCTAGAATGCACTGTCGGTGTGCTGACAGTTGTCAGTGAAGATAATCCTCATGAGGGTCCAAGTTCAGTAGACCTCCAGCCCATCTCCACTGCCATCATTCTGGAGGGAGGTATCATCATGGATCATATAAAAAAACTTGCCTCAGGCAGTTTGTCTGTTATTTGGGCTTACATATGCTTTGCATTTGGATTACCCAAAATGCATGGCAAATACACTCAACTTCATTCAGACTGTGATGCTTGGACTGGGAAAGCAAACCTCCCACCAAAACTGTTAACTTTGAAGAACAGTCTACTGGGTTAGACCAGTAAAGAGCCATCAGCTGTCAGATAGCACTTTGTAAATTATGCAGCAGTTAATGTTCTCCTGTTATCAGAGAAAGTTTTATGCTTTCATGCAACTGAGCTGGCTTGTTTATGATCTCAAAAAAAAAAAAAAATTCTATTAAAGTGTACCATGTTATGCTAGTATGCTAATGGTGGAAATAGCGCCACCTTGTGTTGCAAAGAGTTGTTAGATAATGTTGTCAGAAAGGAACCTAGCAAGGTTGACCTGTTTACATTTGTGTTTTGGGAAAACTTTTAATTATAGTAGTTATAATGTAGTACAAATACAAAACCCAAGGAGTGATGTTTTTCTGTGTTGGTTTAAACCTTGGACTGATGCTCGCTTTGGGACACAAAAGCATTTGTTGTACTTTCAGTTTTGATCAGAAATGCAATGATTTTGCATGCACTGAAGTCCTGTAATTATCAGGTGTTTACCTGTTTAATATTGTGAGACTGTTACATGCATAGAATTAGCTCACAAAAATGTGGTTTTATTTTTGCCATGTCCATGTCATGTTCTACAGTCAAATCAAACCACAAGTTTGTTGTTTAGCTGCTGTTTTGTACTTGAATGTACAAGAAAGTGATACTTGGGAACAGAACACTTGAGGCTGAATAATAGATTTAATGCATATTGTTATTACAATAGCCTAACAGACATAGATCACACTATGAGCAATTTTACAACTAGCTTCAAAATACATTAAATATGACAAGAGGATAGAGAACAGTAATTTTATTGTTTATTGTAAGGTTATTACATGAGTGATAAAACACACATTTTATATTGGAGAATTGGAATCAAAAGTAACAATATCGAACATTTATTGTTCAGCCTAGATCTGTCAGTGATGCAATTATTTTTTTAATAAATGTTGTAATGCAGCTGAACAAACCCAGTGAGTGTTCTTTTAAAGTATATGTTTGTGGTGTTTTTCCCTTTATTAGGTAATAACAGCTAAAATAGATAAGAAATGGGAGAAGGACAAGGACCCATTCAAGGAAATTGGTTTGTTTAATTTAACTGAACTGAAATGAACTGAAAAAAAATGAGTGAGTAGTAAGTAGTAGGTATCATAATTCTAAGTGGGGTTAAATTTGTATCAAGCAGTCCACACAAAATGAAAAAATTAAGTTAACACTAAGCATGGCTATTAAGTTACATGAACTTTTTTTTTTTTTTTTTAGTTGTACTACTTGATTTGGTACTGCACACTTAAAATAAACAAGCTTTTCTAACTCACTATTCTTAAGATTACTTTGCTTAATTTGCAACGAGTTTGCATACTTTTTTTAAGTAAGGTCAACTAATTAGATTTTACAGTGAGTATACATACACACGTCTCCCGCAGAGCTATGTTGAAAGTCCCTCAATATTCAGTCGAGTATTGGCTAATGACCTGCAACACCTAGACGTGTCCAGTACAGTACTACAATATGTAGATGATCTCTTGATATGTAGCACCTCCAAAGCTCAATGTGCACAAGACTCAGTCTCAGCCCTGATGGCTTTAGAAAAGGGGGCTCACAAGGTGAGTAAAAATAAATTACAGTTTTGCCAGACACAGGTTGAATACTTAGGTAGACAACTCTGTGGCACTAAATGAGCTATAGTGCCCTCACAAATTGAGGCAGTATCGAAAGCTCCCAAACCACAAACGGTGAGACACATGTCGTCATTTCTGCCATCTCAGCTTTGCTAGAAGCCATACACCATCCAAAAGTGTTAGCCATCATTAAATGCGTAGCTCATCAA
This sequence comes from Lateolabrax maculatus, assembly GCA_031216445.1. Taxonomy (NCBI): domain Eukaryota; kingdom Metazoa; phylum Chordata; class Actinopteri; order Acropomatiformes; family Lateolabracidae; genus Lateolabrax; species Lateolabrax maculatus. Next base: position 28,075,223 of record CM062199.1, read on the forward strand.
AAAACGAATTCCCTGATAGCTAAAGGCAACAACTTAGCAGATGAAGCCGCAAAACGCATAGCTACACCCACCTGTATAGGACCACTGCTAGTAGCTGGAGATTGTGAACCACTGACAAACTTATATATATATGATATATATATATATATATATATATATGAGCTATATATATGTGCTGCTATGTAATAGCAGCACAACATCAGGCAAGTCCATATGCACATTCTGTATGGGCAAAAAGGGGGGCAAGTATAATCACTGAAGAAGGTCCATCACATGGGCTATGGCGAAGTGCACATGGACATATTGTCCTCCCAACATCTTTGGTACAGGTTGCTACACGTAGTGCGCATGGTCAGGACCATTGCACAAGTGGGGAGGTGTTGAGACGCCTTCAAGCAGTCTGGTGGTCACCATTTTTCCGACCTGCGTTTGTAGCTGAGACAATTTTGCAAGGAAGGTTTTTTTCTGTTGCTCTGGTATTTCAAGTCTGATACTGCATGTTAGTGTTTTTGTTTTTTGTTTCTATTTTGCCGGGCTTGATGCTAAAATGATCTTTTCTTTTCAGATTTTTCAAGAAGACAAAAAACTTCCTATGCAGTGGTTGTGTAAGTACTGCACATTTTGTGCTGAAAAGAGGTGCTTCTTACTTAAGCATTACCGCTTAAAACACGGGTGCCACACTCGAATATCACCACTACCGTGCCTTTATAAGGAGTGCCTGTGCACATTTAAATCTTTCAATGCACTCAAAGTCCACTTATCAACATGGCACACTCAAAAGGACCTGGGGAACGTGGGTGAAACTGCTTTCCATTGTCAGCTGTGTGACTTTGTGGAGCCTTGCACTGGAGCTGACTTTTTTACCCATTTACGAAGACATTTGAAGCTGAAGCAAAAGGTTTCCTGTCCATATCAAGGCTGTAGCTTTCAGAGCAATGTTTATTCAACCTTTAATGCACATAAAAGCAAAGAACATCAAGACCACAATAAGATGGCATTCAAACCTGAAATTGTGTCACATAATGTACTTGAGGTACCTCCACCTAATATAAATATTCAACCTGAGGATAGTGCCCCTGAAACTGATCAGGTTGAGTTTGAGGTTACTGAGCTCAATGAAGATGTGGGAGACTTGGAGAGTCAGTTGGAACATAATGTAGCTGCTGTTTTTCTGAAAATGTCATCGATTCTTAACATCTCTGAAAATGCCCTGCAAGAAGTTATAGAGCAGATCAACCAAATTTATGTGCTTTCACAGCCATTGTTACATACCTCGGTTGGAAAAATACTAAATCAACATTGTGGAGATGTTGAGGACTCTTAAGTGAGTGAGATAGCTAAAGTATTTACTGAGAATAATGTATTCCTGAAATTCACTTCTACTAGGGGGTCATTGTCAACCACTAGCAAGCGAACATCATACATTTGAAAAGAATTCTCAGTGGTGACGCCTATTGAGTTTGTCCTAAAAAATGACAGGCAGACAGTTGTGTATATCCCCATACTAAAAATGCTGCAGACATTACTAAACAATGGAGAAATTTTAGATAAGGCCATGTCATCTGAGACAAATTTGTCACAAGGATACAGATCTCACAGGGATGGTTACCGGTTTAAAGACAATTCTCTCTTGACAGAGGAAGAATTCAGGATTGCTCTTTTCTTGTACATAGATGATTTTGAGGTGGCTAAGCCCTTGGGAACCTCCAGAAAGAAACACAAGCTGCCATCTACTGGGTACTTGGAAATCTACACCCTAAATATCGCTCCTCTCTTCATTCCATTCAGCTTGCTCTACTCATCATCGCTGAAGATGATATCAGGAAGTTGACTTTAAATGAGAGACCACAGTCTATTGAAGAATTAAAAGTGCAACTGGTAGATAAACTGTCACTGCAGTATGACTTTAAACTGCAGTATGAAGATCAAGACTTCCATAATGCCCTCTGCAATTTGACTGAAATAACTGATTTACCTGAAAGAGCTACGCTCAAAATCATCCCTCTTGTGACTCTCCATTTAACCGCATTGTCATCACCCACCACAACATCAGACACTGAGTGCAGCACAGCAGACACTGAGATCCTGTCGACAGGAAGAGCATCACCATCGCTAAGACAACAGTGGCCAGATTTCTTTGACATACCCAATTTCTCAGTTGATGTTGACTATAGACTCAGACAGGCAGATCTTGCCTTTATGAAGGATGGAACACGTATGACTCTACCACGAGATATGAAGCATGACATACTAGAAAAGCTTGCTGAGACGATGTACAGTTTCAAGGCTTACCCTAAAGATGATGACTTCAGCAGTGTTGCAAAAGCACTAATTAGCAAACACCCCTGCCTCACTGAGCCTGGACCACACAGATGGTATGGCTGGAAAAACAGCCTTAAATTATCGCACAAAGCTTCAAAAAGCTGGATGTGAGGATGTAGCAATCAATGGAGGCAAAAGAAGTAAAGGCAACCCAGAAGGAGAATCCTCAAGCAAGAATATCAAACGGCCAAAAAGAGGTGAAGCAAACTACCTACCTAACTTACCTGAAGGACATGATGAAACAAGCCTTGAAAATGCCAGAAAGGTTCTCGTGGAAGAAATGAAGAAGAAACAACCCAATGGCACTCTCATCTCACAAATGATGGACCAATCATTCCCACTACGCAGACAAGAAATTGTAGAAAAGGAACCTGCTGTACAGAACATTGTTGAACGATGGCCAGCACTCTTCACAGACAGGTAAACTATTTTTGTTCTCAACCAATAAAATAATGCCTATCAAAAAGAAATTCAAGGTGTGTGGCTAGAAATCCAAACACACTTGTTGGAATGTTAACACTTCTGCCATCTCTCCATCCCTACCCACCCCTCTCTCTACTTTTCAGGTGTTTGCTGAGTTCAACAGAATCGCAAGTAAGAATCTTGAGGGAGACTTCTTTAAGGGCTCTGGACCAGTATACCCCACGTTTCATTGAACTTTTCAAAACAAGAAGGGGAACTGTTGGCCAGAAGCTCAGTGAGCTGATGCAGCACATGAGCTGGATGGTAAGTAGGTTAATTTTGCTTTTGATCTGTGTGATAGTTCATCAATCAAGTTCTAAATGAGATGATCCAGCCCAACCTATTCTATTTTCTGTCTGACTTGTGCTTGTGCCTTGCAAATTACTCTGTTAACTGGTCTTTTCTCTCTCTGTGTATCATTAGACACCAGACGTGACAGTACTTCGCTCTGTTGTCCTCAAAGGCATTCCTATTTTACTTGGTGACGACTCCAGTGAATTCTTCAAGACATGCTCTGTAAGTACTTGCACGTAAGAAAAAGTTTGGTCTGCATTAAAATAGAACTATATCTGTGCTGACATAGAAGATGTAATTTTATCTGCACAATATACAATATACATTTTGTACAGTGATTGATGTATTTTGTATGGCAATTCCTCCACAGCTAATCTGAGAGGTATTTAAACAGCCAGTAAATAAAAATGAAATTTGCCACATAAACGTTGTACACATTAATTAATTGTAAATCTAAGGAGCAGGAGTCCAGGCTGAAAAGTCAGTGTCACTGTTTAAGAATATATGGACCTTGTGGACCATAGCTTTAGTTTAATCATACCACATTTATTTTGTTGGTTATATTGTAACAATCCAGTGTGAACACATATTTAAAACCATATTCCCTAGCAAATGCTTTCAACATTAAAAATGAATGTTTAGAAGAGCATAAATTGCCATGCTGAAGAATGTGTGTGTGTGTCTTTGTAGGGTACAGCGAGAGACGAGGCCCTAGAATGCACTGTCGGTGTGCTGACAGTTGTCAGTGAAGATAATCCTCATGAGGGTCCAAGTTCAGTAGACCTCCAGCCCATCTCCACTGCCATCATTCTGGAGGGAGGTATCATCATGGATCATATAAAAAAACTTGCCTCAGGCAGTTTGTCTGTTATTTGGGCTTACATATGCTTTGCATTTGGATTACCCAAAATGCATGGCAAATACACTCAACTTCATTCAGACTGTGATGCTTGGACTGGGAAAGCAAACCTCCCACCAAAACTGTTAACTTTGAAGAACAGTCTACTGGGTTAGACCAGTAAAGAGCCATCAGCTGTCAGATAGCACTTTGTAAATTATGCAGCAGTTAATGTTCTCCTGTTATCAGAGAAAGTTTTATGCTTTCATGCAACTGAGCTGGCTTGTTTATGATCTCAAAAAAAAAAAAAAATTCTATTAAAGTGTACCATGTTATGCTAGTATGCTAATGGTGGAAATAGCGCCACCTTGTGTTGCAAAGAGTTGTTAGATAATGTTGTCAGAAAGGAACCTAGCAAGGTTGACCTGTTTACATTTGTGTTTTGGGAAAACTTTTAATTATAGTAGTTATAATGTAGTACAAATACAAAACCCAAGGAGTGATGTTTTTCTGTGTTGGTTTAAACCTTGGACTGATGCTCGCTTTGGGACACAAAAGCATTTGTTGTACTTTCAGTTTTGATCAGAAATGCAATGATTTTGCATGCACTGAAGTCCTGTAATTATCAGGTGTTTACCTGTTTAATATTGTGAGACTGTTACATGCATAGAATTAGCTCACAAAAATGTGGTTTTATTTTTGCCATGTCCATGTCATGTTCTACAGTCAAATCAAACCACAAGTTTGTTGTTTAGCTGCTGTTTTGTACTTGAATGTACAAGAAAGTGATACTTGGGAACAGAACACTTGAGGCTGAATAATAGATTTAATGCATATTGTTATTACAATAGCCTAACAGACATAGATCACACTATGAGCAATTTTACAACTAGCTTCAAAATACATTAAATATGACAAGAGGATAGAGAACAGTAATTTTATTGTTTATTGTAAGGTTATTACATGAGTGATAAAACACACATTTTATATTGGAGAATTGGAATCAAAAGTAACAATATCGAACATTTATTGTTCAGCCTAGATCTGTCAGTGATGCAATTATTTTTTTAATAAATGTTGTAATGCAGCTGAACAAACCCAGTGAGTGTTCTTTTAAAGTATATGTTTGTGGTGTTTTTCCCTTTATTAGGTAATAACAGCTAAAATAGATAAGAAATGGGAGAAGGACAAGGACCCATTCAAGGAAATTGGTTTGTTTAATTTAACTGAACTGAAATGAACTGAAAAAAAATGAGTGAGTAGTAAGTAGTAGGTATCATAATTCTAAGTGGGGTTAAATTTGTATCAAGCAGTCCACACAAAATGAAAAAATTAAGTTAACACTAAGCATGGCTATTAAGTTACATGAACTTTTTTTTTTTTTTTTTAGTTGTACTACTTGATTTGGTACTGCACACTTAAAATAAACAAGCTTTTCTAACTCACTATTCTTAAGATTACTTTGCTTAATTTGCAACGAGTTTGCATACTTTTTTTAAGTAAGGTCAACTAATTAGATTTTACAGTGAGTATACATACACACGTCTCCCGCAGAGCTATGTTGAAAGTCCCTCAATATTCAGTCGAGTATTGGCTAATGACCTGCAACACCTAGACGTGTCCAGTACAGTACTACAATATGTAGATGATCTCTTGATATGTAGCACCTCCAAAGCTCAATGTGCACAAGACTCAGTCTCAGCCCTGATGGCTTTAGAAAAGGGGGCTCACAAGGTGAGTAAAAATAAATTACAGTTTTGCCAGACACAGGTTGAATACTTAGGTAGACAACTCTGTGGCACTAAATGAGCTATAGTGCCCTCACAAATTGAGGCAGTATCGAAAGCTCCCAAACCACAAACGGTGAGACACGTCGTCATTTCTGCCATCTCAGCTTTACTAGAAGCCATACACCATCCAAAAGTGTTAGCCATCATTAAATGCGTAGCTCATCAAAAAACGAATTCCCTGATAGCTAAAGGCAACAACTTAGCAGATGAAGCCGCAAAACGCATAGCTACACCCACCTGTATAGGACCACTGCTAGTAGCTGGAGATTGTGAACCACTGACAAACTTATATATATATGTATTTATATATATATATGTGTATATATATATATATGTGTATATATATATATGTGTATATATATATATATATATATATATATATATGTATATATATATATATGTATATATATATATATATATATATATATATATATATATATATATATATGTATATATATATATATATATGAGCTATATATATGTGCTGCTATGTAATAGCAGCACAACATCAGGCAAGTCCATATGCACATTCTGTATGGGCAAAAAGGGGGGCAAGTATAATCACTGAAGAAGGTCCATCACATGGGCTATGGCGAAGTGCACATGGACATATTGTCCTCCCAACATCTTTGGTACAGGTTGCTACACGTAGTGCGCATGGTCAGGACCATTGCACAAGTGGGGAGGTGTTGAGACGCCTTCAAGCAGTCTGGTGGTCACCATTTTTCCGACCTGCGTTTGTAGCTGAGACAATAAAAAAAGCCCTAAAAATGCTAGGAATCAAACAGAAGTTCAGATGTGTGTATCACCCACAGTCACAGAGAGTAGTGGAAAGGGCAAATGGCATGCTAAAAGCAAAACTTGCAAAAATTAGAGCAGACAGTCAGTATAAAATCAATTGGGTAGATGCATTGCCACTTGCTTTGATGGCTATACGAACACTAACTAACACTAACACTAAGCTAAGAGACTAACACATCTAATACCACACGAGGCACTTACAGGGAGACCGATGCCGGTTCCCTTTTGTAGAGGGCCGTATGCGAGCAATGTGAACGAGAACTAACATGCTACCTACGACACCTAACGCAAATACACAAAGCTGTGCTCCAACAGGTAAAAGCTGTGTCTGAGGACAGAGACGCTGACATTCCAGAGCAGCTAAGGAGAGTTGAACCTGGAGACTGGGTCTACGTAAAGGTGTTCAAACGAAAGTGGGACCAACCAAGGTGAGAAGGACCCTTTAAGGTTATCCTAACTACCCCAACTGCGCTGAAAGTAGAGGGTAAGAAATGTTGGTTCCATTTAAACCATTGCTGCAGAGCGAGGGATCCAGGTGAGACAGCAAGGGCACAGCACGATCCATAAAGGGACGGTGGAGCCTCCCAACTGGAAGATAGACAGCTTCAAGATCCAAGGACAAAGATGATCACAGAGACTGGCTGAGGGGAGGAGTACCAGTAAACAACGTAATCACACTCACGTATATAAAGTCAGCTCAATACAATCAAACATTGACATTAGGACCAGAAGGCATAAAAATAGACACGCATGTGGTTCACAGACAATGCCTAAAAGAAGGGACAGTGATGGTAGTGGTACAATGTTCACGAAATCAATGCACATAGATAAACCTACACCAAACCATGACAGCTGAAGAAGCAACCAAATTGACCCAAATTTAAGTAAAATGAGGTGTCTGAGCTGAGAGATGTCTCTCCCATGTGTGTCCAATGTTTAGATACTTGTGTGGATCCAATGTTTAGATACTTGTGTGGGAAATGTTTAGATAAGCCTATGTCCAAGGTCTGGCTACTTTCATAGATGGGTGCCCCTTGGGGGTTGTTTTCCTAAAGTTCCAAAGAGATGAGATCAGTTTCAACCTGAACTATAGGTTCCACCTTCCCTTTCTGTAAAATAGCCATGTATGGTTATGAGGTTGGCTCTGAGCCTATCTTGTCACCACACATTAGCTATACCATGAGGCTTTAAAAGGTGTAGTTTGAGTGGAAAACGGGGGAGATTCACATTGGCTTCGGATCTTCTCACAGGCAATCCATGGTGCTTGTTTTGACGCTGTACTTTTTGTAATAAACCTTTTTATACAACTAAGTCGGTGTCAGCGGAGATTCCTTCATCATCATCACATCATCGCTACAGAAGATACAACACAGCCAACCCGTCTCAGACAGCTAAGGTCGCAAAAGGAGGAAGCATTTAGGAGTGGAGACAGAAGCAGGTTCAAAGAGGCAAAGTACAGGTTTAGCAAGGAGGTGAGGGGAGCTAAACGACTGTATTCTGAGAAACTCCAACACCAGTTCTCAGCCAAGGACTCTGCTTCTGTCTGGAAGGGGCTCAGAGAGCTCACCCATTACAAACCCAGAGCCCCCCACTCTGCTAACGACTTGCGCCTGTCCAACAATCTGAACAAGTTCTACTGTCGTTTCGAAAGACAATGGGACAGTCCAGACACAATCCCCTGGGACTCCATCCACCAGCCCCAGGCCACCAGCTTCACCTCTCCCACCACTGCAGGGGCCTGGGCCTCTCCACAACTTCAAACCTCAGAGGCCCCCTTCCCGTCCACAGTGACACCTCTCTCAATCCTGGAGAGGGATGTTAACAGACAATACAAGAGATGGTGAAGGCAGCACTACAAGTGACTGTATGGAAACCAACTCAGAACACGCATGTGCAGTCATCCTCCGATGGACAATATGTGAAAATATTTCTGCGAGCATATGACAAAGGAACAAGAGCCCAAGTGCTACTAAGTCAGAGATTCCCTACTCAACTGCCACTCTCAGAAGAACATAGTGTGCTACTACATCAGATACCACATGAGTTATGGTCACATCATAAAACAGATGTAGGGCTAGTTAGGTCAGCACAGCCAGTTCACATCAAAGCAAAAGAGGGCATTGTGTTGCCATACCAAAAACAATATCCCATTAAACCACACCAAATAGCAGGTATAAGACCCACCATCAAGGGCTTGGTAGCAGCAGGTGTGTTAAAACCAACAAAAAGTCTGTGTAATACACCAACTTGTCCAATAAAACAAAATAAACTCTAGTGACTATCGATTGGTGCATGATTTGTGCGCCATTAATTCCACTGTAGATGCAGAAGTACCTGTGGTTCCAGACCCACATACTTTGCTTTCTAATATCCCACATGACGCCTGTTGGTACACAGCATTTGTTAGTGTGCCATTACACCCAGATTTACAGTATCTGTTTGCTTTTACATATCAAGGACAGCAGTACACTGTAAATGCAAACATAGTATTTAATTAAAAATAGTAAATTGACTTAAATCAGTTTTTATCAAATTGCTATTAACACTTACTTTTAGTAAGTTACTTGTAATTTGTGGTTGAAAAATCTCACCAGCTCAGTCTACTTGAACTGGATTAATTTAGAAAAAGTATGTTTTCGATAATTGTGCTTTTACAAGTACATTTACTCAATACTGCACTTAAGTACAAAGTACTTTAAGTACTTTACTTTTTTTTTCATATTACTGTCTACTTTTACTCCACTACATTTCAGAGGGAAATATTGTACTTTTTACATCACTGCATATGTAATAATACATACGCGATATATAATAATAATCAGTAGTATGCTACTTTTAATTTTAATATTTTAAGTATTTCTTTTTGTGGTTATATGTTTTTTACTTAATTGAAATTTTCACTGCAGGAGCTGTATTGTAAAAGAGTAGTTTCACGGAGTGGTATTAGTACTTTTGCTTCGATTTGAAAACTTCGCCGGCTTTTTTTTTTTTTTTCCCGACCTGTGGGCATGCGCAACTCCGTCCTCTCTACGCCTGACGGTATGTCAACAACACACCCGCAACGGACGAGGAGCTGGACCTAATCCCTGCAACAGCACTCGTTAAGGTTATTTTCAGCATTCTTGTGCTTGGCACACTCATTTGGTGAGTAATATTTTACCCTTGTTTAGACCGTTTTCTTTCTGTAAGTAAGCGCCATATTTTTCGTGCTTGCTAGTAATGATGTGTGTTGTAATGTCAGCTAACGCTGCCTCAGAGCTATATAGCTCTGAGCTAGCTGAACTATATTATGGACATAACGTGTCTTACTTTTGTCACGTTAAAGTTGAGGAGAAACTTTAGTGTAGCGGTCGCGGGCGTGCTCGTCACGTGCACGCGCACGCGCACACCCGCTGTCGGAGTTGATTTTTTTTTCTGAGGCCAGTCATCTATGAGTACTCACTCACGATGAGAGACTGATCCCGGCGGTTTGTGAGTTTCCATGAGCAGGAGGGCATTCACATGGCAGAACATCAGAACAAGTCTGGATGTATCATTTTATTTTACGCTCGGCTGTTAAGTTAGGACTATGCTAACTTAATGTTATTTTATTTAACCCTCCTCACTTAACACTAGTCATATTTGTAGCTGTGTCGTTTCCATGGTTACCACGTTTAGCGCGCCCAATGAGCCGGTCACCCGCTCCACTCAGTGTGATCATTCTGCAGGATCAATGAACTGTCAGCGTGTTTAATCAATCATAACTCTGAATACTAAACTGATTTTCACGGGATTGTTTAATGCAAACGTCACACATGTATATATAATATATATATATATTATATATACAGATATATAGGGAGAGAGAGATAGATAGATAGATAGATATAGATTTTCATTTTTTTTGATATATATGTAGATATACATATTCATTTTTTCTGAGATCTAACTTCTGTCTATTGTGTTTTATCTTATATTGATGTATAATGTTGTATTGTTTCTTCATTTTTCAACTTATTAAAATAGCTGAGTAGTACACAATCTGCTTCTGCTTCTCTATCATATATTAGTGTTTTTATATATATGTGTGTGTGTGTGTGTATTATATTATATCATACATAGCATATATCACATACCAGAATATTCTATTACCGTTATGCCTATTATGTATATTAAAATACGCCGAATCATGTGTCCGGTATCATGCCTACATGTATGACGTTTGCAGAAAAAAATCCCGTGAAAATCAGTTTAGTATTCAGAGTTATGATTAATTAAATGCATTGACACTTCATTGTACCTGCAGACAGATTACACTGAGTGGAGCGGGTGACCGGTCCAAGATGGCGGCCCCACGTCTCGTCAGCGCCAATAGGCAGTAGCGGTCGATGCGGCGTCTACTCTTTATATGTCTATGCCGCACACTGTTTACTTGCGCAGTGCTTGTCTGATCACACGAGGAGTGCAGTGAGAGCCCGCAGATCAGATTTGGGACAGACAAAAGGGTCTCCCTGTCTGTCTTTTTATCATAGCCTGTTACCATTGCTGGCATACTCAGTGGCCTAAGTTATTCTTTAAGGTTATGTTGTCTAGAATATGTACATTACAATACTGTCTTTGTGGGTAATAGGCCTATGTTACAGTTTTCACTTGTACTGGAAACAAGATGTTTATGAGTTGTGGTGAGCTTTGGTTGTGTTAAATTGTTGTATTCTTCTTAACTGTCCCCTTCCAGGCTCAGGCAGATGGTGATCAATCCACAGTTCCCTTGATACCACATAAGTGAGTCATTTACCATTTACCTTTTGTACTGCTGTGTTCATTTGGTAGCTGTTCTTGTCTTAAAGAAGTGAAATGATTAAAAGCTTGATAATTAGATAGATTTTTGCAAGGATTTAGTTTTTTTCTGTTGCTCTGGTATTTCAAGTCTGATACTGCATGTTAGTGTTTTTGTTTTTTGTTTCTATTTTGCCGGGCTTGATGCTAAAATGATCTTTTCTTTTCAGATTTTTCAAGAAGACAAAAAACTTCCTATGCAGTGGTTGTGTAAGTACTGCACATTTTGTGCTGAAAAGAGGTGCTTCTTACTTAAGCATTACCGCTTAAAACACGGGTGCCACACTCGAATATCACCACTACCGTGCCTTTATAAGGAGTGCCTGTGCACATTTAAATCTTTCAATGCACTCAAAGTCCACTTATCAACATGGCACACTCAAAAGGACCTGGGGAACGTGGGTGAAACTGCTTTCCATTGTCAGCTGTGTGACTTTGTGGAGCCTTGCACTGGAGCTGACTTTTTTACCCATTTACGAAGACATTTGAAGCTGAAGCAAAAGGTTTCCTGTCCATATCAAGGCTGTAGCTTTCAGAGCAATGTTTATTCAACCTTTAATGCACATAAAAGCAAAGAACATCAAGACCACAATAAGATGGCATTCAAACCTGAAATTGTGTCACATAATGTACTTGAGGTACCTCCACCTAATATAAATATTCAACCTGAGGATAGTGCCCCTGAAACTGATCAGGTTGAGTTTGAGGTTACTGAGCTCAATGAAGATGTGGGAGACTTGGAGAGTCAGTTGGAACATAATGTAGCTGCTGTTTTTCTGAAAATGTCATCGATTCTTAACATCTCTGAAAATGCCCTGCAAGAAGTTATAGAGCAGATCAACCAAATTTATGTGCTTTCACAGCCATTGTTACATACCTCGGTTGGAAAAATACTAAATCAACATTGTGGAGATGTTGAGGACTCTTAAGTGAGTGAGATAGCTAAAGTATTTACTGAGAATAATGTATTCCTGAAATTCACTTCTACTAGGGGGTCATTGTCAACCACTAGCAAGCGAACATCATACATTTGAAAAGAATTCTCAGTGGTGACGCCTATTGAGTTTGTCCTAAAAAATGACAGGCAGACAGTTGTGTATATCCCCATACTAAAAATGCTGCAGACATTACTAAACAATGGAGAAATTTTAGATAAGGCCATGTCATCTGAGACAAATTTGTCACAAGGATACAGATCTCACAGGGATGGTTACCGGTTTAAAGACAATTCTCTCTTGACAGAGGAAGAATTCAGGATTGCTCTTTTCTTGTACATAGATGATTTTGAGGTGGCTAAGCCCTTGGGAACCTCCAGAAAGAAACACAAGCTGCCATCTACTGGGTACTTGGAAATCTACACCCTAAATATCGCTCCTCTCTTCATTCCATTCAGCTTGCTCTACTCATCATCGCTGAAGATGATATCAGGAAGTTGACTTTAAATGAGAGACCACAGTCTATTGAAGAATTAAAAGTGCAACTGGTAGATAAACTGTCACTGCAGTATGACTTTAAACTGCAGTATGAAGATCAAGACTTCCATAATGCCCTCTGCAATTTGACTGAAATAACTGATTTACCTGAAAGAGCTACGCTCAAAATCATCCCTCTTGTGACTCTCCATTTAACCGCATTGTCATCACCCACCACAACATCAGAAACTGAGTGCAGCACAGCAGACACTGAGATCCTGTCGACAGGAAGAGCATCACCATCGCTAAGACAACAGTGGCCAGATTTCTTTGACATACCCAATTTCTCAGTTGATGTTGACTATAGACTCAGACAGGCAGATCTTGCCTTTATGAAGGATGGAACACGTATGACTCTACCACGAGATATGAAGCATGACATACTAGAAAAGCTTGCTGAGACGATGTACAGTTTCAAGGCTTACCCTAAAGATGATGACTTCAGCAGTGTTGCAAAAGCACTAATTAGCAAACACCCCTGCCTCACTGAGCCTGGACCACACAGATGGTATGGCTGGAAAAACAGCCTTAAATTATCGCACAAAGCTCCAAAAAGCTGGATGTGAGGATGTAGCAATCAATGGAGGCAAAAGAAGTAAAGGCAACCCAGAAGGAGAATCCTCAAGCAAGAATATCAAACGGCCAAAAAGAGGTGAAGCAAACTACCTACCTAACTTACCTGAAGGACATGATGAAACAAGCCTTGAAAATGCCAGAAAGGTTCTCGTGGAAGAAATGAAGAAGAAACAACCCAATGGCACTCTCATCTCACAAATGATGGACCAATCATTCCCACTACGCAGACAAGAAATTGTAGAAAAGGAACCTGCTGTACAGAACATTGTTGAACGATGGCCAGCACTCTTCACAGACAGGTAAACTATTTTTGTTCTCAACCAATAAAATAATGCCTATCAAAAAGAAATTCAAGGTGTGTGGCTAGAAATCCAAACACACTTGTTGGAATGTTAACACTTCTGCCATCTCTCCATCCCTACCCACCCCTCTCTCTACTTTTCAGGTGTTTGCTGAGTTCAACAGAATCGCAAGTAAGAATCTTGAGGGAGACTTCTTTGAGGCTCTGGACCAGTATACCCCACGTTTCATTGAACTTTTCAAAACAAGAAGGGGAACTGTTGGCCAGAAGCTCAGTGAGCTGATGCAGCACATGAGCTGGATGGTAAGTAGGTTAATTTTGCTTTTGATCTGTGTGATAGTTCATCAATCAAGTTCTAAATGAGATGATCCAGCCCAACCTATTCTATTTCCTGTCTGACTTGTGCTTGTGCCTTGCAAATTACTCTGTTAACTGGTCTTTTCTCTCTCTGTGTATCATTAGACACCAGACGTGACAGTACTTCGCTCTGTTGTCCTCAAAGGCATTCCTATTTTACTTGGTGACGACTCCAGTGAATTCTTCAAGACATGCTCTGTAAGTACTTGCACATAAGAAAAAGTTTGGTCTGCATTAAAATAGAACTATATCTGTGCTGACATAGAAGATGTAATTTTATCTGCACAATATACAATATACATTTTGTACAGTGATTGATGTATTTTGTATGGCAATTCCTCCACAGCTAATCTGAGAGGTATTTAAACAGCCAGTAAATAAAAATGAAATTTGCCACATAAACGTTGTACACATTAATTAATTGTAAATCTAAGGAGCAGGAGTCCAGGCTGAAAAGTCAGTGTCACTGTTTAAGAATATATGGACCTTGTGGACCATAGCTTTAGTTTAATCATACCACATTTATTTTGTTGGTTATATTGTAACAATCCAGTATGAACACATATTTAAAACCATATTCCCTAGCAAATGCTTTCAACATTAAAAATGAATGTTTAGAAGAGCATTAATTGCCATGCTGAAGAATGTGTGTGTGTGTCTTTGTAGGGTACAGCGAGAGACGAGGCCCTAGAATGCACTGTCGGTGTGCTGACAGTTGTCAGTGAAGATAATCCTCATGAGGGTCCAAGTTCAGTAGACCTCCAGCCCATCTCCACTGCCATCATTCTGGAGGGAGGTATCATCATGGATCATATAAAAAAACTTGCCTCAGGCAGTTTGTCTGTTATTTGGGCTTACATATGCTTTGCATTTGGATTACCCAAAATGCATGGCAAATACACTCAACTTCATTCAGACTGTGATGCTTGGACTGGGAAAGAAAACCTCCCACCAAAACTGTTAACTTTGAAGAACAGTCTACTGGGTTAGACCAGTAAAGAGCCATCAGCTGTCAGATAGTACTTTGTAAATTATGCAGCAGTTAATGTTCTCCTGTTATCAGAGAAAGTTTTATGCTTTCATGCAACTGAGCTGGCTTGTTTATGATCTCAAAAAAAAAAAAAATTCTATTAAAGTGTACCATGTTATGCTAGTATGCTAATGGTGGAAATAGCGCCACCTTGTGTTGCAAAGAGTTGTTAGATAATGTTGTCAGAAAGGAACCTAGCAAGGTTGACCTGTTTACATTTGTGTTTTGGGAAAACTTTTAATTATAGTAGTTATAATGTAGTACAAATACAAAACCCAAGGAGTGATGTTTTTCTGTGTTGGTTTAAACCTTGGACTGATGCTCGCTTTGGGACACAAAAGCATTTGTTGTACTTTCAGTTTTGATCAGAAATGCAATGATTTTGCATGCACTGAAGTCCTGTAATTATCAGGTGTTTACCTGTTTAATATTGTGAGACTGTTACATGCATAGAATTAGCTCACAAAAATGTGGTTTTATTTTTGCCATGTCCATGTCATGTTCTACAGTCAAATCAAACCACAAGTTTGTTGTTTAGCTGCTGTTTTGTACTTGAATGTACAAGAAAGTGATACTTGGGAACAGAACACTTGAGGCTGAATAATAGATTTAATGCATATTGTTATTACAATAGCCTAACAGACATAGATCACACTATGAGCAATTTTACAACTAGCTTTAAAATACATTAAATATGACAAGAGGATAGAGAACAGTAATTTTATTGTTTATTGTAAGGTTATTACATGAGTGATAAAACACACATTTTATATTGGAGAATTGGAATCAAAAGTAACAATATCGAACATTTATTGTTCAGTCTAGATCTGTCAGTGATGCAATTATTTTTTTAATAAATGTTGTAATGCAGCTGAACAAACCCAGTGAGTGTTCTTTTAAAGTATGTGTTTGTGGTGTTTTTCCCTTTATTAGGTAATAACAGCTAAAATAGATAAGAAATGGGAGAAGGACAAGGACCCATTCAAGGAAATTGGTTTGTTTAATTTAACTGAACTGAAATGAACTGAAAAAAAATGAGTGAGTAGTAAGTAGTAGGTATCATAATTCTAAGTGGGGTTAAATTTGTATCAAGCAGTCCACACAAAATGAAAAAATTAAGTTAACACTAAGCATGGCTATTAAGTTACATGAACTTTTTTTTTTTTTTTTTTAGTTGTACTACTTGATTTGGTACTGCACACTTAAAATAAACAAGCTTTTCTAACTCACTATTTTTAAGATTACTTTGCTTAATTTGCAACGAGTTTGCATACTTTTTTTAAGTAAGGTCAACTAATTAGATTTTACAGTGAGTATACGTACACACGTCTCCCGCAGAGCTATGTTGAAAGTCCCTCAATATTCAGTCGAGTATTGGCTAATGACCTGCAACACCTAGACGTGTCCAGTACAGTACTACAATATGTAGATGATCTCTTGATATGTAGCACCTCCAAAGCTCAATGTGCACAAGACTCAGTCTCAGCCCTGATGGCTTTAGAAAAGGGGGCTCACAAGGTGAGTAAAAATAAATTACAGTTTTGCCAGACACAGGTTGAATACTTAGGTAGACAACTCTGTGGCACTAAATGAGCTATAGTGCCCTCACAAATTGAGGCAGTATCGAAAGCTCCCAAACCACAAACGGTGAGACACATGTCTTCATTTCTGCCATCTCAGCTTTACTAGAAGCCATACACCATCCAAAAGTGTTAGCCATCATTAAATGCGTAGCTCATCAAAAAACGAATTCCCTGATAGCTAAAGGCAGATGCAACCGCAAAACGCATAGCTACACCCACCTGTATAGGACCACTGCTAGTAGCTGGAGATTGTGAACCACTGACAAACTTATATATATATGATATATATATATATATATATATGAGCTATATATATGTGCTGCTATGTAATAGCAGCACAACATCAGGCAAGTCCATATGCACATTCTGTATGGGCAAAAAGGGGGGGAAGTATAATCACTGAAGAAGGTCCATCACATGGGCTATGGCGAAGTGCACATGGACATATTGTCCTCCCAACATCTTTGGTACAGGTTGCTACACGTAGTGCGCATGGTCAGGACCATTGCACAAGTGGGGAGGTGTTGAGACGCCTTCAAGCAGTCTGGTGGTCACCATTTTTCCGACCTGCGTTTGTAGCTGAGACAATAAAAAAAGCCCTAAAAATGCTAGGAATCAAACAGAAGTTCAGATGTGTGTATCACCCACAGTCACAGAGAGTAGTGGAAAGGGCAAATGGCATGCTAAAAGCAAAACTTGCAAAAATTAGAGCAGACAGTCAGTATAAAATCAATTGGGTAGATGCATTGCCACTTGCTTTGATGGCTATACGAACACTAACTAACACTAACACTAAGCTAAGAGACTAACACATCTAATACCACACGAGGCACTTACAGGGAGACCGATGCCGGTTCCCTTTTGTAGAGGGCCGTATGCGAGCAATGTGAACGAGAACTAACATGCTACCTACGACACCTAACGCAAATACACAAAGCTGTGCTCCAACAGGTAAAAGCTGTGTCTGAGGACAGAGACGCTGACATTCCAGAGCAGCTAAGGAGAGTTGAACCTGGAGACTGGGTCTACGTAAAGGTGTTCAAACGAAAGTGGGACCAACCAAGGTGAGAAGGACCCTTTAAGGTTATCCTAACTACCCCAACTGCGCTGAAAGTAGAGGGTAAGAAATGTTGGTTCCATTTAAACCATTGCTGCAGAGCGAGGGATCCAGGTGAGACAGCAAGGGCACAGCACGATCCAGAAAGGGACGGTGAAGCCTCCCAACTGGAAGATAGACAGCTTCAAGATCCAAGGACAAAGATGATCACAGAGACTGGCTGAGAGGAGGAGTACCAGTAAACAACATAATCACACTCACGTATATAAAGTCAGCTCAATACAATCAAACATTGACATTAGGACCAGAAGGCATAAAAATAGACACGCATGTGGTTCACAGACAATGCCTAAAAGAAGGGACAGTGATGGTAGTGGTACAATGTTCACGAAATCAATGCACATAGATAAACCTACACCAAACCATGACAGCTGAAGAAGCAACCAAATTGACCCAAATTTAAGTAAAATGAGGTGTCTGAGCTGAGAGATGTCTCTCCCATGTGTGTCCAATGTTTAGATACTTGTGTGGATCCAATGTTTAGATACTTGTGTGGGAAATGTTTAGATAAGCCTATGTCCAAGGTCTGGCTACTTTCATAGATGGGTGCCCCTTGGGGGTTGTTTTCCTAAAGTTCCAAAGAGATGAGATCAGTTTCAACCTGAACTATAGGTTCCACCTTCCCTTTCTGTAAAATAGCCATGTATGGTTATGAGGTTGGCTCTGAGCCTATCTTGTCACCACACATTAGCTATACCATGAGGCTTTAAAAGGTGTAGTTTGAGTGGAAAACGGAGGAGATTCACATTGGCTTCGGATCTTCTCACAGGCAATCCATGGTGCTTGTTTTGACGCTGTACTTTTTGTAATAAACCTTTTTATACAACTAAGTCGGTGTCAGCGGAGATTCCTTCATCATCATCACATCATCGCTACAGAAGATACAACACAGCCAACCCGTCTCAGACAGCTAAGGTCGCAAAAGGAGGAAGCATTTAGGAGTGGAGACAGAAGCAGGTTCAAAGAGGCAAAGTACAGGTTTAGCAAGGAGGTGAGGGGAGCTAAACGACTGTATTCTGAGAAACTCCAACACCAGTTCTCAGCCAAGGACTCTGCTTCTGTCTGGAAGGGGCTCAGAGAGCTCACCCATTACAAACCCAGAGCCCCCCACTCTGCTAACGACTTGCGCCTGTCCAACAATCTGAACAAGTTCTACTGTCGTTTCGAAAGACAATGGGACAGTCCAGACACAATCCCCTGGGACTCCATCCACCAGCCCCAGGCCACCAGCTTCACCTCTCCCACCACTGCAGGGGCCTGGGCCTCTCCACAACTTCAAACCTCAGAGGCCCCCTTCCCGTCCACAGTGACACCTCTCTCAATCCTGGAGAGGGATGTTAACAGACAATACAAGAGACAGAACCTCCACAAAGCAGCCGGGCCAGACTCTGTCTCTCCATCCACCCTGAAGCACTGTGCTGACCAGCTGTCTCTGGTGTTCACAGATATCTTTAACACTTCACTGGAGATATCCCACATACCAGCCTGCTTCAAATGTTCCAGCAAGAGATACTGTAAGACTTAAAGCACACTGGCAGACGAAGAGAAAGACAAAAGACACTCACATATGTGCAGCCTGCAGTATACTGGATCCAATGGCCAGCTGACTCAGAACTTGCACACCAATGGAGTGTGTGAAAAGCCTGGATACAGAAAGAACTGCCCACAGCACAAGAACCACGACTGCCGCTGCACTGCACTCTGATGTATGATGAGACTCAGCAACATACTGACTACAAAGAATGCTGGACAGAGTTGATTACAGGCAAAATATTATCTGTAATATGTCAAGACCTGTATGTTGGACCACAAGGACCAGCAGCAGCAGTTACTCTACCACCAGAACTACGTCCCTGGTTTCAAGTCACCAGCTCCGTCCCACATGTTACACTCCTGATAGCTAATGGACATGAATCACGTGACCTAGGACCGATGGTGAAGGCAGCACTACAAGTGACTGTATGGAAACCAACTCAGAACACGCATGTGCAGTCATCCTCCGATGGACAATATGTGAAAATATTTCTGCGAGCATATGACAAAGGAACAAGAGCCCAAGTGCTACTAAGTCAGAGATTCCCTACTCAACTGCCACTCTCAGAAGAACATAGTGTGCTACTACATCAGATACCACATGAGTTATGGTCACATCATAAAACAGATGTAGGGCTAGTTAGGTCAGCACAGCCAGTTCACATCAAAGCAAAAGAGGGCATTGTGTTGCCATACCAAAAACAATATCCCATTAAACCACACCAAATAGCAGGTATAAGACCCACCATCAAGGGCTTGGTAGCAGCAGGTGTGTTAAAACCAACAAAAAGTCTGTGTAATACACCAACTTGTCCAATAAAACAAAATAAACTCTAGTGACTATCGATTGGTGCATGATTTGTGCGCCATTAATTCCACTGTAGATGCAGAAGTACCTGTGGTTCCAGACCCACATACTTTGCTTTCTAATATCCCACATGACGCCTGTTGGTACACAGCATTTGTTAGTGTGCCATTACACCCAGATTCACAGTATCTGTTTGCTTTTACATATCAAGGACAGCAGTACACTGTAAATGCAAACATAGTATTTAATTAAAAATAGTAAATTGACTTAAATCAGTTTTTATCAAATTGCTATTAACACTTACTTTTAGTAAATTACTTGTAATTTGTGGTTGAAAAATCTCACCAGCTCAGTCTACTTGAACTGGATTAATTTAGAAAAAGTATGTTTTCGATAATTGTGCTTTTACAAGTACATTTACTCAATACTGCACTTAAGTACAAAGTACTTTAAGTACTTTACTTTTTTTTTCATATTACTGTCTACTTTTACTCCACTACATTTTAGAGGGAAATATTGTACTTTTTACATCACTGCATATGTAATAATACATACGCGATATATAATAATAATCAGTAGTATGCTACTTTTAATTTTAATATTTTAAGTATTTCTTTTTGTGGTTATATGTTTTTTACTTAATTGAAATTTTCACTGCAGGAGCTGTATTGTAAAAGAGTAGTTTCACGGAGTGGTATTAGTACTTTTGCTTCGATTTGAAAACTTCGCCGGCTTTTTTTTTTTTTTTCCCGACCTGTGGGCATGCGCAACTCCGTCCTCTCTACGCCTGACGGTATGTCAACAACACACCCGCAACGGACGAGGAGCTGGACCTAATCCCTGCAACAGCACTCGTTAAGGTTATTTTCAGCATTCTTGTGCTTGGCACACTCATTTGGTGAGTAATATTTTACCCTTGTTTAGACCGTTTTCTTTCTGTAAGTAAGCGCCATATTTTTCGTGCTTGCTAGTAATGATGTGTGTTGTAATGTCAGCTAACGCTGCCTCAGAGCTATATAGCTCTGAGCTAGCTGAACTATATTATGGACATAACGTGTCTTACTTTTGTCACGTTAAAGTTGAGGAGAAACTTTAGTGTAGCGGTCGCGGGCGTGCTCGTCACGTGCACGCGCACGCGCACACCCGCTGTCGGAGTTGATTTTTTTTTCTGAGGCCAGTCATCTATGAGTACTCACTCACGATGAGAGACTGATCCCGGCGGTTTGTGAGTTTCCATGAGCAGGAGGGCATTCACATGGCAGAACATCAGAACAAGTCTGGATGTATCATTTTATTTTACGCTCGGCTGTTAAGTTAGGACTATGCTAACTTAATGTTATTTTATTTAACCCTCCTCACTTAACACTAGTCATATTTGTAGCTGTGTCGTTTCCATGGTTACCACGTTTAGCGCGCCCAATGAGCCGGTCACCCGCTCCACTCAGTGTGATCATTCTGCAGGATCAATGAACTGTCAGCGTGTTTAATCAATCATAACTCTGAATACTAAACTGATTTTCACGGGATTGTTTAATGCAAACGTCACACATGTATATATAATATATATATATATTATATATACAGATATATAGGGAGAGAGAGATAGATAGATAGATATAGATTTTCATTTTTTTTGATATATATGTAGATATACATATTCATTTTTTCTGAGATCTAACTTCTGTCTATTGTGTTTTATCTTATATTGATGTATAATGTTGTATTGTTTCTTCATTTTTCAACTTATTAAAATAGCTGAGTAGTACACAATCTGCTTCTGCTTCTCTATCATATATTAGTGTTTTTATATATATGTGTGTGTGTGTGTATTATATTATATCATACATAGCATATATCACATACCAGAATATTCTATTACCGTTATGCCTATTATGTATATTAAAATACGCCGAATCATGTGTCCGGTATCATGCCTACATGTATGACGTTTGCAGAAAAAAATCCCGTGAAAATCAGTTTAGTATTCAGAGTTATGATTAATTAAATGCATTGACACTTCATTGTACCTGCAGACAGATTACACTGAGTGGAGCGGGTGACCGGTCCAAGATGGCGGCCCCACGTCTCGTCAGCGCCAATAGGCAGTAGCGGTCGATGCGGCGTCTACTCTTTATATGTCTATGCCGCACACTGTTTACTTGCGCAGTGCTTGTCTGATCACACGAGGAGTGCAGTGAGAGCCCGCAGATCAGATTTGGGACAGACAAAAGGGTCTCCCTGTCTGTCTTTTTATCATAGCCTGTTACCATTGCTGGCATACTCAGTGGCCTAAGTTATTCTTTAAGGTTATGTTGTCTAGAATATGTACATTACAATACTGTCTTTGTGGGTAATAGGCCTATGTTACAGTTTTCACTTGTACTGGAAACAAGATGTTTATGAGTTGTGGTGAGCTTTGGTTGTGTTAAATTGTTGTATTCTTCTTAACTGTCCCCTTCCAGGCTCAGGCAGATGGTGATCAATCCACAGTTCCCTTGATACCACATAAGTGAGTCATTTACCATTTACCTTTTGTACTGCTGTGTTCATTTGGTAGCTGTTCTTGTCTTAAAGAAGTGAAATGATTAAAAGCTTGATAATTAGATAGATTTTTGCAAGGATTTAGTTTTTTTCTGTTGCTCTGGTATTTCAAGTCTGATACTGCATGTTAGTGTTTTTGTTTTTTGTTTCTATTTTGCCGGGCTTGATGCTAAAATGATCTTTTCTTTTCAGATTTTTCAAGAAGACAAAAAACTTCCTATGCAGTGGTCGTGTAAGTACTGCACATTTTGTGCTGAAAAGAGGTGCTTCTTACTTAAGCATTACCGCTTAAAACACGGGTGCCACACTCGAATATCACCACTACCGTGCCTTTATAAGGAGTGCCTGTGCACATTTAAATCTTTCAATGCACTCAAAGTCCACTTATCAACATGGCACACTCAAAAGGACCTGGGGAACGTGGGTGAAACTGCTTTCCATTGTCAGCTGTGTGACTTTGTGGAGCCTTGCACTGGAGCTGACTTTTTTACCCATTTACGAAGACATTTGAAGCTGAAGCAAAAGGTTTCCTGTCCATATCAAGGCTGTAGCTTTCAGAGCAATGTTTATTCAACCTTTAATGCACATAAAAGCAAAGAACATCAAGACCACAATAAGATGGCATTCAAACCTGAAATTGTGTCACATAATGTACTTGAGGTACCTCCACCTAATATAAATATTCAACCTGAGGATAGTGCCCCTGAAACTGATCAGGTTGAGTTTGAGGTTACTGAGCTCAATGAAGATGTGGGAGACTTGGAGAGTCAGTTGGAACATAATGTAGCTGCTGTTTTTCTGAAAATGTCATCGATTCTTAACATCTCTGAAAATGCCCTGCAAGAAGTTATAGAGCAGATCAACCAAATTTATGTGCTTTCACAGCCATTGTTACATACCTCGGTTGGAAAAATACTAAATCAACATTGTGGAGATGTTGAGGACTCTTAAGTGAGTGAGATAGCTAAAGTATTTACTGAGAATAATGTATTCCTGAAATTCACTTCTACTAGGGGGTCATTGTCAACCACTAGCAAGCGAACATCATACATTTGAAAAGAATTCTCAGTGGTGACGCCTATTGAGTTTGTCCTAAAAAATGACAGGCAGACAGTTGTGTATATCCCCATACTAAAAATGCTGCAGACATTACTAAACAATGGAGAAATTTTAGATAAGGCCATGTCATCTGAGACAAATTTGTCACAAGGATACAGATCTCACAGGGATGGTTACCGGTTTAAAGACAATTCTCTCTTGACAGAGGAAGAATTCAGGATTGCTCTTTTCTTGTACATAGATGATTTTGAGGTGGCTAAGCCCTTGGGAACCTCCAGAAAGAAACACAAGCTGCCATCTACTGGGTACTTGGAAATCTACACCCTAAATATCGCTCCTCTCTTCATTCCATTCAGCTTGCTCTACTCATCATCGCTGAAGATGATATCAGGAAGTTGACTTTAAATGAGAGACCACAGTCTATTGAAGAATTAAAAGTGCAACTGGTAGATAAACTGTCACTGCAGTATGACTTTAAACTGCAGTATGAAGATCAAGACTTCCATAATGCCCTCTGCAATTTGACTGAAATAACTGATTTACCTGAAAGAGCTACGCTCAAAATCATCCCTCTTGTGACTCTCCATTTAACCGCATTGTCATCACCCACCACAACATCAGACACTGAGTGCAGCACAGCAGACACTGAGATCCTGTCGACAGGAAGAGCATCACCATCGCTAAGACAACAGTGGCCAGATTTCTTTGACATACCCAATTTCTCAGTTGATGTTGACTATAGACTCAGACAGGCAGATCTTGCCTTTATGAAGGATGGAACACGTATGACTCTACCACGAGATATGAAGCATGACATACTAGAAAAGCTTGCTGAGACGATGTACAGTTTCAAGGCTTACCCTAAAGATGATGACTTCAGCAGTGTTGCAAAAGCACTAATTAGCAAACACCCCTGCCTCACTGAGCCTGGACCACACAGATGGTATGGCTGGAAAAACAGCCTTAAATTATCGCACAAAGCTTCAAAAAGCTGGATGTGAGGATGTAGCAATCAATGGAGGCAAAAGAAGTAAAGGCAACCCAGAAGGAGAATCCTCAAGCAAGAATATCAAACGGCCAAAAAGAGGTGAAGCAAACTCCCTACCTAACTTACCTGAAGGACATGATGAAACAAGCCTTGAAAATGCCAGAAAGGTTCTCGTGGAAGAAATGAAGAAGAAACAACCCAATGGCACTCTCATCTCACAAATGATGGACCAATCATTCCCACTACGCAGACAAGAAATTGTAGAAAAGGAACCTGCTGTACAGAACATTGTTGAACGATGGCCAGCACTCTTCACAGACAGGTAAACTATTTTTGTTCTCAACCAATAAAATAATGCCTATCAAAAAGAAATTCAAGGTGTGTGGCTAGAAATCCAAACACACTTGTTGGAATGTTAACACTTCTGCCATCTCTCCATCCCTACCCACCCCTCTCTCTACTTTTCAGGTGTTTGCTGAGTTCAACAGAATCGCAAGTAAGAATCTTGAGGGAGACTTCTTTAAGGGCTCTGGACCAGTATACCCCACGTTTCATTGAACTTTTCAAAACAAGAAGGGGAACTGTTGGCCAGAAGCTCAGTGAGCTGATGCAGCACATGAGCTGGATGGTAAGTAGGTTAATTTTGCTTTTGATCTGTGTGATAGTTCATCAATCAAGTTCTAAATGAGATGATCCAGCCCAACCTATTCTATTTTCTGTCTGACTTGTGCTTGTGCCTTGCAAATTACTCTGTTAACTGGTCTTTTCTCTCTCTGTGTATCATTAGACACCAGACGTGACAGTACTTCGCTCTGTTGTCCTCAAAGGCATTCCTATTTTACTTGGTGACGACTCCAGTGAATTCTTCAAGACATGCTCTGTAAGTACTTGCACGTAAGAAAAAGTTTGGTCTGCATTAAAATAGAACTATATCTGTGCTGACATAGAAGATGTAATTTTATCTGCACAATATACAATATACATTTTGTACAGTGATTGATGTATTTTGTATGGCAATTCCTCCACAGCTAATCTGAGAGGTATTTAAACAGCCAGTAAATAAAAATGAAATTTGCCACATAAACGTTGTACACATTAATTAATTGTAAATCTAAGGAGCAGGAGTCCAGGCTGAAAAGTCAGTGTCACTGTTTAAGAATATATGGACCTTGTGGACCATAGCTTTAGTTTAATCATACCACATTTATTTTGTTGGTTATATTGTAACAATCCAGTGTGAACACATATTTAAAACCATATTCCCTAGCAAATGCTTTCAACATTAAAAATGAATGTTTAGAAGAGCATAAATTGCCATGCTGAAGAATGTGTGTGTGTGTCTTTGTAGGGTACAGCGAGAGACGAGGCCCTAGAATGCACTGTCGGTGTGCTGACAGTTGTCAGTGAAGATAATCCTCATGAGGGTCCAAGTTCAGTAGACCTCCAGCCCATCTCCACTGCCATCATTCTGGAGGGAGGTATCATCATGGATCATATAAAAAAACTTGCCTCAGGCAGTTTGTCTGTTATTTGGGCTTACATATGCTTTGCATTTGGATTACCCAAAATGCATGGCAAATACACTCAACTTCATTCAGACTGTGATGCTTGGACTGGGAAAGCAAACCTCCCACCAAAACTGTTAACTTTGAAGAACAGTCTACTGGGTTAGACCAGTAAAGAGCCATCAGCTGTCAGATAGCACTTTGTAAATTATGCAGCAGTTAATGTTCTCCTGTTATCAGAGAAAGTTTTATGCTTTCATGCAACTGAGCTGGCTTGTTTATGATCTCAAAAAAAAAAAAAAATTCTATTAAAGTGTACCATGTTATGCTAGTATGCTAATGGTGGAAATAGCGCCACCTTGTGTTGCAAAGAGTTGTTAGATAATGTTGTCAGAAAGGAACCTAGCAAGGTTGACCTGTTTACATTTGTGTTTTGGGAAAACTTTTAATTATAGTAGTTATAATGTAGTACAAATACAAAACCCAAGGAGTGATGTTTTTCTGTGTTGGTTTAAACCTTGGACTGATGCTCGCTTTGGGACACAAAAGCATTTGTTGTACTTTCAGTTTTGATCAGAAATGCAATGATTTTGCATGCACTGAAGTCCTGTAATTATCAGGTGTTTACCTGTTTAATATTGTGAGACTGTTACATGCATAGAATTAGCTCACAAAAATGTGGTTTTATTTTTGCCATGTCCATGTCATGTTCTACAGTCAAATCAAACCACAAGTTTGTTGTTTAGCTGCTGTTTTGTACTTGAATGTACAAGAAAGTGATACTTGGGAACAGAACACTTGAGGCTGAATAATAGATTTAATGCATATTGTTATTACAATAGCCTAACAGACATAGATCACACTATGAGCAATTTTACAACTAGCTTCAAAATACATTAAATATGACAAGAGGATAGAGAACAGTAATTTTATTGTTTATTGTAAGGTTATTACATGAGTGATAAAACACACATTTTATATTGGAGAATTGGAATCAAAAGTAACAATATCGAACATTTATTGTTCAGCCTAGATCTGTCAGTGATGCAATTATTTTTTTAATAAATGTTGTAATGCAGCTGAACAAACCCAGTGAGTGTTCTTTTAAAGTATATGTTTGCGGTGTTTTTCCCTTTATTAGGTAATAACAGCTAAAATAGATAAGAAATGGGAGAAGGACAAGGACCCATTCAAGGAAATTGGTTTGTTTAATTTAACTGAACTGAAATGAACTGAAAAAAAATGAGTGAGTAGTAAGTAGTAGGTATCATAATTCTAAGTGGGGTTAAATTTGTATCAAGCAGTCCACACAAAATGAAAAAATTAAGTTAACACTAAGCATGGCTATTAAGTTACATGAACTTTTTTTTTTTTTTTTAGTTGTACTACTTGATTTGGTACTGCACACTTAAAATAAACAAGCTTTTCTAACTCACTATTCTTAAGATTACTTTGCTTAATTTGCAACGAGTTTGCATACTTTTTTTAAGTAAGGTCAACTAATTAGATTTTACAGTGAGTATACATACACACGTCTCCCGCAGAGCTATGTTGAAAGTCCCTCAATATTCAGTCGAGTATTGGCTAATGACCTGCAACACCTAGACGTGTCCAGTACAGTACTACAATATGTAGATGATCTCTTGATATGTAGCACCTCCAAAGCTCAATGTGCACAAGACTCAGTCTCAGCCCTGATGGCTTTAGAAAAGGGGGCTCACAAGGTGAGTAAAAATAAATTACAGTTTTGCCAGACACAGGTTGAATACTTAGGTAGACAACTCTGTGGCACTAAATGAGCTATAGTGCCCTCACAAATTGAGGCAGTATCGAAAGCTCCCAAACCACAAACGGTGAGACACATGTCGTCATTTCTGCCATCTCAGCTTTGCTAGAAGCCATACACCATCCAAAAGTGTTAGCCATCATTAAATGCGTAGCTCATCAAAAAACGAATTCCCTGATAGCTAAAGGCAACAACTTAGCAGATGAAGCCGCAAAACGCATAGCTACACCCACCTGTATAGGACCACTGCTAGTAGCTGGAGATTGTGAACCACTGACAAACTTATATATATATGATATATATATATATATATATATATATGAGCTATATATATGTGCTGCTATGTAATAGCAGCACAACATCAGGCAAGTCCATATGCACATTCTGTATGGGCAAAAAGGGGGGCAAGTATAATCACTGAAGAAGGTCCATCACATGGGCTATGGCGAAGTGCACATGGACATATTGTCCTCCCAACATCTTTGGTACAGGTTGCTACACGTAGTGCGCATGGTCAGGACCATTGCACAAGTGGGGAGGTGTTGAGACGCCTTCAAGCAGTCTGGTGGTCACCATTTTTCCGACCTGCGTTTGTAGCTGAGACAATTTTGCAAGGAAGGTTTTTTTCTGTTGCTCTGGTATTTCAAGTCTGATACTGCATGTTAGTGTTTTTGTTTTTTGTTTCTATTTTGCCGGGCTTGATGCTAAAATGATCTTTTCTTTTCAGATTTTTCAAGAAGACAAAAAACTTCCTATGCAGTGGTTGTGTAAGTACTGCACATTTTGTGCTGAAAAGAGGTGCTTCTTACTTAAGCATTACCGCTTAAAACACGGGTGCCACACTCGAATATCACCACTACCGTGCCTTTATAAGGAGTGCCTGTGCACATTTAAATCTTTCAATGCACTCAAAGTCCACTTATCAACATGGCACACTCAAAAGGACCTGGGGAACGTGGGTGAAACTGCTTTCCATTGTCAGCTGTGTGACTTTGTGGAGCCTTGCACTGGAGCTGACTTTTTTACCCATTTACGAAGACATTTGAAGCTGAAGCAAAAGGTTTCCTGTCCATATCAAGGCTGTAGCTTTCAGAGCAATGTTTATTCAACCTTTAATGCACATAAAAGCAAAGAACATCAAGACCACAATAAGATGGCATTCAAACCTGAAATTGTGTCACATAATGTACTTGAGGTACCTCCACCTAATATAAATATTCAACCTGAGGATAGTGCCCCTGAAACTGATCAGGTTGAGTTTGAGGTTACTGAGCTCAATGAAGATGTGGGAGACTTGGAGAGTCAGTTGGAACATAATGTAGCTGCTGTTTTTCTGAAAATGTCATCGATTCTTAACATCTCTGAAAATGCCCTGCAAGAAGTTATAGAGCAGATCAACCAAATTTATGTGCTTTCACAGCCATTGTTACATACCTCGGTTGGAAAAATACTAAATCAACATTGTGGAGATGTTGAGGACTCTTAAGTGAGTGAGATAGCTAAAGTATTTACTGAGAATAATGTATTCCTGAAATTCACTTCTACTAGGGGGTCATTGTCAACCACTAGCAAGCGAACATCATACATTTGAAAAGAATTCTCAGTGGTGACGCCTATTGAGTTTGTCCTAAAAAATGACAGGCAGACAGTTGTGTATATCCCCATACTAAAAATGCTGCAGACATTACTAAACAATGGAGAAATTTTAGATAAGGCCATGTCATCTGAGACAAATTTGTCACAAGGATACAGATCTCACAGGGATGGTTACCGGTTTAAAGACAATTCTCTCTTGACAGAGGAAGAATTCAGGATTGCTCTTTTCTTGTACATAGATGATTTTGAGGTGGCTAAGCCCTTGGGAACCTCCAGAAAGAAACACAAGCTGCCATCTACTGGGTACTTGGAAATCTACACCCTAAATATCGCTCCTCTCTTCATTCCATTCAGCTTGCTCTACTCATCATCGCTGAAGATGATATCAGGAAGTTGACTTTAAATGAGAGACCACAGTCTATTGAAGAATTAAAAGTGCAACTGGTAGATAAACTGTCACTGCAGTATGACTTTAAACTGCAGTATGAAGATCAAGACTTCCATAATGCCCTCTGCAATTTGACTGAAATAACTGATTTACCTGAAAGAGCTACGCTCAAAATCATCCCTCTTGTGACTCTCCATTTAACCGCATTGTCATCACCCACCACAACATCAGACACTGAGTGCAGCACAGCAGACACTGAGATCCTGTCGACAGGAAGAGCATCACCATCGCTAAGACAACAGTGGCCAGATTTCTTTGACATACCCAATTTCTCAGTTGATGTTGACTATAGACTCAGACAGGCAGATCTTGCCTTTATGAAGGATGGAACACGTATGACTCTACCACGAGATATGAAGCATGACATACTAGAAAAGCTTGCTGAGACGATGTACAGTTTCAAGGCTTACCCTAAAGATGATGACTTCAGCAGTGTTGCAAAAGCACTAATTAGCAAACACCCCTGCCTCACTGAGCCTGGACCACACAGATGGTATGGCTGGAAAAACAGCCTTAAATTATCGCACAAAGCTTCAAAAAGCTGGATGTGAGGATGTAGCAATCAATGGAGGCAAAAGAAGTAAAGGCAACCCAGAAGGAGAATCCTCAAGCAAGAATATCAAACGGCCAAAAAGAGGTGAAGCAAACTCCCTACCTAACTTACCTGAAGGACATGATGAAACAAGCCTTGAAAATGCCAGAAAGGTTCTCGTGGAAGAAATGAAGAAGAAACAACCCAATGGCACTCTCATCTCACAAATGATGGACCAATCATTCCCACTACGCAGACAAGAAATTGTAGAAAAGGAACCTGCTGTACAGAACATTGTTGAACGATGGCCAGCACTCTTCACAGACAGGTAAACTATTTTTGTTCTCAACCAATAAAATAATGCCTATCAAAAAGAAATTCAAGGTGTGTGGCTAGAAATCCAAACACACTTGTTGGAATGTTAACACTTCTGCCATCTCTCCATCCCTACCCACCCCTCTCTCTACTTTTCAGGTGTTTGCTGAGTTCAACAGAATCGCAAGTAAGAATCTTGAGGGAGACTTCTTTAAGGGCTCTGGACCAGTATACCCCACGTTTCATTGAACTTTTCAAAACAAGAAGGGGAACTGTTGGCCAGAAGCTCAGTGAGCTGATGCAGCACATGAGCTGGATGGTAAGTAGGTTAATTTTGCTTTTGATCTGTGTGATAGTTCATCAATCAAGTTCTAAATGAGATGATCCAGCCCAACCTATTCTATTTTCTGTCTGACTTGTGCTTGTGCCTTGCAAATTACTCTGTTAACTGGTCTTTTCTCTCTCTGTGTATCATTAGACACCAGACGTGACAGTACTTCGCTCTGTTGTCCTCAAAGGCATTCCTATTTTACTTGGTGACGACTCCAGTGAATTCTTCAAGACATGCTCTGTAAGTACTTGCACGTAAGAAAAAGTTTGGTCTGCATTAAAATAGAACTATATCTGTGCTGACATAGAAGATGTAATTTTATCTGCACAATATACAATATACATTTTGTACAGTGATTGATGTATTTTGTATGGCAATTCCTCCACAGCTAATCTGAGAGGTATTTAAACAGCCAGTAAATAAAAATGAAATTTGCCACATAAACGTTGTACACATTAATTAATTGTAAATCTAAGGAGCAGGAGTCCAGGCTGAAAAGTCAGTGTCACTGTTTAAGAATATATGGACCTTGTGGACCATAGCTTTAGTTTAATCATACCACATTTATTTTGTTGGTTATATTGTAACAATCCAGTGTGAACACATATTTAAAACCATATTCCCTAGCAAATGCTTTCAACATTAAAAATGAATGTTTAGAAGAGCATAAATTGCCATGCTGAAGAATGTGTGTGTGTGTCTTTGTAGGGTACAGCGAGAGACGAGGCCCTAGAATGCACTGTCGGTGTGCTGACAGTTGTCAGTGAAGATAATCCTCATGAGGGTCCAAGTTCAGTAGACCTCCAGCCCATCTCCACTGCCATCATTCTGGAGGGAGGTATCATCATGGATCATATAAAAAAACTTGCCTCAGGCAGTTTGTCTGTTATTTGGGCTTACATATGCTTTGCATTTGGATTACCCAAAATGCATGGCAAATACACTCAACTTCATTCAGACTGTGATGCTTGGACTGGGAAAGCAAACCTCCCACCAAAACTGTTAACTTTGAAGAACAGTCTACTGGGTTAGACCAGTAAAGAGCCATCAGCTGTCAGATAGCACTTTGTAAATTATGCAGCAGTTAATGTTCTCCTGTTATCAGAGAAAGTTTTATGCTTTCATGCAACTGAGCTGGCTTGTTTATGATCTCAAAAAAAAAAAAAAATTCTATTAAAGTGTACCATGTTATGCTAGTATGCTAATGGTGGAAATAGCGCCACCTTGTGTTGCAAAGAGTTGTTAGATAATGTTGTCAGAAAGGAACCTAGCAAGGTTGACCTGTTTACATTTGTGTTTTGGGAAAACTTTTAATTATAGTAGTTATAATGTAGTACAAATACAAAACCCAAGGAGTGATGTTTTTCTGTGTTGGTTTAAACCTTGGACTGATGCTCGCTTTGGGACACAAAAGCATTTGTTGTACTTTCAGTTTTGATCAGAAATGCAATGATTTTGCATGCACTGAAGTCCTGTAATTATCAGGTGTTTACCTGTTTAATATTGTGAGACTGTTACATGCATAGAATTAGCTCACAAAAATGTGGTTTTATTTTTGCCATGTCCATGTCATGTTCTACAGTCAAATCAAACCACAAGTTTGTTGTTTAGCTGCTGTTTTGTACTTGAATGTACAAGAAAGTGATACTTGGGAACAGAACACTTGAGGCTGAATAATAGATTTAATGCATATTGTTATTACAATAGCCTAACAGACATAGATCACACTATGAGCAATTTTGCAACTAGCTTTAAAATACATTAAATATGACAAGAGGATAGAGAACAGTAATTTTATTGTTTATTGTAAGGTTATTACATGAGTGATAAAACACACATTTTATATTGGAGAATTGGAATCAAAAGTAACAATATCGAACATTTATTGTTCAGCCTAGATCTGTCAGTGATGCAATTATTTTTTTAATAAATGTTGTAATGCAGCTGAACAAACCCAGTGAGTGTTCTTTTAAAGTATATGTTTGCGGTGTTTTTCCCTTTATTAGGTAATAACAGCTAAAATAGATAAGAAATGGGAGAAGGACAAGGACCCATTCAAGGAAATTGGTTTGTTTAATTTAACTGAACTGAAATGAACTGAAAAAAAATGAGTGAGTAGTAAGTAGTAGGTATCATAATTCTAAGTGGGGTTAAATTTGTATCAAGCAGTCCACACAAAATGAAAAAATTAAGTTAACACTAAGCATGGCTATTAAGTTACATGAACTTTTTTTTTTTTTTTTAGTTGTACTACTTGATTTGGTACTGCACACTTAAAATAAACAAGCTTTTCTAACTCACTATTCTTAAGATTACTTTGCTTAATTTGCAACGAGTTTGCATACTTTTTTTAAGTAAGGTCAACTAATTAGATTTTACAGTGAGTATACATACACACGTCTCCCGCAGAGCTATGTTGAAAGTCCCTCAATATTCAGTCGAGTATTGGCTAATGACCTGCAACACCTAGACGTGTCCAGTACAGTACTACAATATGTAGATGATCTCTTGATATGTAGCACCTCCAAAGCTCAATGTGCACAAGACTCAGTCTCAGCCCTGATGGCTTTAGAAAAGGGGGCTCACAAGGTGAGTAAAAATAAATTACAGTTTTGCCAGACACAGGTTGAATACTTAGGTAGACAACTCTGTGGCACTAAATGAGCTATAGTGCCCTCACAAATTGAGGCAGTATCGAAAGCTCCCAAACCACAAACGGTGAGACACATGTCGTCATTTCTGCCATCTCAGCTTTACTAGAAGCCATACACCATCCAAAAGTGTTAGCCATCATTAAATGCGTAGCTCATCAAAAAACGAATTCCCTGATAGCTAAAGGCAACAACTTAGCAGATGAAGCCGCAAAACGCATAGCTACACCCACCTGTATAGGACCACTGCTAGTAGCTGGAGATTGTGAACCACTGACAAACTTATATATATATGTATTTAT
Source organism: Lateolabrax maculatus (assembly GCA_031216445.1). Classification (NCBI taxonomy): domain Eukaryota; kingdom Metazoa; phylum Chordata; class Actinopteri; order Acropomatiformes; family Lateolabracidae; genus Lateolabrax; species Lateolabrax maculatus. Next base: position 28,109,376 of record CM062199.1, read on the forward strand.
ATATATATATGTGTATATATATATATATGTGTATATATATATATGTGTATATATATATATATATATATATATATATATATATGTATATATATATATATATATATGAGCTATATATATGTGCTGCTATGTAATAGCAGCACAACATCAGGCAAGTCCATATGCACATTCTGTATGGGCAAAAAGGGGGGCAAGTATAATCACTGAAGAAGGTCCATCACATGGGCTATGGCGAAGTGCACATGGACATATTGTCCTCCCAACATCTTTGGTACAGGTTGCTACACGTAGTGCGCATGGTCAGGACCATTGCACAAGTGGGGAGGTGTTGAGACGCCTTCAAGCAGTCTGGTGGTCACCATTTTTCCGACCTGCGTTTGTAGCTGAGACAATAAAAAAAGCCCTAAAAATGCTAGGAATCAAACAGAAGTTCAGATGTGTGTATCACCCACAGTCACAGAGAGTAGTGGAAAGGGCAAATGGCATGCTAAAAGCAAAACTTGCAAAAATTAGAGCAGACAGTCAGTATAAAATCAATTGGGTAGATGCATTGCCACTTGCTTTGATGGCTATACGAACACTAACTAACACTAACACTAAGCTAAGAGACTAACACATCTAATACCACACGAGGCACTTACAGGGAGACCGATGCCGGTTCCCTTTTGTAGAGGGCCGTATGCGAGCAATGTGAACGAGAACTAACATGCTACCTACGACACCTAACGCAAATACACAAAGCTGTGCTCCAACAGGTAAAAGCTGTGTCTGAGGACAGAGACGCTGACATTCCAGAGCAGCTAAGGAGAGTTGAACCTGGAGACTGGGTCTACGTAAAGGTGTTCAAACGAAAGTGGGACCAACCAAGGTGAGAAGGACCCTTTAAGGTTATCCTAACTACCCCAACTGCGCTGAAAGTAGAGGGTAAGAAATGTTGGTTCCATTTAAACCATTGCTGCAGAGCGAGGGATCCAGGTGAGACAGCAAGGGCACAGCACGATCCATAAAGGGACGGTGGAGCCTCCCAACTGGAAGATAGACAGCTTCAAGATCCAAGGACAAAGATGATCACAGAGACTGGCTGAGGGGAGGAGTACCAGTAAACAACGTAATCACACTCACGTATATAAAGTCAGCTCAATACAATCAAACATTGACATTAGGACCAGAAGGCATAAAAATAGACACGCATGTGGTTCACAGACAATGCCTAAAAGAAGGGACAGTGATGGTAGTGGTACAATGTTCACGAAATCAATGCACATAGATAAACCTACACCAAACCATGACAGCTGAAGAAGCAACCAAATTGACCCAAATTTAAGTAAAATGAGGTGTCTGAGCTGAGAGATGTCTCTCCCATGTGTGTCCAATGTTTAGATACTTGTGTGGATCCAATGTTTAGATACTTGTGTGGGAAATGTTTAGATAAGCCTATGTCCAAGGTCTGGCTACTTTCATAGATGGGTGCCCCTTGGGGGTTGTTTTCCTAAAGTTCCAAAGAGATGAGATCAGTTTCAACCTGAACTATAGGTTCCACCTTCCCTTTCTGTAAAATAGCCATGTATGGTTATGAGGTTGGCTCTGAGCCTATCTTGTCACCACACATTAGCTATACCATGAGGCTTTAAAAGGTGTAGTTTGAGTGGAAAACGGGGGAGATTCACATTGGCTTCGGATCTTCTCACAGGCAATCCATGGTGCTTGTTTTGACGCTGTACTTTTTGTAATAAACCTTTTTATACAACTAAGTCGGTGTCAGCGGAGATTCCTTCATCATCATCACATCATCGCTACAGAAGATACAACACAGCCAACCCGTCTCAGACAGCTAAGGTCGCAAAAGGAGGAAGCATTTAGGAGTGGAGACAGAAGCAGGTTCAAAGAGGCAAAGTACAGGTTTAGCAAGGAGGTGAGGGGAGCTAAACGACTGTATTCTGAGAAACTCCAACACCAGTTCTCAGCCAAGGACTCTGCTTCTGTCTGGAAGGGGCTCAGAGAGCTCACCCATTACAAACCCAGAGCCCCCCACTCTGCTAACGACTTGCGCCTGTCCAACAATCTGAACAAGTTCTACTGTCGTTTCGAAAGACAATGGGACAGTCCAGACACAATCCCCTGGGACTCCATCCACCAGCCCCAGGCCACCAGCTTCACCTCTCCCACCACTGCAGGGGCCTGGGCCTCTCCACAACTTCAAACCTCAGAGGCCCCCTTCCCGTCCACAGTGACACCTCTCTCAATCCTGGAGAGGGATGTTAACAGACAATACAAGAGATGGTGAAGGCAGCACTACAAGTGACTGTATGGAAACCAACTCAGAACACGCATGTGCAGTCATCCTCCGATGGACAATATGTGAAAATATTTCTGCGAGCATATGACAAAGGAACAAGAGCCCAAGTGCTACTAAGTCAGAGATTCCCTACTCAACTGCCACTCTCAGAAGAACATAGTGTGCTACTACATCAGATACCACATGAGTTATGGTCACATCATAAAACAGATGTAGGGCTAGTTAGGTCAGCACAGCCAGTTCACATCAAAGCAAAAGAGGGCATTGTGTTGCCATACCAAAAACAATATCCCATTAAACCACACCAAATAGCAGGTATAAGACCCACCATCAAGGGCTTGGTAGCAGCAGGTGTGTTAAAACCAACAAAAAGTCTGTGTAATACACCAACTTGTCCAATAAAACAAAATAAACTCTAGTGACTATCGATTGGTGCATGATTTGTGCGCCATTAATTCCACTGTAGATGCAGAAGTACCTGTGGTTCCAGACCCACATACTTTGCTTTCTAATATCCCACATGACGCCTGTTGGTACACAGCATTTGTTAGTGTGCCATTACACCCAGATTTACAGTATCTGTTTGCTTTTACATATCAAGGACAGCAGTACACTGTAAATGCAAACATAGTATTTAATTAAAAATAGTAAATTGACTTAAATCAGTTTTTATCAAATTGCTATTAACACTTACTTTTAGTAAGTTACTTGTAATTTGTGGTTGAAAAATCTCACCAGCTCAGTCTACTTGAACTGGATTAATTTAGAAAAAGTATGTTTTCGATAATTGTGCTTTTACAAGTACATTTACTCAATACTGCACTTAAGTACAAAGTACTTTAAGTACTTTACTTTTTTTTTCATATTACTGTCTACTTTTACTCCACTACATTTCAGAGGGAAATATTGTACTTTTTACATCACTGCATATGTAATAATACATACGCGATATATAATAATAATCAGTAGTATGCTACTTTTAATTTTAATATTTTAAGTATTTCTTTTTGTGGTTATATGTTTTTTACTTAATTGAAATTTTCACTGCAGGAGCTGTATTGTAAAAGAGTAGTTTCACGGAGTGGTATTAGTACTTTTGCTTCGATTTGAAAACTTCGCCGGCTTTTTTTTTTTTTTTCCCGACCTGTGGGCATGCGCAACTCCGTCCTCTCTACGCCTGACGGTATGTCAACAACACACCCGCAACGGACGAGGAGCTGGACCTAATCCCTGCAACAGCACTCGTTAAGGTTATTTTCAGCATTCTTGTGCTTGGCACACTCATTTGGTGAGTAATATTTTACCCTTGTTTAGACCGTTTTCTTTCTGTAAGTAAGCGCCATATTTTTCGTGCTTGCTAGTAATGATGTGTGTTGTAATGTCAGCTAACGCTGCCTCAGAGCTATATAGCTCTGAGCTAGCTGAACTATATTATGGACATAACGTGTCTTACTTTTGTCACGTTAAAGTTGAGGAGAAACTTTAGTGTAGCGGTCGCGGGCGTGCTCGTCACGTGCACGCGCACGCGCACACCCGCTGTCGGAGTTGATTTTTTTTTCTGAGGCCAGTCATCTATGAGTACTCACTCACGATGAGAGACTGATCCCGGCGGTTTGTGAGTTTCCATGAGCAGGAGGGCATTCACATGGCAGAACATCAGAACAAGTCTGGATGTATCATTTTATTTTACGCTCGGCTGTTAAGTTAGGACTATGCTAACTTAATGTTATTTTATTTAACCCTCCTCACTTAACACTAGTCATATTTGTAGCTGTGTCGTTTCCATGGTTACCACGTTTAGCGCGCCCAATGAGCCGGTCACCCGCTCCACTCAGTGTGATCATTCTGCAGGATCAATGAACTGTCAGCGTGTTTAATCAATCATAACTCTGAATACTAAACTGATTTTCACGGGATTGTTTAATGCAAACGTCACACATGTATATATAATATATATATATATATTATATATACAGATATATAGGGAGAGAGAGATAGATAGATAGATAGATATAGATTTTCATTTTTTTTGATATATATGTAGATATACATATTCATTTTTTCTGAGATCTAACTTCTGTCTATTGTGTTTTATCTTATATTGATGTATAATGTTGTATTGTTTCTTCATTTTTCAACTTATTAAAATAGCTGAGTAGTACACAATCTGCTTCTGCTTCTCTATCATATATTAGTGTTTTTATATATATGTGTGTGTGTGTGTATTATATTATATCATACATAGCATATATCACATACCAGAATATTCTATTACCGTTATGCCTATTATGTATATTAAAATACGCCGAATCATGTGTCCGGTATCATGCCTACATGTATGACGTTTGCAGAAAAAAATCCCGTGAAAATCAGTTTAGTATTCAGAGTTATGATTAATTAAATGCATTGACACTTCATTGTACCTGCAGACAGATTACACTGAGTGGAGCGGGTGACCGGTCCAAGATGGCGGCCCCACGTCTCGTCAGCGCCAATAGGCAGTAGCGGTCGATGCGGCGTCTACTCTTTATATGTCTATGCCGCACACTGTTTACTTGCGCAGTGCTTGTCTGATCACACGAGGAGTGCAGTGAGAGCCCGCAGATCAGATTTGGGACAGACAAAAGGGTCTCCCTGTCTGTCTTTTTATCATAGCCTGTTACCATTGCTGGCATACTCAGTGGCCTAAGTTATTCTTTAAGGTTATGTTGTCTAGAATATGTACATTACAATACTGTCTTTGTGGGTAATAGGCCTATGTTACAGTTTTCACTTGTACTGGAAACAAGATGTTTATGAGTTGTGGTGAGCTTTGGTTGTGTTAAATTGTTGTATTCTTCTTAACTGTCCCCTTCCAGGCTCAGGCAGATGGTGATCAATCCACAGTTCCCTTGATACCACATAAGTGAGTCATTTACCATTTACCTTTTGTACTGCTGTGTTCATTTGGTAGCTGTTCTTGTCTTAAAGAAGTGAAATGATTAAAAGCTTGATAATTAGATAGATTTTTGCAAGGATTTAGTTTTTTTCTGTTGCTCTGGTATTTCAAGTCTGATACTGCATGTTAGTGTTTTTGTTTTTTGTTTCTATTTTGCCGGGCTTGATGCTAAAATGATCTTTTCTTTTCAGATTTTTCAAGAAGACAAAAAACTTCCTATGCAGTGGTTGTGTAAGTACTGCACATTTTGTGCTGAAAAGAGGTGCTTCTTACTTAAGCATTACCGCTTAAAACACGGGTGCCACACTCGAATATCACCACTACCGTGCCTTTATAAGGAGTGCCTGTGCACATTTAAATCTTTCAATGCACTCAAAGTCCACTTATCAACATGGCACACTCAAAAGGACCTGGGGAACGTGGGTGAAACTGCTTTCCATTGTCAGCTGTGTGACTTTGTGGAGCCTTGCACTGGAGCTGACTTTTTTACCCATTTACGAAGACATTTGAAGCTGAAGCAAAAGGTTTCCTGTCCATATCAAGGCTGTAGCTTTCAGAGCAATGTTTATTCAACCTTTAATGCACATAAAAGCAAAGAACATCAAGACCACAATAAGATGGCATTCAAACCTGAAATTGTGTCACATAATGTACTTGAGGTACCTCCACCTAATATAAATATTCAACCTGAGGATAGTGCCCCTGAAACTGATCAGGTTGAGTTTGAGGTTACTGAGCTCAATGAAGATGTGGGAGACTTGGAGAGTCAGTTGGAACATAATGTAGCTGCTGTTTTTCTGAAAATGTCATCGATTCTTAACATCTCTGAAAATGCCCTGCAAGAAGTTATAGAGCAGATCAACCAAATTTATGTGCTTTCACAGCCATTGTTACATACCTCGGTTGGAAAAATACTAAATCAACATTGTGGAGATGTTGAGGACTCTTAAGTGAGTGAGATAGCTAAAGTATTTACTGAGAATAATGTATTCCTGAAATTCACTTCTACTAGGGGGTCATTGTCAACCACTAGCAAGCGAACATCATACATTTGAAAAGAATTCTCAGTGGTGACGCCTATTGAGTTTGTCCTAAAAAATGACAGGCAGACAGTTGTGTATATCCCCATACTAAAAATGCTGCAGACATTACTAAACAATGGAGAAATTTTAGATAAGGCCATGTCATCTGAGACAAATTTGTCACAAGGATACAGATCTCACAGGGATGGTTACCGGTTTAAAGACAATTCTCTCTTGACAGAGGAAGAATTCAGGATTGCTCTTTTCTTGTACATAGATGATTTTGAGGTGGCTAAGCCCTTGGGAACCTCCAGAAAGAAACACAAGCTGCCATCTACTGGGTACTTGGAAATCTACACCCTAAATATCGCTCCTCTCTTCATTCCATTCAGCTTGCTCTACTCATCATCGCTGAAGATGATATCAGGAAGTTGACTTTAAATGAGAGACCACAGTCTATTGAAGAATTAAAAGTGCAACTGGTAGATAAACTGTCACTGCAGTATGACTTTAAACTGCAGTATGAAGATCAAGACTTCCATAATGCCCTCTGCAATTTGACTGAAATAACTGATTTACCTGAAAGAGCTACGCTCAAAATCATCCCTCTTGTGACTCTCCATTTAACCGCATTGTCATCACCCACCACAACATCAGACACTGAGTGCAGCACAGCAGACACTGAGATCCTGTCGACAGGAAGAGCATCACCATCGCTAAGACAACAGTGGCCAGATTTCTTTGACATACCCAATTTCTCAGTTGATGTTGACTATAGACTCAGACAGGCAGATCTTGCCTTTATGAAGGATGGAACACGTATGACTCTACCACGAGATATGAAGCATGACATACTAGAAAAGCTTGCTGAGACGATGTACAGTTTCAAGGCTTACCCTAAAGATGATGACTTCAGCAGTGTTGCAAAAGCACTAATTAGCAAACACCCCTGCCTCACTGAGCCTGGACCACACAGATGGTATGGCTGGAAAAACAGCCTTAAATTATCGCACAAAGCTTCAAAAAGCTGGATGTGAGGATGTAGCAATCAATGGAGGCAAAAGAAGTAAAGGCAACCCAGAAGGAGAATCCTCAAGCAAGAATATCAAACGGCCAAAAAGAGGTGAAGCAAACTACCTACCTAACTTACCTGAAGGACATGATGAAACAAGCCTTGAAAATGCCAGAAAGGTTCTCGTGGAAGAAATGAAGAAGAAACAACCCAATGGCACTCTCATCTCACAAATGATGGACCAATCATTCCCACTACGCAGACAAGAAATTGTAGAAAAGGAACCTGCTGTACAGAACATTGTTGAACGATGGCCAGCACTCTTCACAGACAGGTAAACTATTTTTGTTCTCAACCAATAAAATAATGCCTATCAAAAAGAAATTCAAGGTGTGTGGCTAGAAATCCAAACACACTTGTTGGAATGTTAACACTTCTGCCATCTCTCCATCCCTACCCACCCCTCTCTCTACTTTTCAGGTGTTTGCTGAGTTCAACAGAATCGCAAGTAAGAATCTTGAGGGAGACTTCTTTGAGGCTCTGGACCAGTATACCCCACGTTTCATTGAACTTTTCAAAACAAGAAGGGGAACTGTTGGCCAGAAGCTCAGTGAGCTGATGCAGCACATGAGCTGGATGGTAAGTAGGTTAATTTTGCTTTTGATCTGTGTGATAGTTCATCAGTCAAGTTCTAAATGAGATGATCCAGCCCAACCTATTCTATTTCCTGTCTGACTTGTGCTTGTGCCTTGCAAATTACTCTGTTAACTGGTCTTTTCTCTCTCTGTGTATCATTAGACACCAGACGTGACAGTACTTCGCTCTGTTGTCCTCAAAGGCATTCCTATTTTACTTGGTGACGACTCCAGTGAATTCTTCAAGACATGCTCTGTAAGTACTTGCACATAAGAAAAAGTTTGGTCTGCATTAAAATAGAACTATATCTGTGCTGACATAGAAGATGTAATTTTATCTGCACAATATACAATATACATTTTGTACAGTGATTGATGTATTTTGTATGGCAATTCCTCCACAGCTAATCTGAGAGGTATTTAAACAGCCAGTAAATAAAAATGAAATTTGCCACATAAACGTTGTACACATTAATTAATTGTAAATCTAAGGAGCAGGAGTCCAGGCTGAAAAGTCAGTGTCACTGTTTAAGAATATATGGACCTTGTGGACCATAGCTTTAGTTTAATCATACCACATTTATTTTGTTGGTTATATTGTAACAATCCAGTGTGAACACATATTTAAAACCATATTCCCTAGCAAATGCTTTCAACATTAAAAATGAATGTTTAGAAGAGCATAAATTGCCATGCTGAAGAATGTGTGTGTGTGTCTTTGTAGGGTACAGCGAGAGACGAGGCCCTAGAATGCACTGTCGGTGTGCTGACAGTTGTCAGTGAAGATAATCCTCATGAGGGTCCAAGTTCAGTAGACCTCCAGCCCATCTCCACTGCCATCATTCTGGAGGGAGGTATCATCATGGATCATATAAAAAAACTTGCCTCAGGCAGTTTGTCTGTTATTTGGGCTTACATATGCTTTGCATTTGGATTACCCAAAATGCATGGCAAATACACTCAACTTCATTCAGACTGTGATGCTTGGACTGGGAAAGAAAACCTCCCACCAAAACTGTTAACTTTGAAGAACAGTCTACTGGGTTAGACCAGTAAAGAGCCATCAGCTGTCAGATAGCACTTTGTAAATTATGCAGCAGTTAATGTTCTCCTGTTATCAGAGAAAGTTTTATGCTTTCATGCAACTGAGCTGGCTTGTTTATGATCTCAAAAAAAAAAAAAATTCTATTAAAGTGTACCATGTTATGCTAGTATGCTAATGGTGGAAATAGCGCCACCTTGTGTTGCAAAGAGTTGTTAGATAATGTTGTCAGAAAGGAACCTAGCAAGGTTGACCTGTTTACATTTGTGTTTTGGGAAAACTTTTAATTATAGTAGTTATAATGTAGTACAAATACAAAACCCAAGGAGTGATGTTTTTCTGTGTTGGTTTAAACCTTGGACTGATGCTCGCTTTGGGACACAAAAGCATTTGTTGTACTTTCAGTTTTGATCAGAAATGCAATGATTTTGCATGCACTGAAGTCCTGTAATTATCAGGTGTTTACCTGTTTAATATTGTGAGACTGTTACATGCATAGAATTAGCTCACAAAAATGTGGTTTTATTTTTGCCATGTCCATGTCATGTTCTACAGTCAAATCAAACCACAAGTTTGTTGTTTAGCTGCTGTTTTGTACTTGAATGTACAAGAAAGTGATACTTGGGAACAGAACACTTGAGGCTGAATAATAGATTTAATGCATATTGTTATTACAATAGCCTAACAGACATAGATCACACTATGAGCAATTTTACAACTAGCTTTAAAATACATTAAATATGACAAGAGGATAGAGAACAGTAATTTTATTGTTTATTGTAAGGTTATTACATGAGTGATAAAACACACATTTTATATTGGAGAATTGGAATCAAAAGTAACAATATCGAACATTTATTGTTCAGCCTAGATCTGTCAATGATGCAATTATTTTTTTAATAAATGTTGTAATGCAGCTGAACAAACCCAGTGAGTGTTCTTTTAAAGTATATGTTTGTGGTGTTTTTCCCTTTATTAGGTAATAACAGCTAAAATAGATAAGAAATGGGAGAAGGACAAGGACCCATTCAAGGAAATTGGTTTGTTTAATTTAACTGAACTGAAATGAACTGAAAAAAAATGAGTGAGTAGTAAGTAGTAGGTATCATAATTCTAAGTGGGGTTAAATTTGTATCAAGCAGTCCACACAAAATGAAAAAATTAAGTTAACACTAAGCATGGCTATTAAGTTACATGAACTTTTTTTTTTTTTTTAGTTGTACTACTTGATTTAGTACTGCACACTTAAAATAAACAAGCTTTTCTAACTCACTATTCTTAAGATTACTTTGCTTAATTTGCAACGAGTTTGCATACTTTTTTTAAGTAAGGTCAACTAATTAGATTTTACAGTGAGTATACGTACACACGTCTCCCGCAGAGCTATGTTGAAAGTCCCTCAATATTCAGTCGAGTATTGGCTAATGACCTGCAACACCTAGACGTGTCCAGTACAGTACTACAATATGTAGATGATCTCTTGATATGTAGCACCTCCAAAGCTCAATGTGCACAAGACTCAGTCTCAGCCCTGATGGCTTTAGAAAAGGGGGCTCACAAGGTGAGTAAAAATAAATTACAGTTTTGCCAGACACAGGTTGAATACTTAGGTAGACAACTCTGTGGCACTAAATGAGCTATAGCGCCCTCACAAATTGAGGCAGTATCGAAAGCTCCCAAACCACAAACGGTGAGACACATGTCATCATTTCTGCCATCTCAGCTTTACTAGAAGCCATCCAAAAGTGTTAGCCATCATTAAATGCGTAGCTCATCAAAAAACGAATTCCCTGATAGCTAAAGGCAACAACTTAGCAGATGAAGCCGCAAAACGCATAGCTACACCCACCGCTGTGAGTGAAAAGTTGCTGTGGTTTATGTGGTTTATATTAATGTGGTAAATTTTATATTGAATAAGAATATATAGGTTGTGATCAACAATAGGAGGTTAATTAAAATACAGGGAAGGATATTCTGTTTTTAATGCTAAAATTTATGAGCCTCTAAAGAGGACATTCCTGAATCTGTTAAAACATATGAGCCTTTTCTACAAAGGACATTCTTTAGTTTGTTAAAACATATGAGCCTTTTCTATAGAGGACGTTTTTGAATCTGTTAAAACATATGAGCCTTTTTGGGGGATATTTCAGAATTGGTAATAACTTATGAGCCTCTTTCAGAGGACATTTATTTGATTAAATATGAGCTCCCAATAAGGACGTTTGTGATCTTGAAGTAGAAAGATCGGTAGGGATATTAGTAGGTTAGGCTTAATTTTGTTAATATAGGTGTGGGTAATAATCCTATATTATTGAGGAATTTAAGGGGTTAATAGAGTTCAATAAGTTAGAATGGAAAAATAGAAATGTATAATATGTGGTTGTAACTTAGTGTTTGAAAAAGGAGTATGCTTGTTTATAATGCAGTTAAAATGGTCTAGTAGAATTATGGGACGTTGAATTTCTTTTCTGTTTCTCTCTTTGTTCTCCTATATTGTGAGAGAGCTGAAGGGGAAGAAAAAGAGGAGGAGGTGCAGGCAGGAATTTGGCTGGCCCATATATCACATGGATTGAGGCTTGCTGATAACAGCATGTGCAGTTCCTGAATCCAGTCTGAATAAGGCCAGTACAGTTTTTATCCACAAACTCTTTTTCCAAACACCTGCTTTACAAATGTTTTTATGTGAATTCATTCATAGCTATTATTGATGACATACATTTGATTTGCTTTCATATATGGTGCTATATGAACATTTCTCAATTTGGGGTTAATAGAGTGCATTTATTTGCTTGTGCATTTATGAGCAATATTTGCTGTAGTTATTTCAAAGTGACGCTTGGCAACGGACTGATCAGTTAATGTATTTGATTAATTATTGGAGTATTGTGGTTGAACTCTGTTGAGAGTTGTTTGTGTGTGTAGTCAATATTATTTGCGGATTTGGTGATGTGGGTGTTGCTACTATAATAAGTAAGCTGTTGATTCCTTTGAAGTTGACAATCCTCATGCATTCTTTTTCGCATTGACTGTGGTAAAATAGTGGCATATAAAATAAATAAATAAATAATACGAATAAATAAGTAAACGGATTGATTGGTTGATTGATTGATTTGTTGATTGATTGATTTATCGATTGATTGATTGATTTGTTGGTTGATTGATTGATTGATTGATTTGCTGATTAATTGATTAGTTAAGAAAAAAAAAGAGAGAGGGAAAGTGATCTTAATAGCTTTAAGGGGTTTAAAGTCTTAGTAATTAGTTTCAGTCTATAACTTGGGAATATAAAAAGTCATCAAAATGACAAAAAAGAACATTGAAATCCCAAATCCCAAAGTCAAAAAAATGCAAAAGAAATAGAAAAACTAATGGCGGAAATTAATACACCTATTTCGCATACGGAGCCAATCAAGAACCCTCCACCTTATAAGGAAGAGGTGCAGTTTAAGGAAGCCTATCCCCAACTTCCAGTTTTGAGTCATGATGGTGTATACCATATTGAAGATGATGACAGAAGAGTGATTGAAGAAGGGAAAGCTACAACTACCATCGTGATGCGTCCTTTCATCAAGTCCAAGAAGCCAGGGATGTTAAGGAAGAAGTCAAGTGAACTCGGACCAGGAAAAGCAGCCTCCAGGAGATATGAGTATGACAGTGATGATGATACTAGGCCAATTGGAGGATACGATCCCTCAGTGAAGGAAATATTGGTCAGAGCTGAAAGAAGAGGAAGACAACCTTTGGAAAAACCAGACGCAAAATATGTTATTACCAGTGATAGTGTCACTAGGGATGATGACAGTGATCGGGAGCGTGAGTATACTCCCTACACAAGACGACACTCAATACAGCATCACACTCAAATAATGAAATTGTTGCATGCTATGATGAAGCCTAAAGAAATAGCGATAGCTAAATGTGCAGCTCATAAAGCTGATGTGTCGAAAGTGACAAGGGGGAATAACGCGGCTGATGAAGCTGCAAAAGCAGTCACGGGTGCAGACAAATTGGGCAAAGTACTTCTGGTTACACATGAAGTGAATTTGGAAGACAAAATCACACTAAGGGATGTGATTCTGATGCAGGAAGTTGCATCTGCAATGGATAAACAGTTGTGGCAAGAGCGTGGTGCCACACAAGATTCTACTGGACTTTGGAAAAATCATGAGGGGCTGATAATAGCGCCCCCAGACCTGTTGGGTCTGATGATTCAAGAAGCACATGGGTTAGCTCATGTTGCAAGGGGGGAAGTTAGAAGAAAGATCACAAAGGAGTATGGATTTTGGGCACCATGTTTGTTTGAGCAGATTGACTATGTCATAGGCAGATGCACTATCTGTCTAAAAAACAATGTTCGGAGAGGTGAATAGAAATGTATAATTTCTATTCACCTCTCCTCCTGGTTACATTCCAACTCCGAGAGGTCCAATCCGTGAGCTAGTTGTTGACTATGTTGATATGATAAAACCAGTTGACGGAAAGAGGTATATGTTAGTCGTTGTGGACAGATTTTCGCGATGGCCTGAAGCTTGTCCAACTAAGCGAAAGGATGCTCAGTCAGTTGCCAAGTTTTTGTGTAGAGAAGTCATAAGCAGGTGGGGACTTCCGGATCGGATATCCTCGGACAATGGAAAAGAATTTGTTGATAAGACTGTGAAATTGATTTTGCAAAAACTGGGAATGAAACAACGTCTTGGTGCTGTTTATCATCCACAAAGTCAAGGGATTTGTGAGAAAATTAATGGTATTTTGAAAAATCGCATTGTGAAAATTTGTCAACACACGGGCCTAAATTGGGTAGCAGCACTTCCATTGGCATTAATGGTGTGTCGCTCAAGTGAGTTGCGTGATTTGCATATGACACCTCATGAGTTGCTTACAGGGAGACGGATGCCAACCCCTTGTTTGCGAACAAGTGGAAAGGGTCCGAGTTTGTCTCTTTTGGAAGATGAAATGCGAGCATATGTTACATATATGGCTAATTTCCATAAAAGAATATCTACATATGTTTCTGACAGGCAAAGAAAAGAGGAGGTGCAGGAGAGGCTCGATGAGCACAAGAAAAACACAGTGCAACCTGGAGACAAGGTGTTTGTGAAGGTATTTAGAAGGAAGTGGTATAACGAACGCCGTGAAGGGCCATTTGAAGTTGTTCGCAGTACGGGAACTGCGGTCCAGGTTAAAGGGTCTCCAACATGGTATCATTTATCACATTGTGTTAAAGCACCCAGAGAGGAGGTGCTACACCTGCAGAGTCAAGATGGTGAAGGCTCGAAGGCTTGTGGCGGTTCTTCTATCATTATGTGTGATGTTTTGTTTCTGTACGTTGTTGTTAACCTTTGCAAAGGCTATGATACTGAGATGGGTTGGTGTTGTAATGCCAGGAGATCAATCTCAGATGCCATTATTACAGATAACTAACACAGACAGGAGGAAGTGGAGATAGAAGGAGAGTTGGTGGAAAAGTATCCATATTGAATGTTTAATCTTGATATAATCTTAACATCTATTTCTATTATTGTGTTGGTATCTAGTAGTTATACTGGATGATATGATTAAAGGGGGGAAATGGGAAAATGTGAATCATAAAAAGGAATGATATGATGTTGTGACTATTCACATTCACTTCTGTATGCGATGTTTGATTTGCATTTGTTTTGCAAAAGATACTGGTTGTTTTTTCTTTCCTTCCAGAAGGACATTGGGGGAAAGATATACTAAAGGGATTCAGACACTCAAAAATGGACAATCACAATGGACTGAAGGATTCTGAACAAGGACACTGACAAAATGTTCAGAATCAATACATCGACACTACGTTGAGAGTCGACGCTGCTGAGGAGTTGCAGTGTGATATATATTTTTATGTTTTTTATATGATATTGCATGAATGATACTAAACTTTTATAATATTTTCTTTTCGTACCAATTGTTTGGAGAAAGATGTTTTCTGATATTGAGTGAGTATATTGAGACCTCAGATGTTTTCTTTTTTTCCTTAACGCTTAGGGTTAAAATATTTACAGAGACCCAACAATTTCCACCATGAGTAGCACTTGGTGAGGAAAAACTCCCTTTTAACAGGTAAAAACCTCAAGCTGAACCAGGCTCTGGGTGGGCAGTCATCTGACTCGACAGAGTTGGGTTGAAAGTGGAATAAAGCAGGGGAAAAAGGAGAGAGAGCAGGTGAGACACATAATAATCAGACTAATAATAATAACTGCAGCAATGAGTGTGGAGCAGGAACATGGGGGCTGTAAACGATCTGCAGTCAGAGATCCAGATTCTACAGTTCGAGAGGCAGAGACACCTGTTGGTTCAGGGCTCACCTGAGAGAGGGTGTCTGCCTCCTGTTCATGCAATAGGTCTATCCTGGTTTACTATGGCCATAGGAAATAATTAATAATTATTAACTATTATATACTAATAATTATTATTAAATAATTAATTATTATTAAAAAACAGGGCACCACCCTGAAAACAGGGAAATGATGGCCATATGCATTAACCTAGTCTCAAAAAAGGTACTAGACTATCAATCTGGAACCTTGATAATAATTATATTAAATAACTACAACTAACTAACCAAAATTGCCATATCAAATAGCTAGTAAAGTTAAAGGATTTTAGGTTCTGACTGCACGCACGCAGTTCAGGTACACGCCAGAAAGAATGTGTGTGTGTTTCTTTATTCTGCCTCATGTGTGTTCTGTGTGCACAAGCATAAACCATGTGTTAGGTCAGAACAAGAGAGTTTCGAAGCGGGAGCTTTAAATGTCCTCTCTACGAGTGGACATGTCGAAGTGTGTGTGTATGTGATGTGTGTAGGATTATGGTGCCAGGTTAGAAAAGATCATTAGCAGGACATATTGTAACTGTGTAACAAGTAACTATAAGTACTTGCACAAAGCTTAACTAACAACAAGTGGCTACCAATCGCTATAATTATGAGATTTTTCTAATTTTTTCTCCAATTTAATATGCTTCAACTATCTTAATATTTGTATATTTGTGTAGCAACTTATAATGTAAGTAATTAATGACATCTTGTAAAATTATAATGTAACTATAATAAACTTCTTTGTCACTCAAAACAAAATTATTTTCCTTATTTCCTCCATTGGAGATATTGCAAATATTGTAACATAGTAATGTCTTCTGGACTTTTTAACATTTATGTTAATAGCATGGTTTTGATTGGACGGCATTGGTGTATTAGGTGATTTGTAGATGGCCCATATACTGTGTCTTTGAATAAAAGACAGAGCTTTCAGCCTGTTTCTCCCATGGAACTCTTTCTATTTGAGTTCTGTTAGGGATATTGCTGAGGTTTTGGCATATGTGTTTGGGTTTATGATGACTGCCCTTCCACAAGAGCAGTACTGTTTTCCAAGCTCTAATGCCTCTTGTGTTAGGGCACAGTTAAGTGAGGTGACTAAATATGCCCTCTATTTGTTGTTTGCTTTAGGCATGCTGGTTACCATTTTAGGGAACTCTGTTGTCATTGTGTCAATAGGCCATTTTAAGCAGTTGCATAATCCTACTAATGTGCTTATTTTATCTCTTGCTGTGGTTGATGTTATTGTGATGCTATTGTTATTGTGATGCCCTTCTGCACCATCCGTACCGTACATGGCTGCTGGTTTTATGGTGTCAACTGCACTCCAGTTTTGATGTGTTTCTCACCACTCTTTCTATCTTCCACCTAATTTGCATTGCTGTAGACAGACACCAAGCGATATGTAATCCTCTGCATTATTACACGAAAATGACAATGTCAGTGGCCATACAGTACAAAATGACAATGTCAGTGGCCATACATTATGGTATGTTGCAGCTGGGCACTGGCTGCTGTCTACTCTTATGGACTGCTTTACTCAAAGGCCAACGTAGCAGGGTTAGAGGATTACATGGTATCAATAAACTGCCTTGGCAGTTGTAACCTCCTCTTTAACCCCCTTTGGGGAATCCTGGACAGTGTTATTTGCTTTTTCTTTCCCTGCACTGTAATAGTTTTCCTGTACACTAAAATATTTATTGTGGCTAAAGAGCATGTAAGAGATTGGAGATATGAGCAACTGTTCAAATGACAGAGGAAGAAGTGGGTTGATTAACCAGTCTGAGCACAAAGCTGTAAAGACTCTGTGTATTGTGCTCGGTGCATTCATCTTTTGTTGGATGCCCTTTTTTATAAATTCAATAATTGATGCCTACACTGGCTTCACCACACCTCCTGCCATCTTTGAAGCATTTGTTTGGTTGGATTACTTCAATTCAACCTTAAACCCAATTATTTATGCCTTTTTTTTATCCCTGCTTCAAAAAATGTTTTTTTTTAATTGTCACCCTTAAAATATTTAGCTCAAATTCCTCAACAATGAGCATAACTATTAAATGATACTGTACTGATAAACTGTACTACTTACTATTTTCTATTATGTATTACTATTCAGTATAATATATGCAATAAATGTCTTTGTTTTGCTTTTGTCATTAATAATTACAACATGCATTTTTTTTGTTTAAAAAAAAAGTTTTGAGATAATAATCTTTGTACTACAATAGGTGTGGTACAGTTTGTACAACATCATCCTTTATTTTACTGTGACCCTTATTAATGTAAGTCTCTGATTAACTTTACACATAATTCTTCCTGTCAAAATTTTCAGTATTTTAATTTAAAAATACCTTTCAATAATAACTTGTAGACTTTTTAGTCTAGACTTTTTTAGTATTTAGGGATGTTTTAAATTCCTTTTATATGTTTTTCATTGTGCCTAAAGCAAAAGTCCAGTAATACATGGATTGAAGACAAAATACTCAGACCTTCATTTTTTTCTGCATGACTGTGAAATTTATATATTAAAATCAAGAATTTCTATGAGTTTGAAAGAGCAACAATGAAAACAAATGAATTGTATTTAAACTACATAACCTTGCCAGTAAACATTTTATAGAAATGTTACATTTTTGGGTTGACCTCATTCTCTGATTTTGTAAAACATAAACAATTAGTACATGATGTTTAACATGTATTAAATGAATATACAAACATTTTATAGGTTATTCACAGATAGCTGTCGCTTAAATGATGGAAATATCTCATACATTTTCTTTTTGCATGCTTCACACCAACGGGGCTTGAAATATGTGAACGCCACTTCCCACAAAAAACAGAGAATGTGTGCACCTATAGGATAAGCCTGAACAGGTGTGCAGGCATGTGTGCACACACTTATACTTATTATTAATGCTGTACGCCATTCTTGTCTTTTGTTCACAAGTAAACTTTTCCTAGCCAGTGTCAGAAATGAGACCCAAGGGCTGGTATTTTAACTTTCAAAATGCTGTGTTAAAAAAGAAAAACACTACTCAGTGTCTCGTATTACTACTTATACTACTCAGACTTTATGTAAAATATTATTTACAGAGACCCAACAATTCCCACCATGAGCAAGCATTTGGCGAGAGTGGCAAGAAAAAATTCCCTTTTAACAAGTAGAACTGGGCTCTGTGTGGTTGGCCATCTGCCTTGGCCGGGTTGACTTGAAAAGGAAAGAGAGACAGGGAAAGGGGAGAGAAAGCAGGAGAAAAGAAAACATCAACTTCTTTTGTTGAAATAAGGTGTTTTATGACAGTTGATGTTTATTATGGTCACATTATTATGAAAACACTCAGTTCTGTTGAATAACATCATTCAGAGCAAGTTTGCTTATTTATCAACTTCTTTTGTTGAAATGAGGTTTTTTATGACTGTTGATGTTTATTATTTTAACATTATTATGAAAACACTCCTTTCTGTTGAATAACATCATTCAGAGCAAGTTTGTTTATTTATCAACTTCTTTTGATGAAATAAGGTGTTTTATGACTGTTGATGTTTATTATGGTCACATTATTATGAAAACACTCCTTTCTGTTGAATAACATCATTCAGAGCAAGTTTGCTTATTTATCAACTTCTTTTGTTGAAATAAGGTGTTTTATGACTGTTGATGTTTATTATTTTAACATTATTATGAAAACACTCAGTTCTGTTGAATAACATCATTCAGAGCAAGTTTCCTTATTTATCAACTTCTTTTGATGAATTAAGGTGTTTTATGACTGTTGATGTTTATTATTTTAACATTATTATGAAAACACTCCTTTCTGTTGAATAACATCATTCAGAGCAAGTTTGCTTATTTATCAACTTCTTTTGTTGAAATAAGGTGTTTTATGACAGTTGATGTTTATTATGGTCACAGTATTATGAAAACACTCCTTTCTGTTGAATAACATCATTCAGAGCAAATTTGCTTATTTATCAACTTCTTTTGTTGAAATAAAATGTTCAATCAGCAGAAATGAGTGTTTTCATGCTTTTGTGAATAAAATAAACAGCACCTTATTCCATCAAATGAAGTTAAAAAATGAAGAAACTTGCTCTAAATGATGTTTTTCAGCAGAAATGAGTGTTCTCATGCTTTTGTGATGAAAATCTACATCACCAGTCATAAAACATCTTTTTCATCAAAAGACGCTCAAAAACGTGAGAGCTTGCTTAAAATGATGTTATTCATCAATTTACTTGCTTTGGAGTGTTATTCAGCAGAAATGAGTGTTTTCATGCTTCTCTGAAGAAAATCTTTGCAGTGTTAGAACAGCAGAAATTAGATGATTTTTTACATCTCTCACATTGCATTGTATTTTCTCTAGCATATCACATGATAAAAACATCTTCTTTCATCAAAAGAAGCTCAAAAATATGGAAAATTGCTTCAAATTATGTTACGTGGTATATTTTACGTGGTATGATGTGCTGCAGAATATAAAATGCAACGCTAACAGATGAAAAATATGTTTTGATGTGTGATAGTTAAGAAGTATAATAATGAGAAGTAGATGTTAAAAATGATCCATAAAAAACATATTTCGTATGATTTTCACTTGTGATCCTCACTGACCCAGCCATGATCCCAAGTGCACCTGCAGGGGTGAACTGGTATGAACCAGTAGGATCTTATTCATGAACACGCTCATGTAACCTTCACTGCTTTGAATTTGCTGCACCTGACTGTAACCTTGAAGCATACACACCAATTATATTTGGGCACTATCATTCTTGGGCATTAGCGCTCTTGGCAGTAACCCACTAGAATCAGCATGTTTTCTTTTTTTAAAAAATCCCACCAGAATGAGCTAGAAATAAGGGTGTCTAGGAGCAGTGAAAACGAAGGTAATTATGAAACCTGAGTGAAAGAACGGGGAATACTAGTGTAATTTGAGGCCAGGCTCATGACAAGAGCCTTAGTGCATACAGTAAAAATATCCTGGAAATAACCTAATGGTGTAACAAAACAGTTGAAACCAGTATCCAAGAGGATGGACAATAGACGTGGTGTGTGATCCCAAGAGTATAAAGGTCGGGGGTTCACAGCAGTACAGGTCAGAGTTCTTCAGGTGTATCTTGTGTGCACTTTGAACATCACTCCTTTTTTTGTCGACAATAAAAGTCTTTTTTACTGCCCAGAGCTCTGTCTCCAGCTGATGATTTTTGAACACTAACGAGGAGCCTTTTGGATGATTGATTGCAGCTCAAAAATCTTTTTGGTCCAGTGCCTGGAATTTTAGTTCAAAGGTCACATCAGTTATTCATTAATTTTCTGTCTTTGCAGTCTTAAAACAGCAGAAATTAGTGTTTTCAAGCTTCTGTGAAGAAATTGTACACCACCAGTCATAAAACATCTTATTTCATCAAATGAAGCTAAGAAATGTGGAAACTTGCTTAAATGATATTATTCATCAAGTTTCTGTTTTTGCAGTAATAGAACAGCAGAAATTAGTGTTTTCAAGCTTCTGTGAAGAAAATCTACATCAACAGTCATAAAACATCTTCTCTCATCAAAAGAAGCCAGAAAAAGAAGAAACTTGCTCTAAATTATGTTATTCATCATGGTTCTGTCTTTGCATGTTATTCATCATGTTTTTGTCTTTGCAGTTTTTTTGGAAAACATAATATAAACATAACTACAACAATTTCAAGACCATGCAAGTAAGTATGCAACTCCTTCACCGTAATCACACCCATGTTATCTTAATTATGTCTTTTCTTATGTCAAGTCCATGTACCGCAAACCATTTCCACTAATCTCACTTGTGTTTGTTTTTATTGGGAGTTCAGTGGTGAACTCCAAATCTATCTAGAAACCTTCTTGACAAACTAAAAATGACATATACAGCCACACTTTTAAATCTCTACTTTCACCAATTCCATGTTCCTGCCGCTCTACTTGAATGGACATATAACATTTCGTCCTGAAAAAATATTGGATCAACTTTGCAACTTTCAAAAAGTAAGCCATCATACGTTTACAACATGCATGCCTCTACACTTTTCATACATGCATTATCCTATATTATCTTCACTTCCTCCCTTTTTGTGAAACTGTCCTAATTGTTTTTTTTCTATGGTGTTTTAGACGTACCCAGATCATTATTCTAATTATTGATGTGCTGAAGAAATACAACATCAGGACTGTGGACAAACCTAATGTACACATAATTACATTGTTACTGTCAATATGGACCTGTATGCCTAGTCAAACTACCACATGCATGCCCATACACACTCTGTACTAACCCTTTCATACATATCTTGTATTATCTTTACCTTTTCCCCTGTTGTGCAACTGTTTTCAATGACTAATTTTACATGCTTTTTCTGTTGTGTTCCATATTTGGCACTCGAGGCGTGGTTTGACTGTGTTATTGATGCCACCTACAGCACCACAGAATGTCTGGACTGATGTCTGTACTAGTACAAAAAATTGTCTGCAGAGGGCGCTCTAAGCTCAGCCAATCTAACATGCATAGCTCTCGTGGTATTACAGCCCAGGTAACGGTCAAAAACGACACATGAAAACGGCAAACAATGATTTGAAAAGGGTTGTTGACACGGCTTATGTCTTAACATTTACCTTGTTTAATTGGTAGCCGTTGTCGAAAGAAAATGCCAAACTTCTGCACTGCACATGGCGGCTCCGATGATCATAAGTCGTTCCGTACGTGCAAATGAAGGGTTCGTTCGTTGTACCATTAGCTGCTATTCACGTGTCACTCCTTAGCTATTCGCTGTGCAATGCATATGGAAGTTCCCAGTGATAACACCGTCCCAACCCACGGTGGTAGGATGGTGTCTTTGTTGAAATGTTACGACCACCCTCAGTTCCCATCCCAAGGTCTCTTGCTGCTAACCTCCATTAGCTGTGGTTAGCATTGGTAGTGCGGTGAACACTGCTGACTGCCACCTCTCCGTCTACCTGTGACTGCTTGTGACCTTGTGCTTTCCCAAAAGTGTGCTTCCTTAATTAAATAAAAACCCAATATGTGTAAGCGGTCCAAAATACTCTCGCTGGATACTCTCACTGACATCCCTAATTCTAAGCTAATGAATATGCTACAATTTTTAATTTCAGATGGTTACACAGTAATGACAACACACTGCTCTTCCATCACAATGAAAGACTGAAAGCAACTAAGAGAAACCATTAGGGACATTATTTAAAATGACCATACATATATACATGTAGTTTCCCTCTCACATACAGACAAGAAACCAAACTCGTTCACAAAGTACACTGACAACCTCTTACACATACAAGTGAAATGCTTTTATATACCCAACTGGAACATTCTCACACAAGCAACTGAATACTACTAGTATACTACTAGTAAAATGTGCTCATATACACGTGAAAATGTTCCTCTCAGATATTTAAGCACTCATTCACATGCTCTACTGAACATGCTCTCACACGCAAGTGAAGCACTGTCACATACATAGCTGAAACTCTCATAAAAACTACTATCATCTTTTACATAGTATACTCAAAAACTTTCACACATACCTGTAAAATGTGGGTTTAAAGGGGTTTTCAGTAGAATGTGTGAATATGTTGGGTTTCATATGTGTATTTAACAGAGAACCACGTCTCTATATGCATGTCATTCTTAATTATGTCCCTAACAACTCCTCATAAGCAATGGCTGGACTGTCAATGTCTGTTTGATGCCCATTCTGCATCAATATATATGTAACTTCATACTGTGTATTTCTGTTATGCAGACTTAAATGGCTCGCAGTTTGGCAATGACAAATCCGATGTTCTGGTCAACAGATATCCCATCTCTGTAACAGCAGTTACAGAGAACAGTCAGAAAATGACCTTGAAAAAAGTTTTTGGCCTCCAGCCTTACCATGTGGTTTTTTTTTGTTGTTTGTATTGCCATCATGTCAAACCTGTAAATGTAGTTGTTCAGCACTGCCACTACAACACTTCGCTCTTCTTTAGGCCTCAATAATACTACACATTGACACTGCAGCTACAAAAATGCAATATTTGCAAAACTACATGTAATATTCACAATCTGTTAGTCAAGTAATGAATGACTAACAACAGGAAGTAAGCCTCATGTGACATTCTTCATCCGATTTACATCAAATTCGTACGGTGTGCTCTACGCATGATACCTGGCATCGGGGTCTGGTCACAAGGCCGCAAACCGCCCCGACGTGCACATGGGTGCGAGGGCTGGATCATCACTGCTTGCAGCCCTATTCAAATGCAGGAATTATTATTATTTATCTTTTTATTGTTTCCTCACGTTTTTGGGGGCCTGGACGTGCGTGAAAAGTTGTGAAACTTTCCACACGCAAAGTCTGGTGAAAACTTTTATATTTAAATGGTCTTGGACATGGGCGTGGCAAAATTGCTCAATAGCGCACAGCGTTTCAAACTTAAACCCCCCATATTTTGGTTTGACCCACATGCCCCAAATTAAGCAGGTACATGTATCATGCCCAGACTTTAAAAAAAGCCTTTTGAAGCAATACCCAATGACCAACAGGAAGTCAGGCATTTTTAATTCGTTTCAAAACTTCACATTCTTGATCAGAGTCCCAGCCTGAACACGTGTAAACACCAATTAAGTGTCATAGTCACTGCGTCACCTTCTGGCAACAGGAAGTAAGCTTTATATCAAAATCTTCAACCGATTTATATCAAATTCTCACAGCGTGCTCTACGCATGATGTACAGTATGGGCATCCAGTCACTAACCTCGGCCATGGCATACCCCGACGTGCACACGGGGGTGGGGGCCCGATCATCAGTGCTCGCAGCTTTAATTATTATTTTCATAATAATGTGACCATAATAGACATCAACTGTCATAAAACACCTTATTAAATTAAATAAGCAAACTTGCTCTGAATGATGTTATTCAACAGATCTGAGTGTTTTCATAATAATTTGACCATAATCAACTGTCATAAAACACCTTATTAAATTAAATGAGCAAACTTGCTCTGAATGATGTTATTCAACAGAACTGAGTGTTTTCATAATAATGTGACCATAATAAACATCAACAACACCTTATTTCAACAAAAGAAGTTGATAAATAATCAAACTTGCTCTGAATGATGTTATTCAACAGAAAGGAGTGTTTTCATAATAATGTGACCATAATAAACATCAACAACACCTTATTTCAACAAAAGAAGTTGATAAATAATCAAACTTGCTCTGAATGATGTTATTCAACAGAAAGGAGTGTTTTCATAATAATGTGACCATAATAAACATCAACAGTCATAAAACACCTTATTTCAACAAAAGAAGTTGACAAATGAGCAAACTTGCTCTGAATGATGTTATTCAACAGATCTGAGTGTTTCCATGCTTCTGTTATGAAAATAAACATCAACATTCAAAAAACACCTTATTTCATCAAAAGAAGTTGATAAATAAGCAAACTTGCTCTGAATGATGTTATTCAACAGAACTGAGTGTTTTCATAATAATGTGACCATAATAAACATCAACAGTCATAAAACACCTTATTTCATCAAAAGAAGTAGATAAATAAGCAAACTTGCTCTGAATGATGTTATTCAACAGAAAGGAGTGTTTTCATAATAATGTTAAAATAATAAACATCAACAGTCATAAAACACCTTATTTCATCAAAAGAAGTTGATAAATAAGCAAACTTGCTCTGAATGATGTTATTCAACAGAAAGGAGTGTTTCCATAATAATGTGACCATAATAAACATCAACAGTCATAAAACACCTTATTTCATCAAAAGAAGTAGATAAATAAGCAAACTTGCTCTGAATGATGTTATTCAACAGAAAGGAGTGTTTTCATAATAATGTGACCATAATAAACATGAACTGTCATAAAACACCTTATTTCAACAAAAGAAGTTGATAAATAAGCAAACTTGCTCTGAATGATGTTATTCAACAGAACTGAGTGTTTTCATAATAATGTGACCATAATAAACATCAACTGTCATAAAACACCTTATTTCAACAAAAGAAGTTGATAAATAAGCAAACTTGCTCTGAATGATGTTATTCAACAGAAAGGAGTGTTTTCATAATAATGTGACCATAATAAACATCAACAGTCATAAAACACCTTATTTCATCAAAAGAAGTTGATAAATAAGCAAACTTGCTCTGAATGATGTTATTCAACAGAAAGGAGTGTTTTCATAATACTTTGATGAAAATAAACATCAACAGTCAAAAAACAACTTATTTCAACAAAAGAAGTTGATAAATAAGCAAAGTAAACATCAACAGAACTGAATGATGTTATTCAACAGAAAGGAGTGTTTTCATAATAATGTGACCATAATAAACATCAACTGTCATAAAACACCTTATTTCAACGAAAGAAGTTGATAAATAAGCAAACTTGCTCTGAATGATGTTATTCAACAGAACTGAGTGTTTCCATGCTTCTGTTATGAAAATAAACATCAACAGTCATAAAACACCTTACTTCATCAAAAGAAGTTGATAAATAAGCAAACTTGCTCTGAATGATGTTATTCAACAGAAAGGAGTGTTTTCATAATAATGTGACCATAATAAACATCAACAGTCAAAAAACACGTTATTTCATCAAAAGAAGTTGATAAATAAGCAAACTTGATCTGAATGATGTTATTCAACAGAAAGGAGTGTTTTCATAATAATGTGACCATAATAAACATCAACTGTCAAAAAACACCTTATTTCATCAAAAGAAGTTGATAAATAAGCAAACTTGCTCTGAATGATGTTATTCAACAGAAAGGAGTGTTTCCATGCTTTTGTTATGAAAATAAACATCAACAGTCAAAAAACACCTTATTTCATCAAAAGAAGTTGATAAATAAGCAAACTTGCTCTGAATGATGTTATTCAACAGAACTGAGTGTTTTCATAATAATGTGACCATCAACAGTCATAAAACACCATTTCATCAAAAGAAGTTGATAAATAAGCAAACTTGCTCTGAATGATGTTATTCAACAGAACTGAGTGTTTTCATAATAATGTGACCATCAACAGTCATAAAACACCTTATTTCATCAAAAGAAGTTGATAAATAAGCAAACTTGCTCTCAATGATGTTATTCAACAGAAAGGAGTGTTTTCATAATAATGTGACCATAATAAACATCAACAGTCATAAAACACCTTATTTCATCAAAAGAAGTTGATAAATAAGCAAAGTAAACATCAACAGAACTGAATGATGTTATTCAACAGAAAGGAGTGTTTTCATAATACTGTGATGAAAATAAACATCAACTGTCAAAAAACACCTTATTTCATCAAGAGAAGTTGAAAAATAAGCAAACTTGCTCTGAATGATGTTATTCAACAGAACTGAGTGTTTTCATAATAATGTGACCATAATAAACATCAACAGTCATAAAACACCTTATTTCATCAAAAGAAGTTGATAAATAAGCAAACTTGCTCTGAATGATGTTATTCAACAGAAAGGAGTGTTTTCATAATACTGTGATGAAAATAAACATCAACTGTCAAAAAACACCTTATTTCATCAAAAGAAGTTGATAAATAAGCAAACTTGCTCTGAATGATGTTATTCAACAGAACTGAGTGTTTCCATGCTTCTGTTATGAAAATAAACATCAACTGTCAAAAAACACCTTATTTCATCAAAAGAAGTTGATAAATAAGCAAACTTGCTCTGAATGATGTTATTCAACAGAAAGGAGTGTTTTCATAATACTGTGACCATAATAAACATCAACAGTCATAAAACACCTTATTTCATCAAAAGAAGTTGATAAATAAGGAAAGTAAACATCAACAGAACTGAATGATGTTATTCAACAGAAAGGAGTGTTTTCATAATAATGTGACCATAATAAACATCAACAGTCATAAAACACCTTATTTCAACAAAAGAAGTTGATAAATAAGCAAACTTTCTCTGAATGATGTTATTCAACAGAAAGGAGTGTTTCCATGCTTCTGTTATGAAAATAAACATCAACAGTCAAAAAACACGTTATTTCATCAAAAGAAGTTGATAAATAAGCAAAGTAAACATCAACAGAACTGAATGATGTTATTCAACAGAACTGAGTGTTTTCATAATAATGTGACCATAATAAACATCAACAGTCATAAAACACCTTATTTCATCAAAAGAAGTTGATAAATAAGCAAAGTAAACATCAACAGAACTGAATGATGTTATTCAACAGAAAGGAGTGTTTTCCTAATACTGTGACCATAATAAACATCAACAGTCATAAAACACCTTATTTCATCAAAAGAAGTTGATAAATAAGCAAAGTAAACATCAACAGAACTGAATGATGTTATTCAACAGAACTGAGTGTTTTCATAATAATGTGACCATAATAAACATCAACTGTCATAAAACACCTTATTTCAACAAAAGTTGACAAATAAGCAAACTTTCTCTGAATGATGTTATTCAACAGAAAGGAGTGTTTTCATAATAATGTTAAAATAATAAACATCAACAGTCATAAAACACCTTATTTCAACAAAAGAAGTTGATAAATAAGCAAACTTGCTCTGAATGATGTTATTCAACAGAAAGGAGTGTTTTCATAATAATGTGACCATAATAAACATCAACTGTCATAAAACACCTTATTTGATCAAAAGAAGTAGATAAATAAGCAAAGTAAACATCAACAGAACTGAATGATGTTATTCAACAGAACTGAGTGTTTTCATAATAATGTGACCATAATAAACATCAACAGTCATAAAACACCTTATTTCATCAAAAGAAGTTGATAAATAAGCAAACTTGCTCTGAATGATGTTATTCAACAGAAAGGAGTGTTTTCATAATACTGTGACCATAATAAACATCAACAGTCATAAAACACCTTATTTCATCAAAAGAAGTTGATAAATAAGCAAACTTGCTCTGAATGATGTTATTCAACAGAAAGGAGTGTTTTCATAATAATGTGACCATAATAAACATCAACAGTCATAAAACACCTTATTTCATCAAAAGAAGTTGATAAATAAGCAAACTTGCTCTGAATGATGTTATTCAACAGAAAGGAGTGTTTTCATAATACTGTGACCATAATAAACATCAACAGTCATAAAACACCTTATTTCATCAAAAGAAGTTGATAAATAAGCAAACTTGCTCTGAATGATGTTATTCAACAGAAAGGAGTGTTTTCATAATACTGTGATGAAAATAAACATCAACAGTCAAAAAACACCTTATTTCATCAAAAGAAGTTGATAAATAAGCAAACTTGCTCTGAATGATGTTATTCAACAGAAAGGAGTGTTTTCATAATAATGTGACCATAATAAACATCAACAGTCATAAAACAACTTATTTCATCAAAAGAAGTTGATGAATAAGCAAAGTAAACATCAACAGAACTGAATGATGTTAATCAACAGAACTGAGTGTTTTCATAATAATGTGACCATAATAAACATCAACTGTCATAAAACACCTTATTTCATCAAAAGAAGTTGATAAATAAGCAAACTTGCTCTGAATGATGTTATTCAACAGAACTGAGTGTTTTCATAATAATGTGACCATCAACAGTCATAAAACACCTTATTTCATCAAAAGAAGTTGATAAATAAACAAACTTGCTCTGAATGATGTTATTCAACAGAAATGAGTGTTTTCATAATACTGTGATGAAAATAAACATCAACTGTCAAAAAACACCTTATTTCATCAAAAGAAGTTGATAAATAAGCAAACTTGCTCTCAATGATGATTTATCAACAGAAAGGAGTGTTTTCATAATAATGTGACCATAATAAACATCAACAGTCATAAAACACCTTATTTCATCAAAAGAAGTTGATAAATAAGCAAACTTGCTCTGAATGATGTTATTCAACAGAAAGGAGTGTTTTCATAATACTGTGACCATAATAAACATCAACAGTCATAAAACACCTTATTTCATCAAAAGAAGTTGATAAATAAGCAAAGTAAACATCAACAGAACTGAATGATGTTATTCAACAGAACTGAGTGTTTTCATAATAATGTGACCATAATAAACATCAACTGTCATAAAACACCTTATTTCATCAAAAGAAGTTGATAAATAAGCCAACTTACTCTGAATGATGTTATTCAACAGAAAGGAGTGTTTTCATAATAATGTGACCATCAACAGTCATAAAACACCTTATTTCATCAAAAGAAGTTGATAAATAAGCAAACTTGCTCTGAATGATGTTATTCAACAGAACTGAGTGTTTCCATGCTTCTGTTATGAAAATAAACATCAACAGTCAAAAAACACCTTATATCATCAAAAGAAGTTGATAAATAAGCAAAGTAAACATCAACAGAACTGAATGATGTTATTCAACAGAACTGAGTGTTTTCATAATAATTTGACCATCAACAGTCATAAAACACCTTATTTCATCAAAAGAAGTTGATAAATAAGCAAACTTGCTCTGAATGATGTTATTCAACAGAAAGGAGTGTTTTCATAATACTGTGATGAAAATAAACATCAACTGTCAAAACACACCTTATTTCATCAAAAGAAGTTGATAAATAAGCAAACTTGCTCTGAATGATGTTATTCAACAGAACTGAGTGTTTCCATGCTTCTGTTATGAAAATAAACATCAACAGTCAAAAAACACCTTATTTCATCAAAAGATGTTGATAAATAAGCAAACTTGCTCTGAATGATGTTATTCAACAGAAAGGAGTGTTTTCATAATAATGTGACCATAATAAACATCAACAGTCATAAAACAACTTATTTCATCAAAAGAAGTTGATAAATAAGCAAAGTAAACATCAACAGAACTGAATGATGTTAATCAACAGAACTGAGTGTTTTCATAATAATGTGACCATAATAAACATCAACTGTCATAAAACACCTTATTTCATCAAAAGAAGTTGATAAATAAGCAAACTTGCTCTGAATGATGTTATTCAACAGAAAGGAGTGTTTTCATAATAATGTGACCATAATAAACATCAACAGTCATAAAACACCTTATTTCATCAAAAGAAGTTGATAAATAAGCAAAGTAAATATCAACAGAACTGAATGATGTTATTCAACAGAACTGAGTGTTTTCATAATAATGTGACCATAATAAACATCAACTGTCATAAAACACCTTATTTCATCAAAAGAAATTGATAAATAAGCAAAGTAAACATCAACAGAACTGAATGATGTTATTCAACAGAACTGAGTGTTTTCATAATAATGTGACCATCAACAGTCATAAAACACCTTATTTCATCAAAAGAAGTTGATAAATAAGCAAAGTAAACATCAACAGAACTGAATGATGTTATTCAACAGAACTGAGTGTTTTCATAATAATGTGACCATAATAAACATCAACTGTCATAAAACACCTTATTTCATCAAAAGAAGTTGATAAATAAGCAAACTTGCTCTGAATGATGTTATTCAAAAGAAAGGAGTGTTTTCATAATAATGTGACCATCAACAGTCATAAAACACCTTATTTCATCAAAAGAAGTTGATAAATAAGCAAACTTGCTCTGAATGATGTTATTCAACAGAAAGGAGTGTTTTCATAATACTGTGACCATAATAAACATCAACAGTCATAAAACACCTTATTTCATCAAAAGAAGTTGATAAATAAGCAAAGTAAACATCAACAGAACTGAATGATGTTATTCAACAGAACTGAGTGTTTTCATAATAATGTGACCATAATAAACATCAACAGTCATAAAACACCTTATTTCATCAAAAGAAGTTGATAAATAAGCAAAGTAAACATCAACAGAACTGAATGATGTTATTCAACAGAACTGAGTGTTTTCATAATAATGTGACCATAATAAACATCAACAGTCATAAAACACCTTATTTCATCAAAAGAAGTTGATAAATAAGCAAAGTAAACATCAACAGAACTGAATGATGTTATTCAACAGAACTGAGTGTTTTCATAATAATGTGACCATAATAAACATCAACTGTCATAAAACACCTTATTTGATCAAAAGAAGTTGATAAATAAGCAAAGTAAACATCAACAGAACTGAATGATGTTATTCAACAGAACTGAGTGTTTTCATAATAATGTGACCATAATAAACATCAACAGTCATAAAACACCTTATTTCATCAAAAGAAGTTGATAAATAAGCAAACTTGCTCTGAATGATGTTATTCAACAGAAAGGAGTGTTTTCATAATACTGTGACCATAATAAACATCAACAGTCATAAAACACCTTATTTCATCAAAAGAAGTTGATAAATAAGCAAAGTAAACATCAACAGAACTGAATGATGTTATTCAACAGAACTGAGTGTTTTCATAATAATGTGACCATAATAAACATCAACTGTCATAAAACACCTTATTTCATCAAAAGAAGTTGATAAATAAGCAAAGTAAACATCAACAGAACTGAATGATGTTATTCAACAGAACTGAGTGTTTTCATAATAATGTGACCATAATAAACATCAACAGTCATAAAACACCTTATTTCATCAAAAGAAGTTGATAAATAAGCAAAGTAAACATCAACAGAACTGAATGATGTTATTCAACAGAACTGAGTGTTTTCATAATAATGTGACCATAATAAACATCAACAGTCATAAAACACCTTATTTCATCAAAAGAAGTTGATAAATAAGCAAAGTAAACATCAACAGAACTGAATGATGTTATTCAACAGAACTGAGTGTTTTCATAATAATGTGACCATAATAAACATCAACAGTCATAAAACACCTTATTTCATCAAAAGAAGTTGATAAATAAGCAAAGTAAACATCAACAGAACTGAATGATGTTATTCAACAGAACTGAGTGTTTTCATAATAATGTGACCATAATAAACATCAACAGTCATAAAACACCTTATTTCATCAAAAGAAGTTGATAAATAAGCAAACTTGCTCTGAATGATGTTATTCAACAGAAAGGAGTGTTTTCATAATAATGTGACCATAATAAACATCAACAGTCATAAAACACCTTATTTCATCAAAAGAAGTTGATAAATAAGCAAAGTAAATATCAACAGAACTGAATGATGTTATTCAACAGAACTGAGTGTTTTCATAATAATGTGACCATAATAAACATCAACTGTCATAAAACACCTTATTTCATCAAAAGAAATTGATAAATAAGCAAAGTAAACATCAACAGAACTGAATGATGTTATTCAACAGAACTGAGTGTTTTCATAATAATGTGACCATCAACAGTCATAAAACACCTTATTTCATCAAAAGAAGTTGATAAATAAGCAAACTTGCTCTGAATGATGTTATTCAACAGAAAGGAGTGTTTTCATAATACTGTGACCATAATAAACATCAACAGTCATAAAACACCTTATTTCATCAAAAGAAGTTGATAAATAAGCAAAGTAAACATCAACAGAACTGAATGATGTTATTCAACAGAACTGAGTGTTTTCATAATAATGTGACCATAATAAACATCAACTGTCATAAAACACCTTATTTCATCAAAAGAAGTTGATAAATAAGCAAAGTAAACATCAACAGAACTGAATGATGTTATTCAACAGAACTGAGTGTTTTCATAATAATGTGACCATAATAAACATCAACAGTCATAAAACACCTTATTTCATCAAAAGAAGTTGATAAATAAGCAAAGTAAACATCAACAGAACTGAATGATGTTATTCAACAGAACTGAGTGTTTTCATAATAATGTGACCATAATAAACATCAACAGTCATAAAACACCTTATTTCATCAAAAGAAGTTGATAAATAAGCAAAGTAAACATCAACAGAACTGAATGATGTTATTCAACAGAACTGAGTGTTTTCATAATAATGTGACCATAATAAACATCAACAGTCATAAAACACCTTATTTCATCAAAAGAAGTTGATAAATAAGCAAAGTAAACATCAACAGAACTGAATGATGTTATTCAACAGAACTGAGTGTTTTCATAATAATGTGACCATAATAAACATCAACAGTCATAAAACACCTTATTTCATCAAAAGAAGTTGATAAATAAGCAAACTTGCTCTGAATGATGTTATTCAACAGAAAGGAGTGTTTTCATAATAATGTGACCATAATAAACATCAACAGTCATAAAACACCTTATTTCATCAAAAGAAGTTGATAAATAAGCAAAGTAAACATCAACAGAACTGAATGATGTTATTCAACAGAACTGAGTGTTTTCATAATAATGTGACCATAATAAACATCAACAGTCATAAAACACCTTATTTCATCAAAAGAAGTTGATAAATAAGCAAAGTAAACATCAACAGAACTGAATGATGTTATTCAACAGAACTGAGTGTTTTCATAATAATGTGACCATAATAAACATCAACAGTCATAAAACACCTTATTTCATCAAAAGAAGTTGATAAATAAGCAAAGTAAACATCAACAGAACTGAATGATGTTATTCAACAGAACTGAGTGTTTTCATAATAATGTGACCATAATAAACATCAACAGTCATAAAACACCTTATTTCATCAAAAGAAGTTGATAAATAAGCAAACTTGCTCTGAATGATGTTATTCAACAGAAAGGAGTGTTTTCATAATAATGTGACCATAATAAACATCAACAGTCATAAAACACCTTATTTCATCAAAAGAAGTTGATAAATAAGCAAAGTAAATATCAACAGAACTGAATGATGTTATTCAACAGAACTGAGTGTTTTCATAATAATGTGACCATAATAAACATCAACTGTCATAAAACACCTTATTTCATCAAAAGAAATTGATAAATAAGCAAAGTAAACATCAACAGAACTGAATGATGTTATTCAACAGAACTGAGTGTTTTCATAATAATGTGACCATCAACAGTCATAAAACACCTTATTTCATCAAAAGAAGTTGATAAATAAGCAAACTTGCTCTGAATGATGTTATTCAACAGAAAGGAGTGTTTTCATAATACTGTGACCATAATAAACATCAACAGTCATAAAACACCTTATTTCATCAAAAGAAGTTGATAAATAAGCAAAGTAAACATCAACAGAACTGAATGATGTTATTCAACAGAACTGAGTGTTTTCATAATAATGTGACCATAATAAACATCAACTGTCATAAAACACCTTATTTCATCAAAAGAAGTTGATAAATAAGCAAAGTAAACATCAACAGAACTGAATGATGTTATTCAACAGAACTGAGTGTTTTCATAATAATGTGACCATAATAAACATCAACAGTCATAAAACACCTTATTTCATCAAAAGAAGTTGATAAATAAGCAAAGTAAACATCAACAGAACTGAATGATGTTATTCAACAGAACTGAGTGTTTTCATAATAATGTGACCATAATAAACATCAACAGTCATAAAACACCTTATTTCATCAAAAGAAGTTGATAAATAAGCAAAGTAAACATCAACAGAACTGAATGATGTTATTCAACAGAACTGAGTGTTTTCATAATAATGTGACCATAATAAACATCAACAGTCATAAAACACCTTATTTCATCAAAAGAAGTTGATAAATAAGCAAAGTAAACATCAACAGAACTGAATGATGTTATTCAACAGAACTGAGTGTTTTCATAATAATGTGACCATAATAAACATCAACAGTCATAAAACACCTTATTTCATCAAAAGAAGTTGATAAATAAGCAAACTTGCTCTGAATGATGTTATTCAACAGAAAGGAGTGTTTTCATAATAATGTGACCATAATAAACATCAACAGTCATAAAACACCTTATTTCATCAAAAGAAGTTGATAAATAAGCAAAGTAAATATCAACAGAACTGAATGATGTTATTCAACAGAA
Organism: Lateolabrax maculatus; assembly: GCA_031216445.1. Taxonomy (NCBI): domain Eukaryota; kingdom Metazoa; phylum Chordata; class Actinopteri; order Acropomatiformes; family Lateolabracidae; genus Lateolabrax; species Lateolabrax maculatus. The sequence goes on from CM062199.1 coordinate 28,144,504, forward strand.
CTGAGTGTTTTCATAATAATGTGACCATAATAAACATCAACTGTCATAAAACACCTTATTTCATCAAAAGAAATTGATAAATAAGCAAAGTAAACATCAACAGAACTGAATGATGTTATTCAACAGAACTGAGTGTTTTCATAATAATGTGACCATCAACAGTCATAAAACACCTTATTTCATCAAAAGAAGTTGATAAATAAGCAAACTTGCTCTGAATGATGTTATTCAACAGAAAGGAGTGTTTTCATAATACTGTGACCATAATAAACATCAACAGTCATAAAACACCTTATTTCATCAAAAGAAGTTGATAAATAAGCAAAGTAAACATCAACAGAACTGAATGATGTTATTCAACAGAACTGAGTGTTTTCATAATAATGTGACCATCAACAGTCATAAAACACCTTATTTCATCAAAAGAAGTTGATAAATAAGCAAACTTGCTCTGAATGATGTTATTCAACAGAAAGGAGTGTTTTCATAATACTGTGATGAAAATAAACATCAACAGTCAAAAAACACCTTATTTCATCAAAAGAAGTTGATAAATAAGCAAACTTGCTCTGAATGATGTTATTTAACAGAAAGGAGTGTTTTCATAATAATGTGACCATAATAAACATCAACAGTCATAAAACACCTTATTTCATCAAAAGAAGTTGATAAATAAGCAAAGTAAACATCAACAGAACTGAATGATGTTATTCAACAGAACTGAGTGTTTTCATAATAATGTGACCATAATAAACATCAACAGTCATAAAACACCTTATTTCAACAAAAGAAGTTGATAAACAAGCAAACTTGCTCTGAATGATGTTATTCAACAGAAAGGAGTGTTTTCATAATAATGTGACCATAATAAACATCAACAGTCAAAAAACACCTTATTTCATCAAAAGAAGTTGATAAATAAGCAAACTTGCTCTGAATGATGTTATTCAACAGAAAGGAGTGTTTTCATAATACTGTGACCATAATAAACATCAACAGTCATAAAACACCTTATTTCATCAAAAGAAGTTGATAAATAAGCAAAGTAAACATCAACAGAACTGAATGATGTTATTCAACAGAACTGAGTGTTTTCATAATAATGTGACCATAATAAACATCAACAGTCATAAAACACCTTATTTCATCAAAAGAAGTTGATAAATAAGCAAAGTAAACATCAACAGAACTGAATGATGTTATTCAACAGAACTGAGTGTTTTCATAATAATGTGACCATAATAAACATCAACAGTCATAAAACACCTTATTTCATCAAAAGAAGTTGATAAATAAGCAAAGTAAACATCAACAGAACTGAATGATGTTATTCAACAGAACTGAGTGTTTTCATAATAATGTGACCATAATAAACATCAACTGTCATAAAACACCTTATTTCATCAAAAGAAGTTGATAAATAAGCAAAGTAAACATCAACAGAACTGAATGATGTTATTCAACAGAACTGAGTGTTTTCATAATAATGTGACCATAATAAACATCAACAGTCATAAAACACCTTATTTCATCAAAAGAAGTTGATAAATAAGCAAACTTGCTCTGAATGATGTTATTCAACAGAAAGGAGTGTTTTCATAATACTGTGACAATAATAAACATCAACAGTCATAAAACACCTTATTTCATCAAAAGAAGTTGATAAATAAGCAAAGTAAACATCAACAGAACTGAATGATGTTATTCAACAGAACTGAGTGTTTTCATAATAATGTGACCATAATAAACATCAACTGTCATAAAACACCTTATTTCATCAAAAGAAGTTGATAAATAAGCAAAGTAAACATCAACAGAACTGAATGATGTTATTCAAAAGAACTGAGTGTTTTCATAATAATGTGACCATAATAAACATCAACAGTCATAAAACACCTTATTTCATCAAAAGAAGTTGATAAATAAGCAAAGTAAACATCAACAGAACTGAATGATGTTATTCAACAGAACTGAGTGTTTTCATAATAATGTGACCATAATAAACATCAACAGTCATAAAACACCTTATTTCATCAAAAGAAGTTGATAAATAAGCAAAGTAAACATCAACAGAACTGAATGATGTTATTCAACAGAACTGAGTGTTTTCATAATAATGTGACCATAATAAACATCAACAGTCATAAAACACCTTATTTCATCAAAAGAAGTTGATAAATAAGCAAAGTAAACATCAACAGAACTGAATGATGTTATTCAACAGAACTGAGTGTTTTCATAATAATGTGACCATAATAAACATCAACAGTCATAAAACACCTTATTTCATCAAAAGAAGTTGATAAATAAGCAAAGTAAACATCAACAGAACTGAATGATGTTATTCAACAGAACTGAGTGTTTTCATAATAATGTGACCATAATAAACATCAACTGTCATAAAACACCTTATTTGATCAAAAGAAGTTGATAAATAAGCAAAGTAAACATCAACAGTACTGAATGATGTTATTCAACAGAACTGAGTGTTTTCATAATAATGTGACCATAATAAACATCAACAGTCATAAAACACCTTATTTCATCAAAAGAAGTTGATAAATAAGCAAACTTGCTCTGAATGATGTTATTCAACAGAAAGGAGTGTTTTCATAATACTGTGACCATAATAAACATCAACAGTCATAAAACACCTTATTTCATCAAAAGAAGTTGATAAATAAGCAAAGTAAACATCAACAGAACTGAATGATGTTATTCAACAGAACTGAGTGTTTTCATAATAATGTGACCATAATAAACATCAACTGTCATAAAACACCTTATTTGATCAAAAGAAGTTGATAAATAAGCAAAGTAAACATCAACAGAACTGAATGATGTTATTCAACAGAACTGAGTGTTTTCATAATAATGTGACCATAATAAACATCAACAGTCATAAAACACCTTATTTCATCAAAAGAAGTTGATAAATAAGCAAACTTGCTCTGAATGATGTTATTCAACAGAAAGGAGTGTTTTCATAATACTGTGACCATAATAAACATCAACAGTCATAAAACACCTTATTTCATCAAAAGAAGTTGATAAATAAGCAAAGTAAACATCAACAGAACTGAATGATGTTATTCAAAAGAACTGAGTGTTTTCATAATAATGTGACCATAATAAACATCAACAGTCATAAAACACCTTATTTCATCAAAAGAAGTTGATAAATAAGCAAAGTAAACATCAACAGAACTGAATGATGTTATTCAACAGAACTGAGTGTTTTCATAATAATGTGACCATAATAAACATCAACAGTCATAAAACACCTTATTTCATCAAAAGAAGTTGATAAATAAGCAAAGTAAACATCAACAGAACTGAATGATGTTATTCAACAGAACTGAGTGTTTTCATAATAATGTGACCATAATAAACATCAACAGTCATAAAACACCTTATTTCATCAAAAGAAGTTGATAAATAAGCAAAGTAAACATCAACAGAACTGAATGATGTTATTCAACAGAACTGAGTGTTTTCATAATAATGTGACCATAATAAACATCAACAGTCATAAAACACCTTATTTCATCAAAAGAAGTTGATAAATAAGCAAAGTAAACATCAACAGAACTGAATGATGTTATTCAACAGAACTGAGTGTTTTCATAATAATGTGACCATAATAAACATCAACAGTCATAAAACACCTTATTTCATCAAAAGAAGTTGATAAATAAGCAAACTTGCTCTGAATGATGTTATTCAACAGAAAGGAGTGTTTTCATAATACTGTGACCATAATAAACATCAACAGTCATAAAACACCTTATTTCATCAAAAGAAGTTGATAAATAAGCAAAGTAAACATCAACAGAACTGAATGATGTTATTCAACAGAACTGAGTGTTTTCATAATAATGTGACCATAATAAACATCAACTGTCATAAAACACCTTATTTCATCAAAAGAAGTTGATAAATAAGCAAACTTGCTCTGAATGATGTTATTCAACAGAAAGGAGTGTTTTCATAATAATGTGACCATCAACAGTCATAAAACACCTTATTTCATCAAAAGAAGTTGATAAATAAGCAAACTTGCTCTGAATGATGTTATTCAACAGATCTGAGTGTTTCCATGCTTGTGTTATGAAAATAAACATCAACAGTCAAAAAACACCTTATATCATCAAAAGAAGTTGATAAATAAGCAAACTTGCTCTGAATGATGTTATTCAACAGAAAGGAGTGTTTTCATAATACTGTGACCATAATAAACATCAACTGTCATAAAACACCTTATTTCATCAAAAGAAGTTGATAAATAAGCAAAGTAAACATCAACAGAACTGAATGATGTTATTCAACAGAACTGAGTGTTTTCATAATAATGTGACCATAATAAACATCAACAGTCATAAAACACCTTATTTCATCAAAAGAAGTTGATAAATAAGCAAACTTGCTCTGAATGATGTTATTCAACAGAAAGGAGTGTTTTCATAATAATGTGACCATAATAAACATCAACAGTCATAAAACACCTTATTTCATCAAAAGAAGTTGATAAATAAGCAAACTTGCTCTGAATGATGTTATTCAACAGAAAGGAGTGTTTTCATAATAATGTTAAAATAATAAACATCAACAGTCATAAAACACCTTATTTCAACAAAAGAAGTTGATAAATAAGCAAACTTGCTCTGAATGATGTTATTCAACAGAAAGGAGTGTTTTCATAATAATGTGACCATAATAAACATCAACAGTAATAAAACACCTTATTTCATCAAAAGAAGTTGATAAATAAGCAAAGTAAACATCAACAGAACTGAATGATGTTATTCAACAGAACTGAGTGTTTTCATAATAATGTGACCATAATAAACATCAACTGTCATAAAACACCTTATTTCATCAAAAGAAGTTGATAAATAAGCAAAGTAAACATCAACAGAACTGAATGATGTTATTCAACAGAACTGAGTGTTTTCATAATAATTTGACCATCAACAGTCATAAAACACCTTATTCCATCAAAAGAAGTTGATAAATAAGCAAACTTGCTCTGAATGATGTTATTCAACAGAAAGGAGTGTTTTCATAATAATGTGACCATAATAAACATCAACAGTCATAAAACACCTTATTTCATCAAAATAAGTTGATAAATAAGCAAACTTGCTCTGAATGATGTTATTCAACAGTAAGGAGTGTTTTCATAATAATGTGACCATAATAAACATCAACAGTCATAAAACACCTTATTTCATCAAAAGAAGTTGATAAATAAGCAAACTTGCTCTGAATGATGTTATTCAACAGAAAGGAGTGTTTTCATAATACTGTGATGAAAATAAACATCAACTGTCAAAACACACCTTATTTCAACAAATGAAATTGATAAATAAGCAAACTTGCTCTGAATGATGTTATTCAACAGAACTGAGTGTTTCCATGCTTCTGTTATGAAAATAAACATCAACAGTCAAAAAACACCTTATTTCATCAAAAGAAGTTGATAAATAAGCAAACTTGCTCTGAATGATGTTATTCAACAGAAAGGAGTGTTTTCATAATACTGTGATGAAAATAAACATCAACTGTCAAAACACACCTTATTTCAACAAAAGAAATTGATAAATAAGCAAACTTGCTCTGAATGATGTTATTCAACAGAACTGAGTGTTTCCATGCTTCTGTTATGAAAATAAACATCAACAGTCAAAAAACACCTTATTTCATCAAAAGAAGTTGATAAATAAGCAAACTTGCTCTGAATGATGTTATTCAACAGAAAGGAGTGTTTTCATAATAATGTGACCATAATAAACATCAACTGTCATAAAACACCTTATTTCATCAAAAGAAGTTGATAAATAAGCAAAGTAAACATCAACAGAACTGAATGATGTTATTCAACAGAACTGAGTGTTTTCATAATAATGTGACCATAATAAACATCAACAGTCATAAAACACCTTATTTCATCAAAAGAAGTTGATAAATAAGCAAAGTAAACATCAACAGAACTGAATGATGTTATTCAACAGAAAGGAGTGTTTTCATAATAATGTGACCATAATAAACATCAACAGTCATAAAACACCTTATTTCATCAAAAGAAGTTGATAAATAAGGAAACTTGCTCTGAATGATGTTATTCAACAGAACTGAGTGTTTCCATAATAATTTGACCATCAACAGTCATAAAACACCTTATTTCATCAAAAGAAGTTGATAAATAAGCAAACTTGCTCTGAATGATGTTATTCAACAGAAAGGAGTGTTTTCATAATAATGTGACCATAATAAACATCAACAGTCATAAAACACCTTAGTTCATCAAAATAAGTTGATAAATAAGCAAACTTGCTCTGAATGATGTTATTCAACAGTAAGGAGTGTTTTCATAATAATGTGACCATAATAAACATCAACAGTCATAAAACACCTTATTTCATCAAAAGAAGTTGATAAATAAGGAAACTTGCTCTGAATGATGTTATTCAACAGAACTGAGTGTTTCCATAATAATTTGACCATCAACAGTCATAAAACACCTTATTTCATCAAAAGAAGTTGATAAATAAGCAAACTTGCTCTGAATGATGTTATTCAACAGAAAGGAGTGTTTTCATAATAATGTGACCATAATAAACATCAACAGTCATAAAACACCTTAGTTCATCAAAATAAGTTGATAAATAAGCAAACTTGCTCTGAATGATGTTATTCAACAGAAAGGAGTGTTTTCATAATACTGTGATGAAAATAAACATCAACTGTCAAAACACACCTTATTTCAACAAAAGAAATTGATAAATAAGCAAACTTGCTCTGAATGATGTTATTCAACAGAACTGAGTGTTTCCATGCTTCTGTTATGAAAATAAACATCAACAGTCAAAAAACACCTTATTTCATCAAAAGAAGTTGATAAATAAGCAAACTTGCTCTGAATGATGTTATTCAACAGAAAGGAGTGTTTTCATAATACTGTGATGAAAATAAACATCAACTGTCAAAACACACCTTATTTCAACAAAAGAAATTGATAAATAAGCAAACTTGCTCTGAATGATGTTATTCAACAGAACTGAGTGTTTCCATGCTTCTGTTATGAAAATAAACATCAACAGTCAAAAAACACCTTATTTCATCAAAAGAAGTTGATAAATAAGCAAACTTGCTCTGAATGATGTTATTCAACAGAAAGGAGTGTTTTCATAATAATGTGACCATAATAAACATCAACTGTCATAAAACACCTTATTTCATCAAAAGAAGTTGATAAATAAGCAAAGTAAACATCAACAGAACTGAATGATGTTATTCAACAGAACTGAGTGTTTTCATAATAATGTGACCATAATAAACATCAACAGTCATAAAACACCTTATTTCATCAAAAGAAGTTGATAAATAAGCAAAGTAAAAATCAACAGAACTGAATGATGTTATTCAACAGAACTGAGTGTTTTCATAATAATGTGACCATCAACAGTCATAAAACACCTTATTTCATCAAAAGAAGTTGATAAATAAGCAAAGTAAACATCAACAGAACTGAATGATGTTATTCAACAGAACTGAGTGTTTTCATAATAATGTGACCATAATAAACATCAACAGTCATAAAACACCTTATTTCATCAAAAGAAGTTGATAAATAAGCAAACTTGCTCTGAATGATGTTATTCAACAGAACTGAGTGTTTTCATAATAATGTGACCATAATAAACATCAACTGTCATAAAACACCTTATTTCATCAAAATAAGTTGATAAATAAGCAAACTTGCTCTGAATGATGTTATTCAACAGAAAGGAGTGTTTTCATAATAATGTTAAAATAATAAACATCAACAGTCATAAAACACCTTATTTCATCAAAAGAAGTTGATAAATAAGCAAATTTGCTCTGAATGATGTTATTCAACAGAAAGGAGTGTTTTCATAATACTGTGATGAAAATAAACATCAACAGTCATAAAACAACTTATTTCATCAAAAGAAGTTGATAAATAAGCAAAGTAAACATCAACAGAACTGAATGATGTTAATCAACAGAACTGAGTGTTTTCATAATAATGTGACCATAATAAACATCAACTGTCATAAAACACCTTATTTCATCAAAAGAAGTTGATAAATAAGCAAAGTAAACATCAACAGAACTGAATGATGTTATTCAACAGAACTGAGTGTTTTCATAATAATGTGACCATAATAAACATCAACAGTCATAAAACACCTTATTTCAACAAAAGAAGTTGATAAACAAGCAAACTTGCTCTGAATGATGTTATTCAACAGAAAGGAGTGTTTTCATAATACTGTGATGAAAATAAACATCAACTGTCAAAAAACACCTTATTTCATCAAAAGAAGTTGATAAATAAGCAAACTTGCTCTCAATGATGTTTTATCAACAGAAAGGAGTGTTTTCATAATAATGTGACCATAATAAACATCAACAGTCATAAAACACCTTATTTCATCAAAAGAAGTTGATAAATAAGCAAAGTAAACATCAACAGAACTGAATGATGTTATTCAACAGAACTGAGTGTTTTCATAATAATGTGACCATAATAAACATCAACAGTCATAAAACACCTTATTTCATCAAAAGAAGTTGATAAATAAGCAAAGTAAACATCAACAGAACTGAATGATGTTATTCAACAGAACTGAGTGTTTTCATAATAATGTGACCATAATAAACATCAACTGTCATAAAACACCTTATTTGATCAAAAGAAGTTGATAAATAAGCAAAGTAAACATCAACAGAACTGAATGATGTTATTCAACAGAACTGAGTGTTTTCATAATAATGTGACCATAATAAACATCAACAGTCATAAAACACCTTATTTCATCAAAAGAAGTTGATAAATAAGCAAAGTAAACATCAACAGAACTGAATGATGTTATTCAACAGAACTGAGTGTTTTCATAATAATGTGACCATAATAAACATCAACTGTCATAAAACACCTTATTTGATCAAAAGAAGTTGATAAATAAGCAAAGTAAACATCAACAGAACTGAATGATGTTATTCAACAGAACTGAGTGTTTTCATAATAATGTGACCATAATAAACATCAACAGTCATAAAACACCTTATTTCATCAAAAGAAGTTGATAAATAAGCAAACTTGCTCTGAATGATGTTATTCAACAGAAAGGAGTGTTTTCATAATACTGTGACCATAATAAACATCAACAGTCATAAAACACCTTATTTCATCAAAAGAAGTTGATAAATAAGCAAAGTAAACATCAACAGAACTGAATGATGTTATTCAACAGAACTGAGTGTTTTCATAATAATGTGACCATAATAAACATCAACAGTCATAAAACACCTTATTTCATCAAAAGAAGTTGATAAATAAGCAAAGTAAACATCAACAGAACTGAATGATGTTATTCAACAGAACTGAGTGTTTTCATAATAATGTGACCATAATAAACATCAACAGTCATAAAACACCTTATTTCATCAAAAGAAGTTGATAAATAAGCAAAGTAAACATCAACAGAACTGAATGATGTTATTCAACAGAACTGAGTGTTTTCATAATAATGTGACCATAATAAACATCAACAGTCATAAAACACCTTATTTCATCAAAAGAAGTTGATAAATAAGCAAAGTAAACATCAACAGAACTGAATGATGTTATTCAACAGAACTGAGTGTTTTCATAATAATGTGACCATAATAAACATCAACTGTCATAAAACACCTTATTTGATCAAAAGAAGTTGATAAATAAGCAAAGTAAACATCAACAGAACTGAATGATGTTATTCAACAGAACTGAGTGTTTTCATAATAATGTGACCATAATAAACATCAACAGTCATAAAACACCTTATTTCATCAAAAGAAGTTGATAAATAAGCAAACTTGCTCTGAATGATGTTATTCAACAGAAAGGAGTGTTTTCATAATACTGTGACCATAATAAACATCAACAGTCATAAAACACCTTATTTCATCAAAAGAAGTTGATAAATAAGCAAAGTAAACATCAACAGAACTGAATGATGTTATTCAACAGAACTGAGTGTTTTCATAATAATGTGACCATAATAAACATCAACAGTCATAAAACACCTTATTTCAACAAAAGAAGTTGATAAACAAGCAAACTTGCTCTGAATGATGTTATTCAACAGAAAGGAGTGTTTTCATAATACTGTGATGAAAATAAACATCAACTGTCAAAAAACACCTTATTTCATCAAAAGAAGTTGATAAATAAGCAAACTTGCTCTCAATGATGTTTTATCAACAGAAAGGAGTGTTTTCATAATAATGTGACCATAATAAACATCAACAGTCATAAAACACCTTATTTCATCAAAAGAAGTTGATAAATAAGCAAAGTAAACATCAACAGAACTGAATGATGTTATTCAACAGAACTGAGTGTTTTCATAATAATGTGACCATAATAAACATCAACAGTCATAAAACACCTTATTTCATCAAAAGAAGTTGATAAATAAGCAAAGTAAACATCAACAGAACTGAATGATGTTATTCAACAGAACTGAGTGTTTTCATAATAATGTGACCATAATAAACATCAACTGTCATAAAACACCTTATTTGATCAAAAGAAGTTGATAAATAAGCAAAGTAAACATCAACAGAACTGAATGATGTTATTCAACAGAACTGAGTGTTTTCATAATAATGTGACCATAATAAACATCAACAGTCATAAAACACCTTATTTCATCAAAAGAAGTTGATAAATAAGCAAACTTGCTCTGAATGATGTTATTCAACAGAAAGGAGTGTTTTCATAATACTGTGACCATAATAAACATCAACAGTCATAAAACACCTTATTTCATCAAAAGAAGTTGATAAATAAGCAAAGTAAACATCAACAGAACTGAATGATGTTATTCAACAGAACTGAGTGTTTTCATAATAATGTGACCATAATAAACATCAACTGTCATAAAACACCTTATTTGATCAAAAGAAGTTGATAAATAAGCAAAGTAAACATCAACAGAACTGAATGATGTTATTCAACAGAACTGAGTGTTTTCATAATATTGTGACCATAATAAACATCAACAGTCATAAAACACCTTATTTCATCAAAAGAAGTTGATAAATAAGCAAACTTGCTCTGAATGATGTTATTCAACAGAAAGGAGTGTTTTCATAATACTGTGACCATAATAAACATCAACAGTCATAAAACACCTTATTTGATCAAAAGAAGTTGATAAATAAGCAAAGTAAACATCAACAGAACTGAATGATGTTATTCAACAGAACTGAGTGTTTTCATAATAATGTGACCATAATAAACATCAACAGTCATAAAACACCTTATTTCATCAAAAGAAGTTGATAAATAAGCAAAGTAAACATCAACAGAACTGAATGATGTTATTCAACAGAACTGAGTGTTTTCATAATAATGTGACCATAATAAACATCAACAGTCATAAAACACCTTATTTCATCAAAAGAAGTTGATAAATAAGCAAAGTAAACATCAACAGAACTGAATGATGTTATTCAACAGAACTGAGTGTTTTCATAATAATGTGACCATAATAAACATCAACTGTCATAAAACACCTTATTTGATCAAAAGAAGTTGATAAATAAGCAAAGTAAACATCAACAGAACTGAATGATGTTATTCAACAGAACTGAGTGTTTTCATAATAATGTGACCATAATAAACATCAAAATACTGTGACCATAATAAACATCAACAGTCATAAAACACCTTATTTCATCAAAAGAAGTTGATAAATAAGCAAAGTAAACATCAACAGAACTGAATGATGTTATTCAACAGAACTGAGTGTTTTCATAATAATGTGACCATAATAAACATCAACAGTCATAAAACACCTTATTTCATCAAAAGAAGTTGATAAATAAGCAAAGTAAACATCAACAGAACTGAATGATGTTATTCAACAGAACTGAGTGTTTTCATAATAATGTGACCATAATAAACATCAACAGTCAAAAACACCTTATTTCATCAAAAGAAGTTGATAAATAAGCAAAGTAAACATCAACAGAACTGAATGATGTTATTCAACAGAACTGAGTGTTTTCATAATAATGTGACCATAATAAACATCAACAGTCATAAAACACCTTATTTCAACAAAAGAAGTTGACAAATATGCAAACTTGCTCTGAATGATGTTATTCAACAGATCTGATTGTTTCCATTCTTTTGTTATGAAAATAAACATCAACAGTCATGAAACACCTTATTTCATCAAAAGAAGTTGATAAATAAGCAAAGTAAACATCAACAGAACTGAATGAAGATATTCAACAGAACTGAGTGTTTTCATAATAATGTGACCATAATAAACATCAACAGTCATAAAACACCTTATTTCATCAAAAGAAGTTGATAAATAAGCAAACTTGCTCTGAATGATGTTATTCAACAGAAAGGAGTGTTTTCATAATAATGTGACCATAATAAACATCAACAGTCATAAAACACCTTATTTCATCAAAAGAAGTTGATAAATAAGCAAACTTGCTCCCAATGATGTTATTCAACAGAAAGGAGTGTTTTCATAATACTGTGATGAAAATAAACATCAACTGTCAAAAAACACCTTATTTCATCAAAAGAAGTTGATAAATAAGCAAACTTGCTCTGAATGATGTTATTCAACAGAAAGGAGTGTTTTCATAATAATGTGACCATAATAAACATCAACAGTCAAAAAACACCTTATTTCATCAAAAGAAGTTGATAAATAAGCAAAGTAAACATCAACAGAACTGAATGATGTTATTCAACAGAACTGAGTGTTTTTCATAATATGTTTTCATAATAATGTGACCATAATAAACATCAACAGTCATAAAACACCTTATTTCATCAAAAGAAGTTGATAAATAAGCAAACTTGCTCTGAATGATGTTATTCAACAGAAAGGAGTGTTTTCATAATAATGTGACCATAATAAACATCAACAGTCATAAAACACCTTATTTCATCAAAAGAAGTTGATAAATAAGCAAACATGCTCTGAATGATGTTATTCAACAGAACTGAGTGTTTCCATTCTTCTGTTATGAAAATAAACATCAACAGTCAAAAAACACCTTATTTCATCAAAAGAAGTTAATAAATAAGCAAACTTGCTCTCAATGATGTTGTTCAACAGAAAGGAGTGTTTTCATAATACTGTGATGAAAATAAACATCAACTGTCAAAAAACACCTTATTTCATCAAAAGAAGTTGATAAATAAGCAAACTTGCTCTGAATGATGTTATTCAACAGAACTGAGTGTTTTCATAATAATGTGACCATAATAAACATCAACAGTCATAAAACACCTTATTTCATCAAAAGAAGTTGATAAATAAGCAAACTTGCTCTGAATGATGTTATTCAACAGAAAGGAGTGTTTTCATAATACTGTGATGAAAATAAACATCAACTGTCAAAACACACCTTATTTCATCAAAAGAAGTTGATAAATAAGCAAACTTGCTCTGAATGATGTTATTCAACAGAACTGAGTGTTTCCATGCTTCTGTTATGAAAATAAACATCAACAGTCAAAAAACACCTTATTTCATCAAAAGAAGTTGATAAATAAGCAAACTTGCTCTGAATGATGTTATTCAACAGAAAGGAGTGTTTTCATAATACTGTGACCATAATAAACATCAACAGTCATAAAACACCTTATTTCATCAAAAGAAGTTGATAAATAAGCAAAGTAAACATCAACAGAACTGAATGATGTTATTCAACAGAACTGAGTGTTTTCATAATAATGTGACCATAATAAACATCAACTGTCATAAAACACCTTATTTCATCAAAAGAAGTTGATAAATAAGCAAACTTGCTCTGAATGATGTTATTCAACAGAACTGAGTGTTTTCATAATAATGTGACCATAATAAACATCAACAGTCATAAAACACCTTATTTCATCAAAAGAAGTTGATAAATAAGCAAAGTAAACATCAACAGAACTGAATGATGTTATTCAACAGAACTGAGTGTTTTCATAATAATGTGACCATAATAAACATCAACTGTCATAAAACACCTTATTTCATCAAAAGAAGTTGATAAATAAGCAAACTTGCTCTGAATGATGTTATTCAACAGATCTGATTGTTTCCATTCTTTTGTTATGAAAATAAACATCAACAGTCATGAAACACCTTATTTCATCAAAAGAAGTTGATAAATAAGCAAAGTAAACATCAACAGAACTGAATGAAGTTATTCAACAGAACTGAGTGTTTTCATAATAATGTGACCATAATAAACATCAACAGTCATAAAACACCTTATTTCATCAAAAGAAGTTGATAAATAAGCAAACTTGCTCTGAATGATGTTATTCAACAGAAAGGAGTGTTTTCATAATAATGTGACCATAATAAACATCAACAGTCATAAAACACCTTATTTCATCAAAAGAAGTTGATAAATAAGCAAAGTAAACATCAACAGAACTGAATGATGTTATTCAACAGAACTGAGTGTTTTCATAATAATGTGACCATAATAAACATCAACAGTCATAAAACACCTTATTTCATCAAAAGAAGTTGATAAATAAGCAAACTTGCTCTGAATGATGTTATTCAACAGAAAGGAGTGTTTTCATAATAATGTGACCATAATAAACATCAACAGTCATAAAACACCTTATTTCATCAAAAGAAGTTGATAAATAAGCAAACATGCTCTGAATGATGTTATTCAACAGAACTGAGTGTTTCCATGCTTCTGTTATGAAAATAAACATCAACAGTCAAAAAACACCTTATTTCATCAAAAGAAGTTAATAAATAAGCAAACTTGCTCTCAATGATGTTGTTCAACAGAAAGGAGTGTTTTCATAATACTGTGATGAAATAAACATCAACTGTCAAAAAACACCTTATTTCATCAAAAGAAGTTGATAAATAAGCAAACTTGCTCTGAATGATGTTATTCAACAGAAAGGAGTGTTTTCATAATACTGTGATGAAAATCAACATCAACTGTCAAAACACACCTTATTTCATCAAAAGAAGTTGATAAATAAGCAAACTTGCTCTGAATGATGTTATTCAACAGAACTGAGTGTTTCCATGCTTCTGTTATGAAAATAAACATCAACAGTCAAAAAACACCTTATTTCATCAAAAGAAGTTGATAAATAAGCAAACTTGCTCTGAATGATGTTATTCAACAGAAAGGAGTGTTTTCATAATACTGTGACCATAATAAACATCAACAGTCATAAAACACCTTATTTCATCAAAAGAAGTTGATAAATAAGCAAAGTAAACATCAACAGAACTGAATGATGTTATTCAACAGAACTGAGTGTTTTCATAATAATGTGACCATAATAAACATCAACAGTCATAAAACACCTTATTTCATCAAAAGAAGTTGATAAATAAGCAAAGTAAACATCAACAGAACTGAATGATGTTATTCAACAGAACTGAGTGTTTTCATAATAATGTGACCATAATAAACATCAACTGTCATAAAACACCTTATTTCATCAAAAGAAGTTGATAAATAAGCAAACATGCTCTGAATGATGTTATTCAACAGAACTGAGTGTTTCCATGCTTCTGTTATGAAAATAAACATCAACAGTCAAAAAACACCTTATTTCATCAAAAGAAGTTGATAAATAAGCAAACTTGCTCTGAATGATGTTATTCAACAGAAAGGAGTGTTTTCATAATACTGTGACCATAATAAACATCAACAGTCATAAAACACCTTATTTCATCAAAAGAAGTTGATAAATAAGCAAAGTAAACATCAACAGAACTGAATGATGTTATTCAACAGAACTGAGTGTTTTCATAATAATGTGACCATAATAAACATCAACAGTCATAAAACACCTTATTTCATCAAAAGAAGTTGATAAATAAGCAAACTTGCTCTGAATGATGTTATTCAACAGAAAGGAGTGTTTTCATAATACTGTGATGAAAATAAACATCAACTGTCAAAAAACACCTTATTTCATCAAAAGAAGTTGATAAATAAGCAAACTTGCTCTGAATGATGTTATTCAACAGAAAGGAGTGTTTTCATAATACTGTGATGAAAATAAACATCAACTGTCAAAACACACCTTATTTCAACAAAAGAAATTGATAAATAAGCAAACTTGCTCTGAATGATGTTATTCAACAGAACTGAGTGTTTCCATGCTTCTGTTATGAAAATAAACATCAACAGTCAAAAAACACCTTATTTCATCAAAAGAAGTTGATAAATAAGCAAACTTGCTCTGAATGATGTTATTCAACAGAAAGGAGTGTTTTCATAATACTGTGACCATAATAAACATCAACAGTCATAAAACACCTTATTTCATCAAAAGAAGTTGATAAATAAGCAAAGTAAACATCAACAGAACTGAATGATGTTATTCAACAGAACTGAGTGTTTTCATAATAATGTGACCATAATAAACATCAACAGTCATAAAACACCTTATTTCAACAAAAGAAGTTGACAAATATGCAAACTTGCTCTGAATGATGTTATTCAACAGATCTGATTGTTTCCATTCTTTTGTTATGAAAATAAACATCAACAGTCATGAAACACCTTATTTCATCAAAAGAAGTTGATAAATAAGCAAAGTAAACATCAACAGAACTGAATGAAGATATTCAACAGAACTGAGTGTTTTCATAATAATGTGACCATAATAAACATCAACAGTCATAAAACACCTTATTTCATCAAAAGAAGTTGATAAATAAGCAAACTTGCTCTGAATGATGTTATTCAACAGAAAGGAGTGTTTTCATAATAATGTGACCATAATAAACATCAACAGTCATAAAACACCTTATTTCATCAAAAGAAGTTGATAAATAAGCAAACTTGCTCCCAATGATGTTATTCAACAGAAAGGAGTGTTTTCATAATACTGTGATGAAAATAAACATCAACTGTCAAAAAACACCTTATTTCATCAAAAGAAGTTGATAAATAAGCAAACTTGCTCTGAATGATGTTATTCAACAGAAAGGAGTGTTTTCATAATAATGTGACCATAATAAACATCAACAGTCAAAAAACACCTTATTTCATCAAAAGAAGTTGATAAATAAGCAAAGTAAACATCAACAGAACTGAATGATGTTATTCAACAGAACTGAGTGTTTTCATAATAATGTGACCATAATAAACATCAACAGTCATAAAACACCTTATTTCATCAAAAGAAGTTGATAAATAAGCAAACTTGCTCTGAATGATGTTATTCAACAGAAAGGAGTGTTTTCATAATAATGTGACCATAATAAACATCAACAGTCATAAAACACCTTATTTCATCAAAAGAAGTTGATAAATAAGCAAACATGCTCTGAATGATGTTATTCAACAGAACTGAGTGTTTCCATTCTTCTGTTATGAAAATAAACATCAACAGTCAAAAAACACCTTATTTCATCAAAAGAAGTTAATAAATAAGCAAACTTGCTCTCAATGATGTTGTTCAACAGAAAGGAGTGTTTTCATAATACTGTGATGAAAATAAACATCAACTGTCAAAAAACACCTTATTTCATCAAAAGAAGTTGATAAATAAGCAAACTTGCTCTGAATGATGTTATTCAACAGAACTGAGTGTTTTCATAATAATGTGACCATAATAAACATCAACAGTCATAAAACACCTTATTTCATCAAAAGAAGTTGATAAATAAGCAAACTTGCTCTGAATGATGTTATTCAACAGAAAGGAGTGTTTTCATAATACTGTGATGAAAATAAACATCAACTGTCAAAAAACACCTTATTTCATCAAAAGAAGTTGATAAATAAGCAAACTTGCTCTGAATGATGTTATTCAACAGAAAGGAGTGTTTTCATAATACTGTGATGAAAATAAACATCAACTGTCAAAACACACCTTATTTCAACAAAAGAAATTGATAAATAAGCAAACTTGCTCTGAATGATGTTATTCAACAGAACTGAGTGTTTCCATGCTTCTGTTATGAAAATAAACATCAACAGTCAAAAAACACCTTATTTCATCAAAAGAAGTTGATAAATAAGCAAACTTGCTCTGAATGATGTTATTCAACAGAAAGGAGTGTTTTCATAATACTGTGACCATAATAAACATCAACAGTCATAAAACACCTTATTTCATCAAAAGAAGTTGATAAATAAGCAAAGTAAACATCAACAGAACTGAATGATGTTATTCAACAGAACTGAGTGTTTTCATAATAATGTGACCATAATAAACATCAACAGTCATAAAACACCTTATTTCAACAAAAGAAGTTGACAAATATGCAAACTTGCTCTGAATGATGTTATTCAACAGATCTGATTGTTTCCATTCTTTTGTTATGAAAATAAACATCAACAGTCATGAAACACCTTATTTCATCAAAAGAAGTTGATAAATAAGCAAAGTAAACATCAACAGAACTGAATGAAGATATTCAACAGAACTGAGTGTTTTCATAATAATGTGACCATAATAAACATCAACAGTCATAAAACACCTTATTTCATCAAAAGAAGTTGATAAATAAGCAAAGTAAACATCAACAGAACTGAATGATGTTATTCAACAGAACTGAGTGTTTTCATAATAATGTGACCATAATAAACATCAACTGTCATAAAACACCTTATTTCATCAAAAGAAGTTGATAAATAAGCAAACTTGCTCTGAATGATGTTATTCAACAGATCTGATTGTTTCCATTCTTTTGTTATGAAAATAAACATCAACAGTCATGAAACACCTTATTTCATCAAAAGAAGTTGATAAATAAGCAAAGTAAACATCAACAGAACTGAATGAAGTTATTCAACAGAACTGAGTGTTTTCATAATAATGTGACCATAATAAACATCAACAGTCATAAAACACCTTATTTCATCAAAAGAAGTTGATAAATAAGCAAACTTGCTCTGAATGATGTTATTCAACAGAAAGGAGTGTTTTCATAATAATGTGACCATAATAAACATCAACAGTCATAAAACACCTTATTTCATCAAAAGAAGTTGATAAATAAGCAAAGTAAACATCAACAGAACTGAATGATGTTATTCAACAGAACTGAGTGTTTTCATAATAATGTGACCATAATAAACATCAACAGTCATAAAACACCTTATTTCATCAAAAGAAGTTGATAAATAAGCAAACTTGCTCTGAATGATGTTATTCAACAGAAAGGAGTGTTTTCATAATAATGTGACCATAATAAACATCAACAGTCATAAAACACCTTATTTCATCAAAAGAAGTTGATAAATAAGCAAACATGCTCTGAATGATGTTATTCAACAGAACTGAGTGTTTCCATGCTTCTGTTATGAAAATAAACATCAACAGTCAAAAAACACCTTATTTCATCAAAAGAAGTTAATAAATAAGCAAACTTGCTCTCAATGATGTTGTTCAACAGAAAGGAGTGTTTTCATAATACTGTGATGAAAATAAACATCAACTGTCAAAAAACACCTTATTTCATCAAAAGAAGTTGATAAATAAGCAAACTTGCTCTGAATGATGTTATTCAACAGAAAGGAGTGTTTTCATAATACTGTGATGAAAATCAACATCAACTGTCAAAACACACCTTATTTCATCAAAAGAAGTTGATAAATAAGCAAACTTGCTCTGAATGATGTTATTCAACAGAACTGAGTGTTTCCATGCTTCTGTTATGAAAATAAACATCAACAGTCAAAAAACACCTTATTTCATCAAAAGAAGTTGATAAATAAGCAAACTTGCTCTGAATGATGTTATTCAACAGAAAGGAGTGTTTTCATAATACTGTGACCATAATAAACATCAACAGTCATAAAACACCTTATTTCATCAAAAGAAGTTGATAAATAAGCAAAGTAAACATCAACAGAACTGAATGATGTTATTCAACAGAACTGAGTGTTTTCATAATAATGTGACCATAATAAACATCAACAGTCATAAAACACCTTATTTCATCAAAAGAAGTTGATAAATAAGCAAAGTAAACATCAACAGAACTGAATGATGTTATTCAACAGAACTGAGTGTTTTCATAATAATGTGACCATAATAAACATCAACTGTCATAAAACACCTTATTTCATCAAAAGAAGTTGATAAATAAGCAAACTTGCTCTGAATGATGTTATTCAAAAGAAAGGAGTGTTTTCATAATAATGTGACCATCAACAGTCATAAAACACCTTATTTCATCAAAAGAAGTTGATAAATAAGCAAACTTGCTCTGAATGATGTTATTCAACAGAAAGGAGTGTTTTCATAATAATGTGACCATAATAAACATCAACTGTCATAAAACACCTTATTTCATCAAAAGAAGTTGATAAATAAGCAAACTTGCTCTGAATGATGTTAATCAACAGAAAGGAGTGTTTTCATAATACTGTGACCATAATAAACATCAACAGTCATAAAACACCTTATTTCATCAAAAGAAGTTGATAAATAAGCAACGTAAACATCAACAGAACTGAATGATGTTATTCAACAGAACTGAGTGTTTTCATAATAATGTGACCATAATAAACATCAACAGTCATAAAACACCTTATTTCATCAAAAGAAGTTGATAAATAAGCAAAGTAAACATCAACAGAACTGAATGATGTTATTCAACAGAACTGAGTGTTTTCATAATAATGTGACCATAATAAACATCAACTGTCATAAAACACCTTATTTCATCAAAAGAAGTTGATAAATAAGCAAACTTGCTCTGAATGATGTTATTCAACAGATCTGATTGTTTCCATTCTTTTGTTATGAAAATAAACATCAACAGTCATGAAACACCTTATTTCATCAAAAGAAGTTGATAAATAAGCAAAGTAAACATCAACAGAACTGAATGAAGTTATTCAACAGAACTGAGTGTTTTCATAATAATGTGACCATAATAAACATCAACAGTCATAAAACACCTTATTTCATCAAAAGAAGTTGATAAATAAGCAAACTTGCTCTCAATGATGTTATTCAACAGAAAGGAGTGTTTTCATAATACTGTGATGAAAATAAACATCAACTGTCAAAAAACACCTTATTTCATCAAAAGAAGTTGATAAATAAGCAAACTTGCTCTGAATGATGTTATTCAACAGAAAGGAGTGTTTTCATAATAATGTGACCATAATAAACATCAACAGTCAAAAAACACCTTATTTCATCAAAAGAACTTGATAAATAAGCAAAGTAAACATCAACAGAACTGAATGATGTTATTCAACAGAACTGAGTGTTTTCATAATAATGTGACCATAATAAACATCAACAGTCATAAAACACCTTATTTCATCAAAAGAAGTTGATAAATAAGCAAACTTGCTCTGAATGATGTTATTCAACAGAAAGGAGTGTTTTCATAATAATGTGACCATAATAAACATCAACAGTCATAAAACACCTTATTTCATCAAAAGAAGTTGATAAATAAGCAAACATGCTCTGAATGATGTTATTCAACAGAACTGAGTGTTTCCATGCTTCTGTTATGAAAATAAACATCAACAGTCATAAAACACCTTATTTCATCAAAAGAAGTTGATAAATAAGCAAACTTGCTCTGAATGATGTTATTCAACAGAAAGGAGTGTTTTCATAATACTGTGACCATAATAAACATCAACAGTCATAAAACACCTTATTTCATCAAAAGAAATTGATAAATAAGCAAAGTAAACATCAACAGAACTGAATGATGTTATTCAACAGAACTGAGTGTTTTCATAATAATGTGACCATCAACAGTCATAAAACACCTTATTTCATCAAAAGAAGTTGATAAATAAGCAAACTTGCTCTGAATGATGTTATTCAACAGAACTGAGTGTTTTCATAATAATGTGACCATAATAAACATCAACTGTCATAAAACACCTTATTTGATCAAAAGATGTTGATAAATAAGCAAAGTAAACATCAACAGAACTGAATGATGTTATTCAACAGAACTGAGTGTTTTCATAATAATGTGACCATAATAAACATCAACAGTCATAAAACACCTTATTTCAACAAAAGAAGTTGATAAACAAGCAAACTTGCTCTGAATGATGTTATTCAACAGAAAGGAGTGTTTTCATAATAATGTGACCATAATAAACATCAACAGTCAAAAAACACCTTATTTCATCAAAAGAAGTTGATAAATAAGCAAACTTGCTCCCAATGATGTTATTCAACAGAAAGGAGTGTTTTCATAATACTGTGATGAAAATAAACATCAACTGTCAAAAAACACCTTATTTCATCAAAAGAAGTTGATAAATAAGCAAACTTGCTCTGAATGATGTTATTCAACAGAAAGGAGTGTTTTCATAATAATGTGACCATAATAAACATCAACAGTCAAAAAACACCTTATTTCATCAAAAGAAGTTGATAAATAAGCGAAGTAAACATCAACAGAACTGAATGATGTTATTCAACAGAACTGAGTGTTTTCATAATAATGTGACCATAATAAACATCAACAGTCATAAAACACCTTATTTCATCAAAAGAAGTTGATAAATAAGCAAACTTGCTCTGAATGATGTTATTCAACAGAAAGGAGTGTTTTCATAATAATGTGACCATAATAAACATCAACAGTCATAAAACACCTTATTTCATCAAAAGAAGTTGATAAATAAGCAAACATGCTCTGAATGATGTTATTCAACAGAACTGAGTGTTTCCATGCTTCTGTTATGAAAATAAACATCAACAGTCAAAAAACACCTTATTTCATCAAAAGAAGTTGATAAATAAGCAAACTTGCTCTGAATGATGTTATTCAACAGAAAGGAGTGTTTTCATAATAATGTGACCATAATAAACATCAACAGTCAAAAAACACCTTATTTCATCAAAAGAAGTTGATAAATAAGCAAAGTAAACATCAACAGAACTGAATGATGTTATTCAACAGAACTGAGTGTTTTCATAATAATGTGACCATAATAAACATCAACAGTCATAAAACACCTTATTTCATCAAAAGAAGTTGATAAATAAGCAAACTTGCTCTGAATGATGTTATTCAACAGAAAGGAGTGTTTTCATAATACTGTGATGAAAATAAACATCAACTGTCAAAAAACACCTTATTTCATCAAAAGAAGTTGATAAATAAGCAAACTTGCTCTGAATGATGTTATTCAACAGAAAGGAGTGTTTTCATAATACTGTGATGAAAATAAACATCAACTGTCAAAACACACCTTATTTCAACAAAAGAAATTGATAAATAAGCAAACTTGCTCTGAATGATGTTATTCAACAGAACTGAGTGTTTCCATGCTTCTGTTATGAAAATAAACATCAACAGTCAAAAAACACCTTATTTCATCAAAAGAAGTTGATAAATAAGCAAACTTGCTCTGAATGATGTTATTCAACAGAAAGGAGTGTTTTCATAATACTGTGACCATAATAAACATCAACAGTCATAAAACACCTTATTTCATCAAAAGAAGTTGATAAATAAGCAAAGTAAACATCAACAGAACTGAATGATGTTATTCAACAGAACTGAGTGTTTTCATAATAATGTGACCATAATAAACATCAACAGTCATAAAACACCTTATTTCATCAAAAGAAATTGATAAATAAGCAAAGTAAACATCAACAGAACTGAATGATGTTATTCAACAGAACTGAGTGTTTTCATAATAATGTGACCATCAACAGTCATAAAACACCTTATTTCATCAAAAGAAGTTGATAAATAAGCAAACTTGCTCTGAATGATGTTATTCAACAGAACTGAGTGTTTTCATAATAATGTGACCATAATAAACATCAACTGTCATAAAACACCTTATTTGATCAAAAGATGTTGATAAATAAGCAAAGTAAACATCAACAGAACTGAATGATGTTATTCAACAGAACTGAGTGTTTTCATAATAATGTGACCATAATAAACATCAACAGTCATAAAACACCTTATTTCAACAAAAGAAGTTGATAAACAAGCAAACTTGCTCTGAATGATGTTATTCAACAGAAAGGAGTGTTTTCATAATAATGTGACCATAATAAACATCAACAGTCAAAAAACACCTTATTTCATCAAAAGAAGTTGATAAATAAGCAAACTTGCTCCCAATGATGTTATTCAACAGAAAGGAGTGTTTTCATAATACTGTGATGAAAATAAACATCAACTGTCAAAAAACACCTTATTTCATCAAAAGAAGTTGATAAATAAGCAAACTTGCTCTGAATGATGTTATTCAACAGAAAGGAGTGTTTTCATAATAATGTGACCATAATAAACATCAACAGTCAAAAAACACCTTATTTCATCAAAAGAAGTTGATAAATAAGCGAAGTAAACATCAACAGAACTGAATGATGTTATTCAACAGAACTGAGTGTTTTCATAATAATGTGACCATAATAAACATCAACAGTCATAAAACACCTTATTTCATCAAAAGAAGTTGATAAATAAGCAAACTTGCTCTGAATGATGTTATTCAACAGAAAGGAGTGTTTTCATAATAATGTGACCATAATAAACATCAACAGTCATAAAACACCTTATTTCATCAAAAGAAGTTGATAAATAAGCAAACATGCTCTGAATGATGTTATTCAACAGAACTGAGTGTTTCCATGCTTCTGTTATGAAAATAAACATCAACAGTCAAAAAACACCTTATTTCATCAAAAGAAGTTGATAAATAAGCAAACTTGCTCTGAATGATGTTATTCAACAGAAAGGAGTGTTTTCATAATAATGTGACCATAATAAACATCAACAGTCAAAAAACACCTTATTTCATCAAAAGAAGTTGATAAATAAGCAAAGTAAACATCAACAGAACTGAATGATGTTATTCAACAGAACTGAGTGTTTTCATAATAATGTGACCATAATAAACATCAACAGTCATAAAACACCTTATTTCATCAAAAGAAGTTGATAAATAAGCAAACTTGCTCTGAATGATGTTATTCAACAGAAAGGAGTGTTTTCATAATACTGTGATGAAAATAAACATCAACTGTCAAAAAACACCTTATTTCATCAAAAGAAGTTGATAAATAAGCAAACTTGCTCTGAATGATGTTATTCAACAGAAAGGAGTGTTTTCATAATACTGTGATGAAAATAAACATCAACTGTCAAAACACACCTTATTTCAACAAAAGAAATTGATAAATAAGCAAACTTGCTCTGAATGATGTTATTCAACAGAACTGAGTGTTTCCATGCTTCTGTTATGAAAATAAACATCAACAGTCAAAAAACACCTTATTTCATCAAAAGAAGTTGATAAATAAGCAAACTTGCTCTGAATGATGTTATTCAACAGAAAGGAGTGTTTTCATAATACTGTGACCATAATAAACATCAACAGTCATAAAACACCTTATTTCATCAAAAGAAGTTGATAAATAAGCAAAGTAAACATCAACAGAACTGAATGATGTTATTCAACAGAACTGAGTGTTTTCATAATAATGTGACCATAATAAACATCAACAGTCATAAAACACCTTATTTCAACAAAAGAAGTTGACAAATATGCAAACTTGCTCTGAATGATGTTATTCAACAGATCTGATTGTTTCCATTCTTTTGTTATGAAAATAAACATCAACAGTCATGAAACACCTTATTTCATCAAAAGAAGTTGATAAATAAGCAAAGTAAACATCAACAGAACTGAATGAAGATATTCAACAGAACTGAGTGTTTTCATAATAATGTGACCATAATAAACATCAACAGTCATAAAACACCTTATTTCATCAAAAGAAGTTGATAAATAAGCAAACTTGCTCTGAATGATGTTATTCAACAGAAAGGAGTGTTTTCATAATAATGTGACCATAATAAACATCAACAGTCATAAAACACCTTATTTCATCAAAAGAAGTTGATAAATAAGCAAACTTGCTCCCAATGATGTTATTCAACAGAAAGGAGTGTTTTCATAATACTGTGATGAAAATAAACATCAACTGTCAAAAAACACCTTATTTCATCAAAAGAAGTTGATAAATAAGCAAACTTGCTCTGAATGATGTTATTCAACAGAAAGGAGTGTTTTCATAATAATGTGACCATAATAAACATCAACAGTCAAAAAACACCTTATTTCATCAAAAGAAGTTGATAAATAAGCAAAGTAAACATCAACAGAACTGAATGATGTTATTCAACAGAACTGAGTGTTTTCATAATAATGTGACCATAATAAACATCAACAGTCATAAAACACCTTATTTCATCAAAAGAAGTTGATAAATAAGCAAACTTGCTCTGAATGATGTTATTCAACAGAAAGGAGTGTTTTCATAATAATGTGACCATAATAAACATCAACAGTCATAAAACACCTTATTTCATCAAAAGAAGTTGATAAATAAGCAAACATGCTCTGAATGATGTTATTCAACAGAACTGAGTGTTTCCATGCTTCTGTTATGAAAATAAACATCAACAGTCAAAAAACACCTTATTTCATCAAAAGAAGTTAATAAATAAGCAAACTTGCTCTCAATGATGTTGTTCAACAGAAAGGAGTGTTTTCATAATACTGTGATGAAAATAAACATCAACTGTCAAAAAACACCTTATTTCATCAAAAGAAGTTGATAAATAAGCAAACTTGCTCTGAATGATGTTATTCAACAGAACTGAGTGTTTTCATAATAATGTGACCATAATAAACATCAACAGTCATAAAACACCTTATTTCATCAAAAGAAGTTGATAAATAAGCAAACTTGCTCTGAATGATGTTATTCAACAGAAAGGAGTGTTTTCATAATACTGTGATGAAAATAAACATCAACTGTCAAAACACACCTTATTTCATCAAAAGAAGTTGATAAATAAGCAAACTTGCTCTGAATGATGTTATTCAACAGAACTGAGTGTTTCCATGCTTCTGTTATGAAAATAAACATCAACAGTCAAAAAACACCTTATTTCATCAAAAGAAGTTGATAAATAAGCAAACTTGCTCTGAATGATGTTATTCAACAGAAAGGAGTGTTTTCATAATACTGTGACCATAATAAACATCAACAGTCATAAAACACCTTATTTCATCAAAAGAAGTTGATAAATAAGCAAAGTAAACATCAACAGAACTGAATGATGTTATTCAACAGAACTGAGTGTTTTCATAATAATGTGACCATAATAAACATCAACAGTCATAAAACACCTTATTTCATCAAAAGAAGTTGATAAATAAGCAAAGTAAACATCAACAGAACTGAATGATGTTATTCAACAGAACTGAGTGTTTTCATAATAATGTGACCATAATAAACATCAACTGTCATAAAACACCTTATTTCATCAAAAGAAGTTGATAAATAAGCAAACTTGCTCTGAATGATGTTATTCAACAGAACTGAGTGTTTTCATAATAATGTGACCATAATAAACATCAACTGTCATAAAACACCTTATTTCATCAAAAGAAGTTGATAAATAAGCAAAGTAAACATCAACAGAACTGAATGATGTTATTCAACAGAACTGAGTGTTTTCATAATAATGTGACCATAATAAACATCAACTGTCATAAAACACCTTATTTCATCAAAAGAAGTTGATAAATAAGCAAACTTGCTCTGAATGATGTTAATCAACAGAAAGGAGTGTTTTCATAATACTGTGACCATAATAAACATCAACAGTCATAAAACACCTTATTTCATCAAAAGAAGTTGATAAATAAGCAACGTAAACATCAACAGAACTGAATGATGTTATTCAACAGAACTGAGTGTTTTCATAATAATGTGACCATAATAAACATCAACAGTCATAAAACACCTTATTTCATCAAAAGAAGTTGATAAATAAGCAAAGTAAACATCAACAGAACTGAATGATGTTATTCAACAGAACTGAGTGTTTTCATAATAATGTGACCATAATAAACATCAACTGTCATAAAACACCTTATTTCATCAAAAGAAGTTGATAAATAAGCAAACTTGCTCTGAATGATGTTATTCAACAGATCTGATTGTTTCCATTCTTTTGTTATGAAAATAAACATCAACAGTCATGAAACACCTTATTTCATCAAAAGAAGTTGATAAATAAGCAAAGTAAACATCAACAGAACTGAATGAAGTTATTCAACAGAACTGAGTGTTTTCATAATAATGTGACCATAATAAACATCAACAGTCATAAAACACCTTATTTCATCAAAAGAAGTTGATAAATAAGCAAACTTGCTCTCAATGATGTTATTCAACAGAAAGGAGTGTTTTCATAATACTGTGATGAAAATAAACATCAACTGTCAAAAAACACCTTATTTCATCAAAAGAAGTTGATAAATAAGCAAACTTGCTCTGAATGATGTTATTCAACAGAAAGGAGTGTTTTCATAATAATGTGACCATAATAAACATCAACAGTCAAAAAACACCTTATTTCATCAAAAGAAGTTGATAAATAAGCAAAGTAAACATCAACAGAACTGAATGATGTTATTCAACAGAACTGAGTGTTTTCATAATAATGTGACCATAATAAACATCAACAGTCATAAAACACCTTATTTCATCAAAAGAAGTTGATAAATAAGCAAACTTGCTCTGAATGATGTTATTCAACAGAAAGGAGTGTTTTCATAATAATGTGACCATAATAAACATCAACAGTCATAAAACACCTTATTTCATCAAAAGAAGTTGATAAATAAGCAAACATGCTCTGAATGATGTTATTCAACAGAACTGAGTGTTTCCATGCT
Organism: Lateolabrax maculatus; assembly: GCA_031216445.1. Taxonomy (NCBI): domain Eukaryota; kingdom Metazoa; phylum Chordata; class Actinopteri; order Acropomatiformes; family Lateolabracidae; genus Lateolabrax; species Lateolabrax maculatus. The sequence goes on from CM062199.1 coordinate 28,173,289, forward strand.
TCTGTTATGAAAATAAACATCAACAGTCAAAAAACACCTTATTTCATCAAAAGAAGTTAATAAATAAGCAAACTTGCTCTCAATGATGTTGTTCAACAGAAAGGAGTGTTTTCATAATACTGTGATGAAAATAAACATCAACTGTCAAAAAACACCTTATTTCATCAAAAGAAGTTGATAAATAAGCAAACTTGCTCTGAATGATGTTATTCAACAGAACTGAGTGTTTTCATAATAATGTGACCATAATAAACATCAACAGTCATAAAACACCTTATTTCATCAAAAGAAGTTGATAAATAAGCAAACTTGCTCTGAATGATGTTATTCAACAGAAAGGAGTGTTTTCATAATACTGTGATGAAAATAAACATCAACTGTCAAAAAACACCTTATTTCATCAAAAGAAGTTGATAAATAAGCAAACTTGCTCTGAATGATGTTATTCAACAGAAAGGAGTGTTTTCATAATACTGTGATGAAAATAAACATCAACTGTCAAAAAACACCTTATTTCATCAAAAGAAGTTGATAAATAAGCAAACTTGCTATGATTGATGTTATTCAACAGAAAGGAGTGTTTTCATAATACTGTGATGAAAATAAACATCAACTGTCAAAAAACACCTTATTTCATCAAAAGAAGTTGATAAATAAGCAAACTTGCTCTGAATGATGTTATTCAACAGAAAGGAGTGTTTTCATAATACTGTGATGAAAATAAACATCAACTGTCAAAAAACACCTTATTTCATCAAAAGAAGTTGATAAATAAGCAAACTTGCTCTGAATGATGTTATTCAACAGAAAGGAGTGTTTTCATAATACTGTGATGAAAATAAACATCAACTGTCAAAACACACCTTATTTCATCAAAAGAAGTTGATAAATAAGCAAACTTGCTCTGAATGATGTTATTCAACAGAACTGAGTGTTTCCATGCTTCTGTTATGAAAATAAACATCAACAGTCAAAAAACACCTTATTTCATCAAAAGAAGTTGATAAATAAGCAAACTTGCTCTGAATGATGTTATTCAACAGAAAGGAGTGTTTTCATAATACTGTGACCATAATAAACATCAACAGTCATAAAACACCTTATTTCATCAAAAGAAGTTGATAAATAAGCAAAGTAAACATCAACAGAACTGAATGATGTTATTCAAAAGAACTGAGTGTTTTCATAATAATGTGACCATAATAAACATCAACAGTCATAAAACACCTTATTTCATCAAAAGAAGTTGATAAATAAGCAAACTTGCTCTGAATGATGTTATTCAACAGAACTGAGTGTTTTCATAATAATGTGACCATAATAAACATCAACTGTCATAAAACACCTTATTTCATCAAAAGATGTTGATAAATAAGCAAAGTAAACATCAACAGAACTGAATGATGTTATTCAACAGAACTGAGTGTTTTCATAATAATGTGACCATAATAAACATCAACAGTCATAAAACACCTTATTTCAACAAAAGAAGTTGATAAACAAGCAAACTTGCTCTGAATGATGTTATTCAACAGAAAGGAGTGTTTTCATAATAATGTGACCATAATAAACATCAACAGTCATAAAACACCTTATTTCATCAAAAGAAGTTGATAAATAAGCAAACATGCTCTGAATGATGTTATTCAACAGAACTGAGTGTTTCCATGCTTCTGTTATGAAAATAAACATCAACAGTCAAAAAACACCTTATTTCATCAAAAGAAGTTAATAAATAAGCAAACTTGCTCTCAATGATGTTGTTCAACAGAAAGGAGTGTTTTCATAATACTGTGATGAAAATAAACATCAACTGTCAAAAAACACCTTATTTCATCAAAAGAAGTTGATAAATAAGCAAACTTGCTCTGAATGATGTTATTCAACAGAAAGGAGTGTTTTCATAATACTGTGATGAAAATAAACATCAACTGTCAAAACACACCTTATTTCATCAAAAGAAGTTGATAAATAAGCAAACTTGCTCTGAATGATGTTATTCAACAGAACTGAGTGTTTCCATGCTTCTGTTATGAAAATAAACATCAACAGTCAAAAAACACCTTATTTCATCAAAAGAAGTTGATAAATAAGCAAACTTGCTCTGAATGATGTTATTCAACAGAAAGGAGTGTTTTCATAATACTGTGACCATAATAAACATCAACAGTCATAAAACACCTTATTTCATCAAAAGAAGTTGATAAATAAGCAAAGTAAACATCAACAGAACTGAATGATGTTATTCAAAAGAACTGAGTGTTTTCATAATAATGTGACCATAATAAACATCAACAGTCATAAAACACCTTATTTCATCAAAAGAAGTTGATAAATAAGCAAACTTGCTCTGAATGATGTTATTCAACAGAACTGAGTGTTTTCATAATAATGTGACCATAATAAACATCAACTGTCATAAAACACCTTATTTCATCAAAAGATGTTGATAAATAAGCAAAGTAAACATCAACAGAACTGAATGATGTTATTCAACAGAACTGAGTGTTTTCATAATAATGTGACCATAATAAACATCAACAGTCATAAAACACCTTATTTCAACAAAAGAAGTTGATAAACAAGCAAACTTGCTCTGAATGATGTTATTCAACAGAAAGGAGTGTTTTCATAATAATGTGACCATAATAAACATCAACAGTCATAAAACACCTTATTTCATCAAAAGAAGTTGATAAATAAGCAAACATGCTCTGAATGATGTTATTCAACAGAACTGAGTGTTTCCATGCTTCTGTTATGAAAATAAACATCAACAGTCAAAAAACACCTTATTTCATCAAAAGAAGTTAATAAATAAGCAAACTTGCTCTCAATGATGTTGTTCAACAGAAAGGAGTGTTTTCATAATACTGTGATGAAAATAAACATCAACTGTCAAAAAACACCTTATTTCATCAAAAGAAGTTGATAAATAAGCAAACTTGCTCTGAATGATGTTATTCAACAGAAAGGAGTGTTTTCATAATACTGTGATGAAAATAAACATCAACTGTCAAAAAACACCTTATTTCATCAAAAGAAGTTGATAAATAAGCAAACTTGCTCTGAATGATGTTATTCAACAGAAAGGAGTGTTTTCATAATACTGTGATGAAAATAAACATCAACTGTCAAAACACACCTTATTTCATCAAAAGAAGTTGATAAATAAGCAAACTTGCTCTGAATGATGTTATTCAACAGAACTGAGTGTTTCCATGCTTCTGTTATGAAAATAAACATCAACAGTCAAAAAACACCTTATTTCATCAAAAGAAGTTGATAAATAAGCAAACTTGCTCTGAATGATGTTATTCAACAGAAAGGAGTGTTTTCATAATACTGTGACCATAATAAACATCAACAGTCATAAAACACCTTATTTCATCAAAAGAAGTTGATAAATAAGCAAAGTAAACATCAACAGAACTGAATGATGTTATTCAAAAGAACTGAGTGTTTTCATAATAATGTGACCATAATAAACATCAACAGTCATAAAACACCTTATTTCATCAAAAGAAGTTGATAAATAAGCAAACTTGCTCTGAATGATGTTATTCAACAGAACTGAGTGTTTTCATAATAATGTGACCATAATAAACATCAACTGTCATAAAACACCTTATTTCATCAAAAGATGTTGATAAATAAGCAAAGTAAACATCAACAGAACTGAATGATGTTATTCAACAGAACTGAGTGTTTTCATAATAATGTGACCATAATAAACATCAACAGTCATAAAACACCTTATTTCAACAAAAGAAGTTGATAAACAAGCAAACTTGCTCTGAATGATGTTATTCAACAGAAAGGAGTGTTTTCATAATAATGTGACCATAATAAACATCAACAGTCATAAAACACCTTATTTCATCAAAAGAAGTTGATAAATAAGCAAACATGCTCTGAATGATGTTATTCAACAGAACTGAGTGTTTCCATGCTTCTGTTATGAAAATAAACATCAACAGTCAAAAAACACCTTATTTCATCAAAAGAAGTTAATAAATAAGCAAACTTGCTCTCAATGATGTTGTTCAACAGAAAGGAGTGTTTTCATAATACTGTGATGAAAATAAACATCAACTGTCAAAAAACACCTTATTTCATCAAAAGAAGTTGATAAATAAGCAAACTTGCTCTGAATGATGTTATTCAACAGAACTGAGTGTTTTCATAATAATGTGACCATAATAAACATCAACAGTCATAAAACACCTTATTTCATCAAAAGAAGTTGATAAATAAGCAAACTTGCTCTGAATGATGTTATTCAACAGAAAGGAGTGTTTTCATAATACTGTGATGAAAATAAACATCAACTGTCAAAAAACACCTTATTTCATCAAAAGAAGTTGATAAATAAGCAAACTTGCTCTGAATGATGTTATTCAACAGAAAGGAGTGTTTTCATAATACTGTGATGAAAATAAACATCAACTGTCAAAAAACACCTTATTTCATCAAAAGAAGTTGATAAATAAGCAAACTTGCTATGAATGATGTTATTCAACAGAAAGGAGTGTTTTCATAATACTGTGATGAAAATAAACATCAACTGTCAAAAAACACCTTATTTCATCAAAAGAAGTTGATAAATAAGCAAACTTGCTCTGAATGATGTTATTCAACAGAAAGGAGTGTTTTCATAATACTGTGATGAAAATAAACATCAACTGTCAAAAAACACCTTATTTCATCAAAAGAAGTTGATAAATAAGCAAACTTGCTCTGAATGATGTTATTCAACAGAAAGGAGTGTTTTCATAATACTGTGATGAAAATAAACATCAACTGTCAAAACACACCTTATTTCATCAAAAGAAGTTGATAAATAAGCAAACTTGCTCTGAATGATGTTATTCAACAGAACTGAGTGTTTCCATGCTTCTGTTATGAAAATAAACATCAACAGTCAAAAAACACCTTATTTCATCAAAAGAAGTTGATAAATAAGCAAACTTGCTCTGAATGATGTTATTCAACAGAAAGGAGTGTTTTCATAATACTGTGACCATAATAAACATCAACAGTCATAAAACACCTTATTTCATCAAAAGAAGTTGATAAATAAGCAAAGTAAACATCAACAGAACTGAATGATGTTATTCAAAAGAACTGAGTGTTTTCATAATAATGTGACCATAATAAACATCAACAGTCATAAAACACCTTATTTCATCAAAAGAAGTTGATAAATAAGCAAACTTGCTCTGAATGATGTTATTCAACAGAACTGAGTGTTTTCATAATAATGTGACCATAATAAACATCAACTGTCATAAAACACCTTATTTCATCAAAAGATGTTGATAAATAAGCAAAGTAAACATCAACAGAACTGAATGATGTTATTCAACAGAACTGAGTGTTTTCATAATAATGTGACCATAATAAACATCAACAGTCATAAAACACCTTATTTCAACAAAAGAAGTTGATAAACAAGCAAACTTGCTCTGAATGATGTTATTCAACAGAAAGGAGTGTTTTCATAATAATGTGACCATAATAAACATCAACAGTCATAAAACACCTTATTTCATCAAAAGAAGTTGATAAATAAGCAAACTTGCTCTGAATGATGTTAATCAACAGAAAGGAGTGTTTTCATAATACTGTGACCATAATAAACATCAACAGTCATAAAACACCTTATTTCATCAAAAGAAGTTGATAAATAAGCAACGTAAACATCAACAGAACTGAATGATGTTATTCAACAGAACTGAGTGTTTTCATAATAATGTGACCATAATAAACATCAACAGTCATAAAACACCTTATTTCATCAAAAGAAGTTGATAAATAAGCAAAGTAAACATCAACAGAACTGAATGATGTTATTCAACAGAACTGAGTGTTTTCATAATAATGTGACCATAATAAACATCAACTGTCATAAAACACCTTATTTCATCAAAAGAAGTTGATAAATAAGCAAACTTGCTCTGAATGATGTTATTCAACAGAACTGAGTGTTTTCATAATAATGTGACCATAATAAACATCAACTGTCATAAAACACCTTATCTGATCAAAAGAAGTTGATAAATAAGCAAAGTAAACATCAACAGAACTGAATGATGTTATTCAACAGAACTGAGTGTTTTCATAATAATGTGACCATAATAAACATCAACAGTCATAAAACACCTTATTTCAACAAAAGAAGTTGACAAATATGCAAACTTGCTCTGAATGATGTTATTCAACAGATCTGATTGTTTCCATTCTTTTGTTATGAAAATAAACATCAACAGTCATGAAACACCTTATTTCATCAAAAGAAGTTGATAAATAAGCAAAGTAAACATCAACAGAACTGAATGAAGTTATTCAACAGAACTGAGTGTTTTCATAATAATGTGACCATAATAAACATCAACAGTCATAAAACACCTTATTTCATCAAAAGAAGTTGATAAATAAGCAAACTTGCTCTGAATGATGTTATTCAACAGAAAGGAGTGTTTTCATAATAATGTGACCATAATAAACATCAACAGTCATAAAACACCTTATTTCATCAAAAGAAGTTGATAAATAAGCAAACTTGCTCTCAATGATGTTATTCAACAGAAAGGAGTGTTTTCATAATACTGTGATGAAAATAAACATCAACTGTCAAAAAACACCTTATTTCATCAAAAGAAGTTGATAAATAAGCAAACTTGCTCTGAATGATGTTATTCAACAGAAAGGAGTGTTTTCATAATAATGTGACCATAATAAACATCAACAGTCAAAAAACACCTTATTTCATCAAAAGAAGTTGATAAATAAGCAAAGTAAACATCAACAGAACTGAATGATGTTATTCAACAGAACTGAGTGTTTTCATAATAATGTGACCATAATAAACATCAACAGTCATAAAACACCTTATTTCATCAAAAGAAGTTGATAAATAAGCAAACTTGCTCTGAATGATGTTATTCAACAGAAAGGAGTGTTTTCATAATAATGTGACCATAATAAACATCAACTGTCATAAAACACCTTATTTCATCAAAAGAAGTTGATAAATAAGCAAACTTGCTCTCAATGATGTTATTCAACAGAAAGGAGTGTTTTCATAATACTGTGATGAAAATAAACATCAACTGTCAAAAAACACCTTATTTCATCAAAAGAAGTTGATAAATAAGCAAACTTGCTCTGAATGATGTTATTCAACAGAAAGGAGTGTTTTCATAATACTGTGACCATAATAAACATCAACAGTCATAAAACACCTTATTTCATCAAAAGAAGTTGATAAATAAGCAAAGTAAACATCAACAGAACTGAATGATGTTATTCAAAAGAACTGAGTGTTTTCATAATAATGTGACCATAATAAACATCAACTGTCATAAAACACCTTATTTCATCAAAAGAAGTTGATAAATAAGCAAACTTGCTCTGAATGATGTTATTCAACAGAACTGAGTGTTTTCATAATAATGTGACCATAATAAACATCAACTGTCATAAAACACCTTATTTCATCAAAAGAAGTTGATAAATAAGCAAAGTAAACATCAACAGAACTGAATGATGTTATTCAACAGAACTGAGTGTTTTCATAATAATGTGACCATAATAAACATCAACAGTCATAAAACACCTTATTTCATCAAAAGAAGTTGATAAATAAGCAAACTTGCTCTGAATGATGTTATTCAACAGAACTGAGTGTTTTCATAATAATGTGACCATAATAAACATCAACTGTCATAAAACACCTTATTTGATCAAAAGATGTTGATAAATAAGCAAAGTAAACATCAACAGAACTGAATGATGTTATTCAACAGAACTGAGTGTTTTCATAATAATGTGACCATAATAAACATCAACAGTCATAAAACACCTTATTTCAACAAAAGAAGTTGATAAACAAGCAAACTTGCTCTGAATGATGTTATTCAACAGAAAGGAGTGTTTTCATAATAATGTGACCATAATAAACATCAACAGTCATAAAACACCTTATTTCATCAAAAGAAGTTGATAAATAAGCAAACTTGCTCTGAATGATGTTAATCAACAGAAAGGAGTGTTTTCATAATACTGTGACCATAATAAACATCAACAGTCATAAAACACCTTATTTCATCAAAAGAAGTTGATAAATAAGCAACGTAAACATCAACAGAACTGAATGATGTTATTCAACAGAACTGAGTGTTTTCATAATAATGTGACCATAATAAACATCAACAGTCATAAAACACCTTATTTCATCAAAAGAAGTTGATAAATAAGCAAAGTAAACATCAACAGAACTGAATGATGTTATTCAACAGAACTGAGTGTTTTCATAATAATGTGACCATAATAAACATCAACTGTCATAAAACACCTTATTTCATCAAAAGAAGTTGATAAATAAGCAAACTTGCTCTGAATGATGTTATTCAACAGAAAGGAGTGTTTTCATAATACTGTGACCATAATAAACATCAACAGTCATAAAACACCTTATTTCATCAAAAGAAGTTGATAAATAAGCAAAGTAAACATCAACAGAACTGAATGATGTTATTCAACAGAACTGAGTGTTTTCATAATAATGTGACCATAATAAACATCAACAGTCATAAAACACCTTATTTCATCAAAAGAAGTTGATAAATAAGCAAAGTAAACATCAACAGAACTGAATGATGTTATTCAACAGAACTGAGTGTTTTCATAATAATGTGACCATAATAAACATCAACTGTCATAAAACACCTTATTTCATCAAAAGAAGTTGATAAATAAGCAAACTTGCTCTGAATGATGTTATTCAACAGAACTGAGTGTTTTCATAATAATGTGACCATAATAAACATCAACTGTCATAAAACACCTTATTTCATCAAAAGAAGTTGATAAATAAGCAAAGTAAACATCAACAGAACTGAATGATGTTATTCAACAGAACTGAGTGTTTTCATAATAATGTGACCATAATAAACATCAACAGTCATAAAACACCTTATTTCATCAAAAGAAGTTGATAAATAAGCAAACTTGCTCTGAATGATGTTATTCAACAGAACTGAGTGTTTTCATAATAATGTGACCATAATAAACATCAACTGTCATAAAACACCTTATTTGATCAAAAGATGTTGATAAATAAGCAAAGTAAACATCAACAGAACTGAATGATGTTATTCAACAGAACTGAGTGTTTTTATAATAATGTGACCATAATAAACATCAACAGTCATAAAACACCTTATTTCAACAAAAGAAGTTGATAAACAAGCAAACTTGCTCTGAATGATGTTATTCAACAGAAAGGAGTGTTTTCATAATAATGTGACCATAATAAACATCAACAGTCATAAAACACCTTATTTCATCAAAAGAAGTTGATAAATAAGCAAACTTGCTCTGAATGATGTTATTCAACAGAACTGAGTGTTTCCATGCTTCTGTTATGAAAATAAACATCAACAGTCAAAAAACACCTTATTTCATCAAAAGAAGTTGATAAATAAGCAAACTTGCTCTGAATGATGTTAATCAACAGAAAGGAGTGTTTTCATAATACTGTGACCATAATAAACATCAACAGTCATAAAACACCTTATTTCATCAAAAGAAGTTGATAAATAAGCAACGTAAACATCAACAGAACTGAATGATGTTATTCAACAGAACTGAGTGTTTTCATAATAATGTGACCATAATAAACATCAACAGTCATAAAACACCTTATTTCATCAAAAGAAGTTGATAAATAAGCAAAGTAAACATCAACAGAACTGAATGATGTTATTCAACAGAACTGAGTGTTTTCATAATAATGTGACCATAATAAACATCAACTGTCATAAAACACCTTATTTCATCAAAAGAAGTTGATAAATAAGCAAACTTGCTCTGAATGATGTTATTCAACAGAACTGAGTGTTTTCATAATAATGTGACCATAATAAACATCAACTGTCATAAAACACCTTATCTGATCAAAAGAAGTTGATAAATAAGCAAAGTAAACATCAACAGAACTGAATGATGTTATTCAACAGAACTGAGTGTTTTCATAATAATGTGACCATAATAAACATCAACAGTCATAAAACACCTTATTTCAACAAAAGAAGTTGACAAATATGCAAACTTGCTCTGAATGATGTTATTCAACAGATCTGATTGTTTCCATTCTTTTGTTATGAAAATAAACATCAACAGTCATGAAACACCTTATTTCATCAAAAGAAGTTGATAAATAAGCAAAGTAAACATCAACAGAACTGAATGAAGTTATTCAACAGAACTGAGTGTTTTCATAATAATGTGACCATAATAAACATCAACAGTCATAAAACACCTTATTTCATCAAAAGAAGTTGATAAATAAGCAAACTTGCTCTGAATGATGTTATTCAACAGAAAGGAGTGTTTTCATAATAATGTGACCATAATAAACATCAACAGTCATAAAACACCTTATTTCATCAAAAGAAGTTGATAAATAAGCAAACATGCTCTGAATGATGTTATTCAACAGAACTGAGTGTTTCCATGCTTCTGTTATGAAAATAAACATCAACAGTCAAAAAACACCTTATTTCATCAAAAGAAGTTGATAAATAAGCAAACTTGCTCTCAATGATGTTATTCAACAGAAAGGAGTGTTTTCATAATACTGTGATGAAAATAAACATCAACTGTCAAAAAACACCTTATTTCATCAAAAGAAGTTGATAAATAAGCAAACTTGCTCTGAATGATGTTATTCAACAGAAAGGAGTGTTTTCATAATAATGTGACCATAATAAACATCAACAGTCATGAAACACCTTATTTCATCAAAAGAAGTTGATAAATAAGCAAAGTAAACATCAACAGAACTGAATGAAGTTATTCAACAGAACTGAGTGTTTTCATAATAATGTGACCATAATAAACATCAACAGTCATAAAACACCTTATTTCATCAAAAGAAGTTGATAAATAAGCAAACTTGCTCTGAATGATGTTATTCAACAGAAAGGAGTGTTTTCATAATAATGTGACCATAATAAACATCAACAGTCATAAAACACCTTATTTCATCAAAAGAAGTTGATAAATAAGCAAACTTGCTCTGAATGATGTTATTCAACAGAACTGAGTGTTTCCATGCTTCTGTTATGAAAATAAACATCAACAGTCAAAAAACACCTTATTTCATCAAAAGAAGTTGATAAATAAGCAAACTTGCTCTGAATGATGTTATTCAACAGAAAGGAGTGTTTTCATAATACTGTGACCATAATAAACATCAACAGTCATAAAACACCTTATTTCATCAAAAGAAGTTGATAAATAAGCAAAGTAAACATCAACAGAACTGAATGATGTTATTCAACAGAACTGAGTGTTTTCATAATAATGTGACCATAATAAACATCAACAGTCATAAAACACCTTATTTCATCAAAAGAAGTTGATAAATAAGCAAAGTAAACATCAACAGAACTGAATGATGTTATTCAACAGAACTGAGTGTTTTCATAATAATGTGACCATAATAAACATCAACTGTCATAAAACACCTTATTTCATCAAAAGAAGTTGATAAATAAGCAAACTTGCTCTGAATGATGTTATTCAACAGAAAGGAGTGTTTTCATAATACTGTGATGAAAATAAACATCAACAGTCATAAAACACCTTATTTCATCAAAAGAAGTTGATAAATAAGCAAACTTGCTCTGAATGATGTTATTCAACAGAAAGGAGTGTTTTCATAATACTGTGATGAAAATAAAGATCAACAGTCATAAAACACCTTATTTCATCAAAAGAAGTTGATAAATAAGCAAACTTGCTCTCAATGATGTTATTCAACAGGAAGGAGTGTTTTCATAATACTGTGATGAAAATAAACATCAACTGTCAAAAAACACCTTATTTCATCAAAAGAAGTTGATAAATAAGCAAACTTGCTCTGAATGATGTTATTCAACAGAAAGGAGTGTTTTCATAATAATGTGACCATAATAAACATCAACAGTCATAAAACACCTTATTTCATCAAAAGAAGTTGATAAATAAGCAAACTTGCTCTCAATGATGTTATTCAACAGAAAGGAGTGTTTTCATAATACTGTGATGAAAATAAACATCAACTGTCAAAAAACACCTTATTTCATCAAAAGAAGTTGATAAATAAGCAAACTTGCTCTGAATGATGTTATTCAACAGAAAGGAGTGTTTTCATAATAATGTGACCATAATAAACATCAACAGTCATAAAACACCTTATTTCAACAAAAGAAGTTGACAAATATGCAAACTTGCTCTGAATGATGTTATTCAACAGATCTGATTGTTTCCATTCTTTTGTTATGAAAATAAACATCAACAGTCATGAAACACCTTATTTCATCAAAAGAAGTTGATAAATAAGCAAACTTGCTCTGAATGATGTTATTCAACAGAAAGGAGTGTTTTCATAATACTGTGACCATAATAAACATCAACAGTCATAAAACACCTTATTTCATCAAAAGAAGTTGATAAATAAGCAAACTTGCTCTGAATGATGTTATTCAACAGAAAGGAGTGTTTTCATAATAATGTGACCATAATAAACATCAACAGTCATAAAACACCTTATTTCATCAAAAGAAGTTAAAAGATGAAACAAACTTGCTCTGAATGCTGTAATTCATCAAGTTTCATGCTTTGCATGTTCGATCAGCAGAAATGAGTGTTTGCATGCTCCTGTGAAGAAAATCTACATCTGCGGTCAAAAAACACCTTATTTCATCAAAAGAAGTTAAAAGGCGAAGACACTTGCTCTGAATGCCGTAATTCATCAAGTTTCATGCTTTGCAGTGTTACAGCAGCAGAAATGAGTGTTTGCATGCTCCTGTGAAGAAAATTACATCTGCGGTCAAAAAACACCTTATTTCATCAAAAGAAGTTAAAAGGCGAAGACACTTGCTCTGAATGCCGTAATTCATCAAGTTTCATGCTTTGCAGTGTTACAGCAGCAGAAATGAGTGTTTGCATGCTCCTGTGAAGAAAATTACATCTGCGGTCAAAAAACACCTTATTTCATCAAAAGAACTTAAAAGGCGAAGACACTTGCTCTGAATGCCGTAATTCATCAAGTTTCATGCTTTGCAGTGTTACAGCAGCAGAAATGAGTGTTTGCATGCTCCTGTGAAGAAAATCTACATCTGCGGTCAAAAAACACCTTATTTCATCAAAAGAAGTTAAAAGGCGAAGACACTTGCTCTGAATGCCGTAATTCATCAAGTTTCATGCTTTGCAGTGTTACAGCAGCAGAAATGAGTGTTTGCATGCTCCTGTGAAGAAAATTACATCTGCGGTCAAAAAACACCTTATTTCATCAAAAGAAGTTAAAAGGCGAAGACACTTGCTCTGAATGCCGTAATTCATCAAGTTTCATGCTTTGCAGTGTTACAGCAGCAGAAATGAGTGTTTGCATGCTCCTGTGAAGAAAATCTACATCTGCGGTCAAAAAACACCTTATTTCATCAAAAGAAGTTAAAAGGCGAAGACACTTGCTCTGAATGCCGTAATTCATCAAGTTTCATGCTTTGCAGTGTTACAGCAGCAGAAATGAGTGTTTGCATGCTCCTGTGAAGAAAATTACATCTGCGGTCAAAAAACACCTTATTTCATCAAAAGAAGTTAAAAGGCGAAGACACTTGCTCTGAATGCCGTAATTCATCAAGTTTCATGCTTTGCAGTGTTACAGCAGCAGAAATGAGTGTTTGCATGCTCCTGTGAAGAAAATCTACATCTGCGGTCAAAAAACACCTTATTTCATCAAAAGAAGTTAAAAGGCGAAGACACTTGCTCTGAATGCCGTAATTCATCAAGTTTCATGCTTTGCATGCTTTGCAGTGTTACAGCAGCAGAAATGAGTGTTTGCATGCTCCTGTGAAGAAAAATTACATCTGCGGTCAAAAAACACCTTATTTCATCAAAAGAAGTTAAAAGGCGAAGACACTTGCTCTGAATGCCGTAATTCATCAAGTTTCATGCTTTGCAGTGTTACAGCAGCAGAAATGAGTGTTTGCATGCTCCTGTGAAGAAAATCTACATCTGCGGTCAAAAAACACCTTATTTCATCAAAGAAGTTAAAAGATGAAACAAACTTGCTCTGAATGCTATAATTCATCAAGTTTCATGCTTTGCATGTTCGATCAGCAGAAATGAGTGTTTGCATGCTCCTGTGAAGAAAATCTACATCTGCGGTCAAAAAACACCTTATTTCATCAAAAGAAGTTAAAAGGCGAAGACACTTGCTCTGAATGCCGTAATTCATCAAGTTTCATGCTTTGCAGTGTTACAGCAGCAGAAATGAGTGTTTGCATGCTCCTGTGAAGAAAATCTACATCTGCGGTCAAAAAACACCTTATTTCATCAAAAGAAGTTAAAAGGCGAAGACACTTGCTCTGAATGCCGTAATTCATCAAGTTTCATGCTTTGCAGTGTTACAGCAGCAGAAATGAGTGTTTGCATGCTCCTGTGAAGAAAATTACATCTGCGGTCAAAAAACACCTTATTTCATCAAAAGAAGTTAAAAGGCGAAGACACTTGCTCTGAATGCCGTAATTCATCAAGTTTCATGCTTTGCAGTGTTACAGCAGCAGAAATGAGTGTTTGCATGCTCCTGTGAAGAAAATCTACATCTGCGGTCAAAAAACACCTTATTTCATCAAAAGAAGTTAAAAGGCGAAGACACTTGCTCTGAATGCCGTAATTCATCAAGTTTCATGCTTTGCAGTGTTACAGCAGCAGAAATGAGTGTTTGCATGCTCCTGTGAAGAAAATTACATCTGCGGTCAAAAAACACCTTATTTCATCAAAAGAAGTTAAAAGGCGAAGACACTTGCTCTGAATGCCGTAATTCATCAAGTTTCATGCTTTGCAGTGTTACAGCAGCAGAAATGAGTGTTTGCATGCTCCTGTGAAGAAAATCTACATCTGCGGTCAAAAAACACCTTATTTCATCAAAAGAAGTTAAAAGGCGAAGACACTTGCTCTGAATGCCGTAATTCATCAAGTTTCATGCTTTGCAGTGTTACAGCAGCAGAAATGAGTGTTTGCATGCTCCTGTGAAGAAAATTACATCTGCGGTCAAAAAACACCTTATTTCATCAAAAGAAGTTAAAAGGCGAAGACACTTGCTCTGAATGCCGTAATTCATCAAGTTTCATGCTTTGCAGTGTTACAGCAGCAGAAATGAGTGTTTGCATGCTCCTGTGAAGAAAATCTACATCTGCGGTCAAAAAACACCTTATTTCATCAAAAGAAGTTAAAAGGCGAAGACACTTGCTCTGAATGCCGTAATTCATCAAGTTTCATGCTTTGCAGTGTTACAGCAGCAGAAATGAGTGTTTGCATGCTCCTGTGAAGAAAATTACATCTGCGGTCAAAAAACACCTTATTTCATCAAAAGAAGTTAAAAGGCGAAGACACTTGCTCTGAATGCCGTAATTCATCAAGTTTCATGCTTTGCAGTGTTACAGCAGCAGAAATGAGTGTTTGCATGCTCCTGTGAAGAAAATCTACATCTGCGGTCAAAAAACACCTTATTTCATCAAAAGAAGTTAAAAGGCGAAGACACTTGCTCTGAATGCCGTAATTCATCAAGTTTCATGCTTTGCAGTGTTACAGCAGCAGAAATGAGTGTTTGCATGCTCCTGTGAAGAAAATTACATCTGCGGTCAAAAAACACCTTATTTCATCAAAAGAAGTTAAAAGGCGAAGACACTTGCTCTGAATGCCGTAATTCATCAAGTTTCATGCTTTGCAGTGTTACAGCAGCAGAAATGAGTGTTTGCATGCTCCTGTGAAGAAAATCTACATCTGCGGTCAAAAAACACCTTATTTCATCAAAAGAAGTTAAAAGGCGAAGACACTTGCTCTGAATGCCGTAATTCATCAAGTTTCATGCTTTGCAGTGTTACAGCAGCAGAAATGAGTGTTTGCATGCTCCTGTGAAGAAAATTACATCTGCGGTCAAAAAACACCTTATTTCATCAAAAGAAGTTAAAAGGCGAAGACACTTGCTCTGAATGCCGTAATTCATCAAGTTTCATGCTTTGCAGTGTTACAGCAGCAGAAATGAGTGTTTGCATGCTCCTGTGAAGAAAATCTACATCTGCGGTCAAAAAACACCTTATTTCATCAAAAGAAGTTAAAAGGCGAAGACACTTGCTCTGAATGCCGTAATTCATCAAGTTTCATGCTTTGCAGTGTTACAGCAGCAGAAATGAGTGTTTGCATGCTCCTGTGAAGAAAATTACATCTGCGGTCAAAAAACACCTTATTTCATCAAAAGAAGTTAAAAGGCGAAGACACTTGCTCTGAATGCCGTAATTCATCAAGTTTCATGCTTTGCAGTGTTACAGCAGCAGAAATGAGTGTTTGCATGCTCCTGTGAAGAAAATCTACATCTGCGGTCAAAAAACACCTTATTTCATCAAAAGAAGTTAAAAGGCGAAGACACTTGCTCTGAATGCCGTAATTCATCAAGTTTCATGCTTTGCAGTGTTACAGCAGCAGAAATGAGTGTTTGCATGCTCCTGTGAAGAAAATTACATCTGCGGTCAAAAAACACCTTATTTCATCAAAAGAAGTTAAAAGGCGAAGACACTTGCTCTGAATGCCGTAATTCATCAAGTTTCATGCTTTGCAGTGTTACAGCAGCAGAAATGAGTGTTTGCATGCTCCTGTGAAGAAAATCTACATCTGCGGTCAAAAAACACCTTATTTCATCAAAAGAAGTTAAAAGGCGAAGACACTTGCTCTGAATGCCGTAATTCATCAAGTTTCATGCTTTGCAGTGTTACAGCAGCAGAAATGAGTGTTTGCATGCTCCTGTGAAGAAAATTACATCTGCGGTCAAAAAACACCTTATTTCATCAAAAGAAGTTAAAAGGCGAAGACACTTGCTCTGAATGCCGTAATTCATCAAGTTTCATGCTTTGCAGTGTTACAGCAGCAGAAATGAGTGTTTGCATGCTCCTGTGAAGAAAATCTACATCTGCGGTCAAAAAACACCTTATTTCATCAAAAGAAGTTAAAAGGCGAAGACACTTGCTCTGAATGCCGTAATTCATCAAGTTTCATGCTTTGCAGTGTTACAGCAGCAGAAATGAGTGTTTGCATGCTCCTGTGAAGAAAATCTACATCTGCGGTCAAAAAACACCTTATTTCATCAAAAGAAGTTAAAAGGCGAAGACACTTGCTCTGAATGCCGTAATTCATCAAGTTTCATGCTTTGCAGTGTTACAGCAGCAGAAATGAGTGTTTGCATGCTCCTGTGAAGAAAATCTACATCTGCGGTCAAAAAACACCTTATTTCATCAAAAGAAGTTAAAAGGCGAAGACACTTGCTCTGAATGCCGTAATTCATCAAGTTTCATGCTTTGCAGTGTTACAGCAGCAGAAATGAGTGTTTGCATGCTCCTGTGAAGAAAATCTACATCTGCGGTCAAAAAACACCTTATTTCATCAAAAGAAGTTAAAAGGCGAAGACACTTGCTCTGAATGCCGTAATTCATCAAGTTTCATGCTTTGCAGTGTTACAGCAGCAGAAATGAGTGTTTGCATGCTCCTGTGAAGAAAATCTACATCTGCGGTCAAAAAACACCTTATTTCATCAAAAGAAGTTAAAAGGCGAAGACACTTGCTCTGAATGCCGTAATTCATCAAGTTTCATGCTTTGCAGTGTTACAGCAGCAGAAATGAGTGTTTGCATGCTCCTGTGAAGAAAATTACATCTGCGGTCAAAAAACACCTTATTTCATCAAAAGAAGTTAAAAGGCGAAGACACTTGCTCTGAATGCCGTAATTCATCAAGTTTCATGCTTTGCAGTGTTACAGCAGCAGAAATGAGTGTTTGCATGCTCCTGTGAAGAAAATCTACATCTGCGGTCAAAAAACACCTTATTTCATCAAAAGAAGTTAAAAGGCGAAGACACTTGCTCTGAATGCCGTAATTCATCAAGTTTCATGCTTTGCAGTGTTACAGCAGCAGAAATGAGTGTTTGCATGCTCCTGTGAAGAAAATTACATCTGCGGTCAAAAAACACCTTATTTCATCAAAAGAAGTTAAAAGGCGAAGACACTTGCTCTGAATGCCGTAATTCATCAAGTTTCATGCTTTGCAGTGTTACAGCAGCAGAAATGAGTGTTTGCATGCTCCTGTGAAGAAAATCTACATCTGCGGTCAAAAAACACCTTATTTCATCAAAAGAAGTTAAAAGGCGAAGACACTTGCTCTGAATGCCGTAATTCATCAAGTTTCATGCTTTGCAGTGTTACAGCAGCAGAAATGAGTGTTTGCATGCTCCTGTGAAGAAAATTACATCTGCGGTCAAAAAACACCTTATTTCATCAAAAGAAGTTAAAAGGCGAAGACACTTGCTCTGAATGCCGTAATTCATCAAGTTTCATGCTTTGCAGTGTTACAGCAGCAGAAATGAGTGTTTGCATGCTCCTGTGAAGAAAATCTACATCTGCGGTCAAAAAACACCTTATTTCATCAAAAGAAGTTAAAAGGCGAAGACACTTGCTCTGAATGCCGTAATTCATCAAGTTTCATGCTTTGCAGTGTTACAGCAGCAGAAATGAGTGTTTGCATGCTCCTGTGAAGAAAATTACATCTGCGGTCAAAAAACACCTTATTTCATCAAAAGAAGTTAAAAGGCGAAGACACTTGCTCTGAATGCCGTAATTCATCAAGTTTCATGCTTTGCAGTGTTACAGCAGCAGAAATGAGTGTTTGCATGCTCCTGTGAAGAAAATCTACATCTGCGGTCAAAAAACACCTTATTTCATCAAAAGAAGTTAAAAGGCGAAGACACTTGCTCTGAATGCCGTAATTCATCAAGTTTCATGCTTTGCAGTGTTACAGCAGCAGAAATGAGTGTTTGCATGCTCCTGTGAAGAAAATCTACATCTGCGGTCAAAAAACACCTTATTTCATCAAAAGAAGTTAAAAGGCGAAGACACTTGCTCTGAATGCCGTAATTCATCAAGTTTCATGCTTTGCAGTGTTACAGCAGCAGAAATGAGTGTTTGCATGCTCCTGTGAAGAAAATCTACATCTGCGGTCAAAAAACACCTTATTTCATCAAAAGAAGTTAAAAGATGAAACAAACTTGCTCTGAATGCTATAATTCATCAAGTTTCATGCTTTGCATGTTCGATCAGCAGAAATGAGTGTTTGCATGCTCCTGTGAAGAAAATCTACATCTGCGGTCA
Organism: Lateolabrax maculatus; assembly: GCA_031216445.1. Taxonomy (NCBI): domain Eukaryota; kingdom Metazoa; phylum Chordata; class Actinopteri; order Acropomatiformes; family Lateolabracidae; genus Lateolabrax; species Lateolabrax maculatus. Next base: position 28,192,531 of record CM062199.1, read on the forward strand.
AAAAACACCTTATTTCATCAAAAGAAGTTAAAAGGCGAAGACACTTGCTCTGAATGCCGTAATTCATCAAGTTTCATGCTTTGCAGTGTTACAGCAGCAGAAATGAGTGTTTGCATGCTCCTGTGAAGAAAATCTACATCTGCGGTCAAAAAACACCTTATTTCATCAAAAGAAGTTAAAAGGCGAAGACACTTGCTCTGAATGCCGTAATTCATCAAGTTTCATGCTTTGCAGTGTTACAGCAGCAGAAATGAGTGTTTGCATGCTCCTGTGAAGAAAATCTACATCTGCGGTCAAAAAACACCTTATTTCATCAAAAGAAGTTAAAAGGCGAAGACACTTGCTCTGAATGCCGTAATTCATCAAGTTTCATGCTTTGCAGTGTTACAGCAGCAGAAATGAGTGTTTGCATGCTCCTGTGAAGAAAATTACATCTGCGGTCAAAAAACACCTTATTTCATCAAAAGAAGTTAAAAGGCGAAGACACTTGCTCTGAATGCCGTAATTCATCAAGTTTCATGCTTTGCAGTGTTACAGCAGCAGAAATGAGTGTTTGCATGCTCCTGTGAAGAAAATCTACATCTGCGGTCAAAAAACACCTTATTTCATCAAAAGAAGTTAAAAGGCGAAGACACTTGCTCTGAATGCCGTAATTCATCAAGTTTCATGCTTTGCAGTGTTACAGCAGCAGAAATGAGTGTTTGCATGCTCCTGTGAAGAAAATCTACATCTGCGGTCAAAAAACACCTTATTTCATCAAAAGAAGTTAAAAGGCGAAGACACTTGCTCTGAATGCCGTAATTCATCAAGTTTCATGCTTTGCAGTGTTACAGCAGCAGAAATGAGTGTTTGCATGCTCCTGTGAAGAAAATCTACATCTGCGGTCAAAAAACACCTTATTTCATCAAAAGAAGTTAAAAGATGAAACAAACTTGCTCTGAATGCTATAATTCATCAAGTTTCATGCTTTGCATGTTCGATCAGCAGAAATGAGTGTTTGCATGCTCCTGTGAAGAAAATCTACATCTGCGGTCAAAAAACACCTTATTTCATCAAAAGAAGTTAAAAGGCGAAGACACTTGCTCTGAATGCCGTAATTCATCAAGTTTCATGCTTTGCAGTGTTACAGCAGCAGAAATGAGTGTTTGCATGCTCCTGTGAAGAAAATCTACATCTGCGGTCAAAAAACACCTTATTTCATCAAAAGAAGTTAAAAGGCGAAGACACTTGCTCTGAATGCCGTAATTCATCAAGTTTCATGCTTTGCAGTGTTACAGCAGCAGAAATGAGTGTTTGCATGCTCCTGTGAAGAAAATTACATCTGCGGTCAAAAAACACCTTATTTCATCAAAAGAAGTTAAAAGGCGAAGACACTTGCTCTGAATGCCGTAATTCATCAAGTTTCATGCTTTGCAGTGTTACAGCAGCAGAAATGAGTGTTTGCATGCTCCTGTGAAGAAAATCTACATCTGCGGTCAAAAAACACCTTATTTCATCAAAAGAAGTTAAAAGGCGAAGACACTTGCTCTGAATGCCGTAATTCATCAAGTTTCATGCTTTGCAGTGTTACAGCAGCAGAAATGAGTGTTTGCATGCTCCTGTGAAGAAAATCTACATCTGCGGTCAAAAAACACCTTATTTCATCAAAAGAAGTTAAAAGATGAAACAAACTTGCTCTGAATGCTATAATTCATCAAGTTTCATGCTTTGCATGTTCCGATCAGCAGAAATGAGTGTTTGCATGCTCCTGTGAAGAAAATCTACATCTGCGGTCAAAAAACACCTTATTTCATCAAAAGAAGTTAAAAGGCGAAGACACTTGCTCTGAATGCCGTAATTCATCAAGTTTCATGCTTTGCAGTGTTACAGCAGCAGAAATGAGTGTTTGCATGCTCCTGTGAAGAAAATTACATCTGCGGTCAAAAAACACCTTATTTCATCAAAAGAAGTTAAAAGGCGAAGACACTTGCTCTGAATGCCGTAATTCATCAGTTTCATGCTTTGCAGTGTTACAGCAGCAGAAATGAGTGTTTGCATGCTCCTGTGAAGAAAATCTACATCTGCGGTCAAAAAACACCTTATTTCATCAAAAGAAGTTAAAAGATGAAACAAACTTGCTCTGAATGCTATAATTCATCAAGTTTCATGCTTTGCATGTTCGATCAGCAGAAATGAGTGTTTGCATGCTCCTGTGAAGAAAATCTACATCTGCGGTCAAAAAACACCTTATTTTCTTCAAAAGAAGTTAAAAGGCGAAGACACTTGCTCTGAATGCCGTAATTCATCAAGTTTCATGCTTTGCAGTGTTACAGCAGCAGAAATGAGTGTTTGCATGCTCCTGTGAAGAAAATCTACATCTGCGGTCAAAAAACACCTTATTTCATCAAAAGAAGTTAAAAGGCGAAGACACTTGCTCTGAATGCCGTAATTCATCAAGTTTCATGCTTTGCAGTGTTACAGCAGCAGAAATGAGTGTTTGCATGCTCCTGTGAAGAAAATCTACATCTGCGGTCAAAAAACACCTTATTTCATCAAAAGAAGTTAAAAGATGAAACAAACTTGCTCTGAATGCTATAATTCATCAAGTTTCATGCTTTGCATGTTCGATCAGCAGAAATGAGTGTTTGCATGCTCCTGTGAAGAAAATCTACATCTGCGGTCAAAAAACACCTTATTTCATCAAAAGAAGTTAAAAGGCGAAGACACTTGCTCTGAATGCCGTAATTCATCAAGTTTCATGCTTTGCAGTGTTACAGCAGCAGAAATGAGTGTTTGCATGCTCTGTGAAGAAAATTACATCTGCGGTCAAAAAACACCTTATTTCATCAAAAGAAGTTAAAAGATGAAACAAACTTGCTCTGAATGCTATAATTCATCAAGTTTCATGCTTTGCATGTTCGATCAGCAGAAATGAGTGTTTGCATGCTCCTGTGAAGAAAATCTACATCTGCGGTCAAAAAACACCTTATTTCATCAAAAGAAGTTAAAAGGCGAAGACACTTGCTCTGAATGCCGTAATTCATCAAGTTTCATGCTTTGCAGTGTTACAGCAGCAGAAATGAGTGTTTGCATGCTCCTGTGAAGAAAATCTACATCTGCGGTCAAAAAACACCTTATTTCATCAAAAGAAGTTAAAAGGCGAAGACACTTGCTCTGAATGCCGTAATTCATCAAGTTTCATGCTTTGCAGTGTTACAGCAGCAGAGAAATGAGTGTTTGCATGCTCCTGTGAAGAAAATCTACATCTGCGGTCAAAAAACACCTTATTTCATCAAAAGAAGTTAAAAGGCGAAGACACTTGCTCTGAATGCCGTAATTCATCAAGTTTCATGCTTTGCAGTGTTACAGCAGCAGAAATGAGTGTTTGCATGCTCCTGTGAAGAAAATTACATCTGCGGTCAAAAAACACCTTATTTCATCAAAAGAAGTTAAAAGGCGAAGACACTTGTTCTGAATGCCGTAATTCATCAAGTTTCATGCTTTGCAGTGTTACAGCAGCAGAAATGAGTGTTTGCATGCTCCTGTGAAGAAATCTACATCTGCGGTCAAAAAACACCTTATTTCATCAAAAGAAGTTAAAAGGCGAAGACACTTGCTCTGAATGCCGTAATTCATCAAGTTTCATGCTTTGCAGTGTTACAGCAGCAGAAATGAGTGTTTGCATGCTCCTGTGAAGAAAATTACATCTGCGGTCAAAAAACACCTTATTTCATCAAAAGAAGTTAAAAGGCGAAGACACTTGCTCTGAATGCCGTAATTCATCAAGTTTCATGCTTTGCCAGTGTTACAGCAGCAGAAATGAGTGTTTGCATGCTCCTGTGAAGAAAATCTACATCTGCGGTCAAAAAACACCTTATTTCATCAAAAGAAGTTAAAAGATGAAACAAACTTGCTCTGAATGCTATAATTCATCAAGTTTCATGCTCTTGCATGTTCGATCAGCAGAAATGAGTGTTTGCATGCTCCTGTGAAGAAAATCTACATCTGCGGTCAAAAAACACCTTATTTCATCAAAAGAAGTTAAAAGGCGAAGACACTTGCTCTGAATGCCGTAATTCATCAAGTTTCATGCTTTGCAGTGTTACAGCAGCAGAAATGAGTGTTTGCATGCTCCTGTGATGAAAATTACATCTGCGGTCAAAAAACACCTTATTTCATCAAAAGAAGTTAAAAGGCGAAGACACTTGCTCTGAATGCCGTAATTCATCAAGTTTCATGCTTTGCAGTGTTACAGCAGCAGAAATGAGTGTTTGCATGCTCCTGTGAAGAAAATCTACATCTGCGGTCAAAAAACACCTTATTTCATCAAAAGAAGTTAAAAGGCGAAGACACTTGCTCTGAATGCCGTAATTCATCAAGTTTCATGCTTTGCAGTGTTACAGCAGCAGAAATGAGTGTTTGCATGCTCCTGTGAAGAAAATTACATCTGCGGTCAAAAAACACCTTATTTCATCAAAAGAAGTTAAAAGGCGAAGACACTTGCTCTGAATGCCGTAATTCATCAAGTTTCATGCTTTGCAGTGTTACAGCAGCAGAAATGAGTGTTTGCATGCTCCTGTGAAGAAAATCTACATCTGCGGTCAAAAAACACCTTATTTCATCAAAAGAAGTTAAAAGGCGAAGACACTTGCTCTGAATGCCGTAATTCATCAAGTTTCATGCTTTGCAGTGTTACAGCAGCAGAAATGAGTGTTTGCATGCTCCTGTGAAGAAAATCTACATCTGCGGTCAAAAAAACACCTTATTTCATCAAAAGAAGTTAAAAGATGAAACAAACTTGCTCTGAATGCTATAATTCATCAAGTTTCATGCTTTGCATGTTCGATCAGCAGAAATGAGTGTTTGCATGCTCCTGTGAAGAAAATCTACATCTGCGGTCAAAAAACACCTTATTTCATCAAAAGAAGTTAAAAGGCGAAGACACTTGCTCTGAATGCCGTAATTCATCAAGTTTCATGCTTTGCAGTGTTACAGCAGCAGAAATGAGTGTTTGCATGCTCCTGTGAAGAAAATCTACATCTGCGGTCAAAAAACACCTTATTTCATCAAAAGAAGTTAAAAGGCGAAGACACTTGCTCTGAATGCCGTAATTCATCAAGTTTCATGCTTTGCAGTGTTACAGCAGCAGAAATGAGTGTTTGCATGCTCCTGTGAAGAAAATCTACATCTGCGGTCAAAAAACACCTTATTTCATCAAAAGAAGTTAAAAGATGAAACAAACTTGCTCTGAATGCTATAATTCATCAAGTTTCATGCTTTGCATGTTCGATCAGCAGAAATGAGTGTTTGCATGCTCCTGTGAAGAAAATCTACATCTGCGGTCAAAAAACACCTTATTTCATCAAAAGAAGTTAAAAGGCGAAGACACTTGCTCTGAATGCCGTAATTCATCAAGTTTCATGCTTTGCAGTGTTACAGCAGCAGAAATGAGTGTTTGCATGCCTCTGTGAAGAAAATCTACATCTGCGGTCAAAAAACACCTTATTTCATCAAAAGAAGTTAAAAGGCGAAGACACTTGCTCTGAATGCCGTAATTCATCAAGTTTCATGCTTTGCAGTGTTACAGCAGCAGAAATGAGTGTTTGCATGCTCCTGTGAAGAAAATCTACATCTGCGGTCAAAAAACACCTTATTTCATCAAAAGAAGTTAAAAGATGAAACAAACTTGCTCTGAATGCTATAATTCATCAAGTTTCATGCTTTGCATGTTCGATCAGCAGAAATGAGTGTTTGCATGCTCCTGTGAAGAAAATCTACATCTGCGGTCAAAAAACACCTTATTTCATCAAAAGAAGTTAAAAGGCGAAGACACTTGCTCTGAATGCCGTAATTCATCAAGTTTCATGCTTTGCAGTGTTACAGCAGCAGAATGAGTGTTTGCATGCTCCTGTGAAGAAAATCTACATCTGCGGTCAAAAAACACCTTATTTCATCAAAAGAAGTTAAAAGGCGAAGACACTTGCTCTGAATGCCGTAATTCATCAAGTTTCATGCTTTGCAGTGTTACAGCAGCAGAAATGAGTGTTTGCATGCTCCTGTGAAGAAAATTACATCTGCGGTCAAAAAACACCTTATTTCATCAAAAGAAGTTAAAAGGCGAAGACACTTGCTCTGAATGCCGTAATTCATCAAGTTTCATGCTTTGCAGTGTTACAGCAGCAGAAATGAGTGTTTGCATGCTCCTGTGAAGAAAATTACATCTGCGGTCAAAAAACACCTTATTTCATCAAAAGAAGTTAAAAGGCGAAGACACTTGCTCTGAATGCCGTAATTCATCAAGTTTCATGCTTTGCAGTGTTACAGCAGCAGAAATGAGTGTTTGCATGCTCCTGTGAAGAAAATCTACATCTGCGGTCAAAAAACACCTTATTTCATCAAAAGAAGTTAAAGATGAAACAAACTTGCTCTGAATGCTATAATTCATCAAGTTTCATGCTTTGCATGTTCGATCAGCAGAAATGAGTGTTTGCATGCTCCTGTGAAGAAAATCTACATCTGCGGTCAAAAAACACCTTATTTCATCAAAAGAAGTTAAAAGGCGAAGACACTTGCTCTGAATGCCGTAATTCATCAAGTTTCATGCTTTGCAGTGTTACAGCAGCAGAAATGAGTGTTTGCATGCTCCTGTGAAGAAAATTACATCTGCGGTCAAAAAACACCTTATTTCATCAAAAGAAGTTAAAAGGCGAAGACACTTGTTCTGAATGCCGTAATTCATCAAGTTTCATGCTTTGCAGTGTTACAGCAGCAGAAATGAGTGTTTGCATGCTCCTGTGAAGAAAATCTACATCTGCGGTCAAAAAACACCTTATTTCATCAAAAGAAGTTAAAAGGCGAAGACACTTGCTCTGAATGCCGTAATTCATCAAGTTTCATGCTTTGCAGTGTTACAGCAGCAGAAATGAGTGTTTGCATGCTCCTGTGAAGAAATTACATCTGCGGTCAAAAAACACCTTATTTCATCAAAAGAAGTTAAAAGGCGAAGACACTTGCTCTGAATGCCGTAATTCATCAAGTTTCATGCTTTGCAGTGTTACAGCAGCAGAAATGAGTGTTTGCATGCTCCTGTGAAGAAAATCTACATCTGCGGTCAAAAAACACCTTATTTCATCAAAAGAAGTTAAAAGATGAAACAAACTTGCTCTGAATGCTATAATTCATCAAGTTTCATGCTTTGCATGTTCGATCAGCAGAAATGAGTGTTTGCATGCTCCTGTGAAGAAAATCTACATCTGCGGTCAAAAAACACCTTATTTCATCAAAAGAAGTTAAAAGGCGAAGACACTTGCTCTGAATGCCGTAATTCATCAAGTTTCATGCTTTGCAGTGTTACAGCAGCAGAAATGAGTGTTTGCATGCTCCTGTGAAGAAAATTACATCTGCGGTCAAAAAACACCTTATTTCATCAAAAGAAGTTAAAAGGCGAAGACACTTGCTCTGAATGCCGTAATTCATCAAGTTTCATGCTTTGCAGTGTTACAGCAGCAGAAATGAGTGTTTGCATGCTCCTGTGAAGAAAATCTACATCTGCGGTCAAAAAACACCTTATTTCATCAAAAGAAGTTAAAAGATGAAACAAACTTGCTCTGAATGCTATAATTCATCAAGTTTCATGCTTTGCATGTTCGATCAGCAGAAATGAGTGTTTGCATGCTCCTGTGAAGAAAATCTACATCTGCGGTCAAAAAACACCTTATTTCATCAAAAGAAGTTAAAAGGCGAAGACACTTGCTCTGAATGCCGTAATTCATCAAGTTTCATGCTTTGCAGTGTTACAGCAGCAGAAATGAGTGTTTGCATGCTCCTGTGAAGAAAATCTACATCTGCGGTCAAAAAACACCTTATTTCATCAAAAGAAGTTAAAAGGCGAAGACACTTGCTCTGAATGCCGTAATTCATCAAGTTTCATGCTTTGCAGTGTTACAGCAGCAGAAATGAGTGTTTGCATGCTCCTGTGAAGAAAATTACATCTGCGGTCAAAAAACACCTTATTTCATCAAAAGAAGTTAAAAGGCGAAGACACTTGCTCTGAATGCCGTAATTCATCAAGTTTCATGCTTTGCAGTGTTACAGCAGCAGAAATGAGTGTTTGCATGCTCCTGTGAAGAAAATCTACATCTGCGGTCAAAAAACACCTTATTTCATCAAAAGAAGTTAAAAGATGAAACAAACTTGCTCTGAATGCTATAATTCATCAAGTTTCATGCTTTGCATGTTCGATCAGCAGAAATGAGTGTTTGCATGCTCCTGTGAAGAAAATCTACATCTGCGGTCAAAAAACACCTTATTTCATCAAAAGAAGTTAAAAGGCGAAGACACTTGCTCTGAATGCCGTAATTCATCAAGTTTCATGCTTTGCAGTGTTACAGCAGCAGAAATGAGTGTTTGCATGCTCCTGTGAAGAAAATCTACATCTGCGGTCAAAAACACCTTATTTCATCAAAAGAAGTTAAAAGATGAAACAAACTTGCTCTGATGCTATAATTCATCAAGTTTCATGCTTTGCATGTTCGATCAGCAGAAATGAGTGTTTGCATGCTCCTGTGAAGAAAATCTACATCTGCGGTCAAAAAACACCTTATTTTCTTCAAAAGAAGTTAAAAGGCGAAGACACTTGCTCTGAATGCCGTAATTCATCAAGTTTCATGCTTTGCAGTGTTACAGCAGCAGAAATGAGTGTTTGCATGCTCCTGTGAAGAAAATCTACATCTGCGGTCAAAAAACACCTTATTTCATCAAAAGAAGTTAAAAGATGAAACAAACTTGCTCTGAATGCTATAATTCATCAAGTTTCATGCTTTGCATGTTCGATCAGCAGAAATGAGTGTTTGCATGCTCCTGTGAAGAAAATCTACATCTGCGGTCAAAAAACACCTTATTTTCTTCAAAAGAAGTTAAAAGGCGAGACACTTGCTCTGAATGCCGTAATTCATCAAGTTTCATGCTTTGCAGTGTTACAGCAGCAGAAATGAGTGTTTGCATGCTCCTGTGAAGAAAATCTACATCTGCGGTCAAAAAACACCTTATTTCATCAAAAGAAGTTGATAAATAAGCAAAGTAAACATCAACAGAACTGAATGATGTTATTCAACAGAACTGAGTGTTTTCATAATAATGTGACCATAATAAACATCAACAGTCATAAAACACCTTATTTCAACAAAAGAAGTTGATAAACAAGCAAACATGCTCTGAATGATGTTATTCAACAGAAAGGAGTGTTTTCATAATAATGTGACCATAATAAACATCAACAGTCATAAAACACCTTATTTCATCAAAAGAAGTTGATAAATAAGCAAACGTGCTCTCAATGATGTTATTCAACAGAAAGGAGTGTTTTCATAATAATGTGACCATAATAAACATCAACTGTCATAAAACACCTTATTTCATCAAAAGAAGTTGATAAATAAGCAAAGTAAACATCAACAGAACTGAATGATGTTATTCAACAGAACTGAGTGTTTTCATAATAACGTGACCATAATAAACATCAACTGTCATAAAACACCTTATTTCATCAAAAGAAGTTGATAAATAAGCAAACTTGCTCTGAATGATGTTATTCAACAGAACTGAGTGTTTCCATGCTTCTGTTATGAAAATAAACATCAACAGTCAAATAACACCTTATTTCATCAAAAGAAGTTGATAAATAAGCAAACTTGCTCTGAATGATGTTATTCAACAGAAAGGAGTGTTTTCATAATAATGTGACCATAATAAACATCAACAGTCATAAAACACCTTATTTCATCAAAAGAAGTTGATAAATAAGCAAACTTGCTCTGAATGATGTTATTCAACAGAACTGAGTGTTTTCATATAATGTGACCATAATAAACATCAACTGTCATAAAACACCTTATTTCAACAAAAGAAGTTGATAAATAAGCAAACTTGCTCTGAATGATGTTATTCAACTGAAAGGAGTGTTTTCATAATAATGTTAAAATAATAAACATCAACAGTCATAAAACACCTTATTTCAACAAAAGAAGTTGATAAATAAGCAAACTTGCTCTCAATGATGTTATTCAACAGAAAGGAGTGTTTTCATAATACTGTGATGAAAATAAACATCAACTGTCAAAAAAACACCTTATTTCATCAAAAGAAGTTGATAAATAAGCAAACTTGCTCTGAATGATGTTATTCAACAGAAAGGAGTGTTTCCATGCTTCTGTTATGAAAATAAACATCAACAGTCAAAAAACACCTTATTTCATCAAAAGAAGTTGATAAATAAGCAAACTTGCTCTCAATGATGTTATTCCACAGAAAGGAGTGTTTTCATAATAATGTGACCATAATAAACATCAACTGTCATAAAACACCTTATTTCATCAAAAGAAGTTGATAAATAAGCAAAGTAAACATCAACAGAACTGAATGATGTTATTCAACAGAACTGAGTGTTTTCATAATAATGTGACCATAATAAACATCACAGTCATAAAACACCTTATTTCAACAAAAAGAAGTTGATAAACAAGCAAACTTGCTCTGAATGATGTTATTCAACAGAAAGGAGTGTTTTCATAATAATGTGACCATAATAAACATCAACTGTCATAAAACACCTTATTTCATCAAAAGAAGTTGATAAATAAGCAAAGTAAACATCAACAGAACTGAATGATGTTACTCAACAGAACTGAGTGTTTTCATAATAATGTGACCATAATAAACATCAACTGTCATAAAACACCTTATTTCATCAAAAGAAGTTGATAAATAAGCAAACTTGCTCTGAATGATGTTATTCAAAAGAACTGAGTGTTTTCATAATAATGTGACCATAATAAACATCAACTGTCATAAAACACCTTATTCATCAAAAGAAGGTTGATAAATAAGCAAACTTGCTCTGAATGATGTTATTCCACAGAAAGGAGTGTTTTCATAATAATGTGACCATAATAAACATCAACTGTCATAAAACACCTTATTTCATCAAAAGAAGTTGATAAATAAGCAAAGTAAACATCAACAGAACTGAATGATGTTATTCAACAGAACTGAGTGTTTTCATAATAATTGTGACCATAATAAACATCAACTGTCATAAAACACCTTATTTCATCAAAAGAAGTTGATAAATAAGCAAAGTAAACATCAACAGAACTGAATGATGTTATTCAACAGAACTGAGTGTTTTCATAATAATGTGACCATAATAAACATCAACAGTCATAAAACACCTTATTTCATCAAAAGAAGTTGATAAATAAGCAAACTTGCTCTCAATGATGTTATTCAACAGAAAGGAGTGTTTTCATAATACTGTGATGAAAATAAACATCAACTGTCAAAAAACACCTTATTTCATCAAAAGAAGTTGATAAATAAGCAAACTTGCTCTGAATGATGTTATTCAACAGAAAGGAGTGTTTCCATGCTTCTGTTATGAAAATAAACATCAACAGTCAAAAAACACCTTATTTCATCAAAAGAAGTTGATAAATAAGCAAACTTGCTCTCAATGATGTTATTCCACAGAAAGGAGTGTTTTCATAATATGTGACCATAATAAACATCAACTGTCATAAAACACCTTATTTCATCAAAAGAAGTTGATAAATAAGCAAAGTAAACATCAACAGAACTGAATGATGTTATTCAACAGAACTGAGTGTTTTCATAATAATGTGACCATAATAAACATCAACAGTCATAAAACACCTTATTTCATCAAAAGAAGTTGATAAATAAGCAAACTTGCTCTGAATGATGTTATTCCACAGAAAGGAGTGTTTTCATAATAATGTGACCATAATAAACATCAACTGTCATAAAACACCTTATTTCATCAAAAGAAGTTGATAAATAAGCAAAGTAAACATCAACAGAACTGAATGATGTTATTCAACAGAACTGAGTGTTTTCATAATAATGTGACCATAATAAACATCAACTGTCATAAAACACCTTATTTCATCAAAAGAAGTTGATAAATAAGCAAAGTAAACATCAACAGAACTGAATGATGTTACTCAACAGAACTGAGTGTTTTCATAATAATGTGACCATAATAAACATCAACTGTCATAAAACACCTTATTTCATCAAAAGAAGTTGATAAATAAGCAAACTTGCTCTGAATGATGTTATTCGACAGAAAGGAGTGTTTCCATGCTTCTGTTATGAAAATAAACATCAACAGTCAAAAAACACCTTATTTCATCAAAAGAAGTTGATAAATAAGCAAACTTGCTCTGAATGATGTTATTCAACAGAACTGAGTGTTTCCATGCTTCTGTTATGAAAATAAACATCAACAGTCAAATAACACCTTATTTCATCAAAAGAAGTTGATAAATAAGCAAACTTGCTCTGAATGATGTTATTCAACAGAAAGGAGTGTTTTCATAATAATGTGACCATAATAAACATCAACAGTCATAAAACACCTTATTTCATCAAAAGAAGTTGATAAATAAGCAAACTTGCTCTGAATGATGTTATTCAACAGAACTGAGTGTTTTCATAATAATGTGACCATAATAAACATCAACTGTCATAAAACACCTTATTTCAACAAAAGAAGTTGATAAATAAGCAAACTTGCTCTGAATGATGTTATTCAACTGAAAGGAGTGTTTTCATAATAATGTTAAAATAATAAACATCAACAGTCATAAAACACCTTATTTCAACAAAAGAAGTTGATAAATAAGCAAACTTGCTCTGAATGATGTTATTCAACAGAACTGAGTGTTTCCATGCTTCTGTTATGAAAATAAACATCAACAGTCAAAAAACACCTTATTTCATCAAAAGAAGTTGATAAATAAGCAAACTTGCTCTCAATGATGTTATTCCACAGAAAGGAGTGTTTTCATAATAATGTGACCATAATAAACATCAACTGTCATAAAACACCTTATTTCATCAAAAGAAGTTGATAAATAAGCAAAGTAAACATCAACAGAACTGAATGATGTTATTCAACAGAACTGAGTGTTTTCATAATAATGTGACCATAATAAACATCAACAGTCATAAAACACCTTATTTCATCAAAAGAAGTTGATAAATAAGCAAACTTGCTCTCAATGATGTTATTCAACAGAAAGGAGTGTTTTCATAATACTGTGATGAAAATAAACATCAACTGTCAAAAAACACCTTATTTCATCAAAAGAAGTTGATAAATAAGCAAACTTGCTCTGAATGATGTTATTCAACAGAAAGGAGTGTTTCCATGCTTCTGTTATGAAAATAAACATCAACAGTCAAAAAACACCTTATTTCATCAAAAGAAGTTGATAAATAAGCAAACTTGCTCTCAATGATGTTATTCCACAGAAAGGAGTGTTTTCATAATAATGTGACCATAATAAACATCAACTGTCATAAAACACCTTATTTCATCAAAAGAAGTTGATAAATAAGCAAAGTAAACATCAACAGAACTGAATGATGTTATTCAACAGAACTGAGTGTTTTCATAATAATGTGACCATAATAAACATCACAGTCATAAAACACCTTATTTCATCAAAAGAAGTTGATAAATAAGCAAACTTGCTCTGAATGATGTTATTCCACAGAAAGGAGTGTTTTCATAATAATGTGACCATAATAAACATCAACTGTCATAAAACACCTTATTTCATCAAAAGAAGTTGATAAATAAGCAAAGTAAACATCAACAGAACTGAATGATGTTATTCAACAGAACTGAGTGTTTTCATAATAATGTGACCATAATAAACATCAACAGTCATAAAACACCTTATTTCAACAAAAGAAGTTGATAAACAAGCAAACTTGCTCTGAATGATGTTATTCAACAGAAAGGAGTGTTTTCATAATAATGTGACCATAATAAACATCAACTGTCATAAAACACCTTATTTCATCAAAAGAAGTTGATAAATAAGCAAAGTAAACATCAACAGAACTGAATGATGTTACTCAACAGAACTGAGTGTTTTCATAATAATGTGACCATAATAAACATCAACTGTCATAAAACACCTTATTTCATCAAAAGAAGTTGATAAATAAGCAAACTTGCTCTGAATGATGTTATTCAAAAGAACTGAGTGTTTTCATAATAATGTGACCATAATAAACATCAACTGTCATAAAACACCTTATTTCATCAAAAGAAGTTGATAAATAAGCAAACTTGCTCTGAATGATGTTATTCAACAGAAAGGAGTGTTTTCATAATACTGTGATGAAAATAAACATCAACTGTCAAAAAACACCTTATTTCATCAAAAGAAGTTGATAAATAAGCAAACTTGCTCTGAATGATGTTATTCAACAGAACTGAGTGTTTTCATAATAATGTGACCATAATAAACATCAACTGTCATAAAACACCTTATTTCAACAAAAGAAGTTGATAAATAAGCAAACTTGCTCTGAATGATGTTATTCAACTGAAAGGAGTGTTTTCATAATAATGTTAAAATAATAAACATCAACAGTCATAAAACACCTTATTTCATCAAAAGAAGTTGATAAATAAGCAAACTTGCTCTCAATGATGTTATTCCACAGAAAGGAGTGTTTTCATAATAATGTGACCATAATAAACATCAACTGTCATAAAACACCTTATTTCATCAAAAGAAGTTGATAAATAAGCAAAGTAAACATCAACAGAACTGAATGATGTTATTCAACAGAACTGAGTGTTTTCATAATAATGTGACCATAATAAACATCAACAGTCATAAAACACCTTATTTCAACAAAAGAAGTTGATAAACAAGCAAACATGCTCTGAATGATGTTATTCAACAGAAAGGAGTGTTTTCATAATAATGTGACCATAATAAACATCAACAGTCATAAAACACCTTATTTCATCAAAAGAAGTTGATAAATAAGCAAACGTGCTCTCAATGATGTTATTCAACAGAAAGGAGTGTTTTCATAATACTGTGATGAAAATAAACATCAACAGTCAAAAAACACCTTATGTCATCAAAAGAAGTTGATAAACAAGCAAACTTGCTCTGAATGATGTTATTCAACAGAAAGGAGTGTTTTCATAATAATGTGACCATAATAAACATCACTGTCATAAAACACCTTATTTCATCAAAAGAAGTTGATAAATAAGCAAAGTAAACATCAACAGAACTGAATGATGTTATTCAACAGAACTGAGTGTTTTCATAATAACGTGACCATAATAAACATCAACAGTCATAAAACACCTTATTTCATCAAAAGAAGTTGATAAATAAGCAAACTTGCTCTCAATGATGTTATTCCACAGAAAGGAGTGTTTTCATAATAATGTGACCATAATAAACATCAACTGTCATAAAACACCTTATTTCATCAAAAGAAGTTGATAAATAAGCAAAGTAAACATCAACAGAACTGAATGATGTTATTCAACAGAACTGAGTGTTTTCATAATAATGTGACCATAATAAACATCAACAGTCATAAAACACCTTATTTCAACAAAAGAAGTTGATAAACAAGCAAACATGCTCTGAATGATGTTATTCAACAGAAAGAGTGTTTCATAATAATGTGACCATAATAAACATCAACAGTCATAAAACACCTTATTTCATCAAAAGAAGTTGATAAATAAGCAAACGTGCTCTCAATGATGTTATTCAACAGAAAGGAGTGTTTTCATAATACTGTGATGAAAATAAACATCAACAGTCAAAAAACACCTTATGTCATCAAAAGAAGTTGATAAACAAGCAAACTTGCTCTGAATGATGTTATTCAACAGAAAGGAGTGTTTTCATAATAATGTGACCATAATAAACATCAACTGTCATAAAACACCTTATTTCATCAAAAGAAGTTGATAAATAAGCAAAGTAAACATCAACAGAACTGAATGATGTTATTCAACAGAACTGAGTGTTTTCATAATAACGTGACCATAATAAACATCAACTGTCATAAAACACCTTATTTCATCAAAAGAAGTTGATAAATAAGCAAACTTGCTCTGAATGATGTTATTCAACAGAAAGGAGTGTTTTCATAATACTGTGATGAAAATAAACATCAACAGTCAAAAAACACCTTATTTTCATCAAGAAGAAGTTGATAAATAAGCAAACTTGCTCTGAATGATGTTATTCAACAGAAAGGAGTGTTTTCATAATAATGTGACCATAATAAACATCAACAGTCATAAAACACCTTATTTCAACAAAAGAAGTTGATAAATAAGCAAACTTGCTCTGAATGATGTTATTCAACAGAAAGGAGTGTTTTCATAATACTGTGATGAAAATAAACATCAACAGTCAAAAAACACCTTATTTCATCAAAAGAAGTTGATAAATAAGCAAAGTAAACATCAACAGAACTGAATGATGTTATTCAACAGAACTGAGTGTTTTCATAATAATGTGACCATAATAAACATCAACTGTCATAAAACACCTTATTTCATCAAAAGAAGTTGATAAATAAGCAAAGTAAACATCAACAGAACTGAATGATGTTATTCAACAGAACTGAGTGTTTTCATAATAATGTGACCATAATAAACATCAACAGTCAAAAAACACCTTATTTCATCAAAAGAAGTTGATAAATAAGCAAACTTGCTCTGAATGATGTTATTCCACAGAAAGGAGTGTTTTCATAATAATGTGATCATAATAAACATCAACTGTCATAAAACACCTTATTTCATCAAAAGAAGTTGATAAATAAGCAAAGTAAACATCAACAGAACTGAATGATGTTACTCAACAGAACTGAGTGTTTTCATAATAATGTGACCATAATAAACATCAACTGTCATAAAACACCTTATTTCATCAAAAGAAGTTGATAAATAAGCAAAGTAAACATCAACAGAACTGAATGATGTTATTCAACAGAACTGAGTGTTTTCATAATAATGTGACCATAATAAACATCAACAGTCATAAAACACCTTATTTCAACAAAAGAAGTTGATAAACAAGCAAACATGCTCTGAATGATGTTATTCAACAGAAAGGAGTGTTTTCATAATAATGTGACCATAATAAACATCAACAGTCATAAAACACCTTATTTCATCAAAAGAAGTTGATAAATAAGCAAACGTGCTCTCAATGATGTTATTCAACAGAAAGGAGTGTTTTCATAATACTGTGATGAAAATAAACATCAACAGTCAAAAAACACCTTATTTCATCAAAAGAAGTTGATAAATAAGCAAACTTGCTCTGAATGATGTTATTCCACAGAACTGAGTGTTTTCATAATAATGTGACCATAATAAACATCAACTGTCATAAAACACCTTATTTCATCAAAAGAAGTTGATAAATAAGCAAACTTGCTCTGAATGATGTTATTCAACAGAACTGAGTGTTTCCATGCTTCTGTTATGAAAATAAACATCAACAGTCAAAAAACACCTTATTTCATCAAAAGAAGTTGATAAATAAGCAAACTTGCTCTGAATGATGTCATTCAACAGAACTGAGTGTTTTCATAATAATGTGACCATAATAAACATCAACTGTCATAAAACACCTTATTTCATCAAAAGAAGTTGATAAATAAGCAAACTTGCTCTGAATGATGTTATTCCACAGAAAGGAGTGTTTTCATAATAATGTGACCATAATAAACATCAACTGTCATAAAACACCTTATTTCATCAAAAGAAGTTGATAAATAAGCAAAGTAAACATCAACAGAACTGAATGATGTTATTCAACAGAACTGAGTGTTTTCATAATAATGTGACCATAATAAACATCAACAGTCATAAAACACCTTATTTCAACAAAGAAGTTGATAAACAAGCAAACTTGCTCTGAATGATGTTATTCAACAGAAAGGAGTGTTTTCATAATAATGTGACCATAATAAACATCAACAGTCATAAAACACCTTATTTCATCAAAAGAAGTTGATAAATAAGCAAACTTGCTCTCAATGATGTTATTCAACAGAAAGGAGTGTGTTCATAATACTGTGATGAAAATAAACATCAACAGTCAAAAAACACCTTATTTCATCAAAAGAAGTTGATAAATAAGCAAACTTGCTCTGAATGATGTTATTCCACAGAACTGAGTGTTTTCATAATAATATGACCATAATAAACATCAACTGTCATAAAACACCTTATTTCATCAAAAGAAGTTGATAAATAAGCAAACTTGCTCTGAATGATGTTATTCAAAAGAACTGAGTGTTGTCATAATACTGTGATGAAAATAACATCAACAGTCAAAAAACACCTTATGTCATCAAAAGAAGTTGATAAACAAGCAAACTTGCTCTGAATGATGTTATTCCACAGAACTGAGTGTTTTCATAATAATATGACCATAATAAACATCAACTGTCATAAAACACCTTATTTCATCAAAAGAAGTTGATAAATAAGCAAAGTAAACATCAACAGAACTGAATGATGTTATTCAACAGAACTGAGTGTTTTCATAATAACGTGACCATAATAAACATCAACTGTCATAAAACACCTTATTTCATCAAAAGAAGTTGATAAATAAGCAAACTTGCTCTGAATGATGTTATTCAACAGAAAGGAGTGTTTTCATAATAATGTGACCATAATAAACATCAACAGTCATAAAACACCTTATTTCAACAAAAGAAGTTGATAAATAAGCAAACTTGCTCTGAATGATGTTATTCCACAGAAAGGAGTGTTTTCATAATAATGTGATCATAATAAACATCAACTGTCATAAAACACCTTATTTCATCAAAAGAAGTTGATAAATAAGCAAAGTAAACATCAACAGAACTGAATGATGTTATTCAACAGAACTGAGTGTTTTCATAATAATGTGACCATAATAAACATCAACTGTCATAAAACACCTTATTTCATCAAAAGAAGTTGATAAATAAGCAAAGTAAACATCAACAGAACTGAATGATGTTATTCAACAGAACTGAGTGTTTTCATAATAATGTGACCATAATAAACATCAACAGTCAAAAAACACCTTATTTCATCAAAAGAAGTTGATAAATAAGCAAACTTGCTCTGAATGATGTTATTCCACAGAAAGGAGTGTTTTCATAATAATGTGATGAAAATAAACATCAACTGTCATAAAACACCTTATTTCATCAAAGAAGTTGATAAATAAGCAAAGTAAACATCAACAGAACTGAATGATGTTATTCAACAGAACTGAGTGTTTTCATAATAATGTGACCATAATAAACATCAACAGTCATAAAACACCTTATTTCATCAAAAGAAGTTGATAAATAAGCAAAGTAAACATCAACAGAACTGAATGATGTTATTCAACAGAACTGAGTGTTTTCATAATAATGTGACCATAATAAACATCAACAGTCATAAAACACCTTATTTCATCAAAAGAAGTTGATAAATAAGCAAACTTGCTCTGAATGATGTTATTCAACAGAACTGAGTGTTTCCATGCTTCTGTTATGAAAATAAACATCAACAGTCAAAAAACACCTTATTTCATCAAAAGAAGTTGATAAATAAGCAAACTTGCTCTGAATGATGTTATTCAACAGAACTGAGTGTTTCCATGCTTCTGTTATGAAAATAAACATCAACAGTCAAAAAACACTTATTTCATCAAAAGAAGTTGATAAATAAGCAAACTTGCTCTGAATGATGTCATTCAACAGAACTGAGTGTTTTCATAATAATGTGACCATAATAAACATCAACTGTCATAAAACACCTTATTTCATCAAAAGATGTTGATAAATAAGCAAACTTGCTCTGAATGATGTTATTCCACAGAAAGGAGTGTTTTCATAATAATGTGACCATAATAAACATCAACTGTCATAAAACACCTTATTTCATCAAAAGAAGTTGATAAATAAGCAAAGTAAACATCAACAGAACTGAATGATGTTATTCAACAGAACTGAGTGTTTTCATAATAATGTGACCATAATAAACATCAACAGTCATAAACACCTTATTTCAACAAAAGAAGTTGATAAACAAGCAAACTTGCTCTGAATGATGTTATTCAACAGAAAGGAGTGTTTTCATAATAATGTGACCATAATAAACATCAACAGTCATAAAACACCTTATTTCATCAAAAGAAGTTGATAAATAAGCAAACTTGCTCTGAATGATGTTATTCAACAGAACTGAGTGTTTCCATGCTTCTGTTATGAAAATAACATCAACAGTCAAAAAACACCTTATTTCATCAAAAGAAGTTGATAAATAAGCAAACTTGCTCTGAATGATGTTATTCAACAGAACTGAGTGTTTCCATGCTTCTGTTATGAAAATAAACATCAACAGTCAAAAAACACCTTATTTCATCAAAAGAAGTTGATAAATAAGCAAACTTGCTCTGAATGATGTCATTCAACAGAACTGAGTGTTTTCATAATAATGTGACCATAATAAACATCAACTGTCATAAAACACCTTATTTCATCAAAGATGTTGATAAATAAGCAAACTTGCTCTGAATGATGTTATTCCACAGAAAGGAGTGTTTTCATAATAATGTGACCATAATAAACATCAACTGTCATAAAACACCTTATTTCATCAAAAGAAGTTGATAAATAAGCAAAGTAAACATCAACAGAACTGAATGATGTTATTCAACAGAACTGAGTGTTTTCATAATAATGTGACCATAATAAACATCAACAGTCATAAAACACCTTATTTCAACAAAAGAAGTTGATAAACAAGCAAACTTGCTCTGAATGATGTTATTCAACAGAAAGGAGTGTTTTCATAATAATGTGACCATAATAAACATCAACTGTCATAAAACACCTTATTTCATCAAAAGAAGTTGATAAATAAGCAAACTTGCTCTCAATGATGTTATTCAACAGAAAGGAGTGTTTTCATAATACTGTGATGAAAATAAACATCAACAGTCAAAAAACACCTTATTTCATCAAAAGAAGTTGATAAATAAGCAAACTTGCTCTGAATGATGTTATTCCACAGAACTGAGTGTTTTCATAATAATATGACCATAATAAACATCAACTGTCATAAAACACCTTATTTCATCAAAAGAAGTTGATAAATAAGCAAAGTAAACATCAACAGAACTGAATGATGTTATTCAACAGAACTGAGTGTTTTCATAATAACGTGACCATAATAAACATCAACTGTCATAAAACACCTTATTTCATCAAAAGAAGTTGATAAATAAGCAAACTTGCTCTGAATGATGTTATTCAACAGAAAGGAGTGTTTTCATAATAATGTGACCATAATAAACATCAACAGTCATAAAACACCTTATTTCAACAAAAGAAGTTGATAAATAAGCAAACTTGCTCTGAATGATGTTATTCCACAGAAAGGAGTGTTTTCATAATAATGTGATCATAATAAACATCAACTGTCATAAAACACCTTATTTCATCAAAAGAAGTTGATAAATAAGCAAAGTAAACATCAACAGAACTGAATGATGTTATTCAACAGAACTGAGTGTTTTCATAATAATGTGACCATAATAAACATCAACAGTCATAAAACACCTTATTTCAACAAAAGAAGTTGATAAACAAGCAAACTTGCTCTGAATGATGTTATTCAACAGAACTGAGTGTTTTCATAATAATGTGACCATAATAAACATCAACTGTCATAAAACACCTTATTTCATCAAAAGAAGTTGATAAATAAGCAAAGTAAACATCAACAGAACTGAATGATGTTATTCAACAGAACTGAGTGTTTTCATAATAATGTGACCATAATAAACATCAAACAGTCATAAAACACCTTATTTCATCAAAAGAAGTTGATAAATAAGCAAACTTGCTCTGAATGATGTTATTCAACAGAACTGAGTGTTTCCATGCTTCTGTTATGAAAATAAACATCAACAGTCAAAAAAACACCTTATTTCATCAAAAGAAGTTGATAAATAAGCAAACTTGCTCTGAATGATGTTATTCAACAGAACTGAGTGTTTCCATGCTTCTGTTATGAAAATAAACATCAACAGTCAAAAAACACCTTATTTCATCAAAAGAAGTTGATAAATAAGCAAACTTGCTCTGAATGATGTCATTCAACAGAACTGAGTGTTTTCATAATAATGTGACCATAATAAACATCAACTGTCATAAAACACCTTATTTCATCAAAAGAAGTTGATAAATAAGCAAACTTGCTCTGAATGATGTTATTCCACAGAACTGAGTGTTTTCATAATAATATGACCATAATAAACATCAACTGTCATAAAACACCTTATTTCATCAAAAGAAGTTGATAAATAAGCAAAGTAAACATCAACAGAACTGAATGATGTTATTCAACAGAACTGAGTGTTTTCATAATAATGTGACCATAATAAACATCAACAGTCATAAAACACCTTATTTCATCAAAAGAAGTTGATAAATAAGCAAACTTGCTCTCAATGATGTTATTCAACAGAAAGGAGTGTTTTCATAATACTGTGATGAAAATAAACATCAACAGTCAAAAAACACCTTATTTCATCAAAAGAAGTTGATAAATAAGCAAACTTGCTCTGAATGATGTTATTCCACAGAAAGGAGTGTTTTCATAATAATGTGACCATAATAAACATCAACTGTCATAAAACACCTTATTTCATCAAAAGAAGTTGATAAATAAGCAAAGTAAACATCAACAGAACTGAATGATGTTATTCAACAGAACTGAGTGTTTTCATAATAATGTGGACCATAATAAACATCAACAGTCATAAAACACCTTATTTCAACAAAAGAAGTTGATAAACAAGCAAACATGCTCTGAATGATGTTATTCAACAGAAAGGAGTGTTTTCATAATAATGTGACCATAATAAACATCAACAGTCATAAAACACCTTATTTCATCAAAAGAAGTTGATAAATAAGCAAACTTGCTCTCAATGATGTTATTCAACAGAAAGGAGTGTTTTCATAATACTGTGATGAAAATAAACATCAACAGTCAAAAAACACCTTATTTCATCAAAAGGAGTTGATAAATAAGCAAACTTGCTCTGAATGATGTTATTCCACAGAACTGAGTGTTTTCATAATAATGTGACCATAATAAACATCAACTGTCATAAAACACCTTATTTCATCAAAAGAAGTTGATAAATAAGCAAAGTAAACATCAACAGAACTGAATGATGTTATTCAACAGAACTGAGTGTTTTCATAATAATGTGACCATAATAAACATCAACAGTCATAAAACACCTTATTTCATCAAAAGAAGTTGATAAATAAGCAAAGTAAACATCAACAGAACTGAATGATGTTATTCAACAGAACTGAGTGTTTTCATAATAATGTGACCATAATAAACATCAACAGTCATAAAACACCTTATTTCAACAAAAGAAGTTGATAAACAAGCAAACTTGCTCTGAATGATGTTATTCAACAGAAAGGAGTGTTTTCATAATAATGTGACCATAATAAACATCAACAGTCATAAAACACCTTATTTCATCAAAAGAAGTTGATAAATAAGCAAACTTGCTCTCAATCATGTTATTCAACAGAACTGAGTGTTTCCATGCTTCTGTTATGAAAATAAACATCAACAGTCAAAAAACACCTTATTTCATCAAAAGAAGTTGATAAACAAGCAAACTTGCTCTGAATGATGTTATTCAACAGAAAGGAGTGTTTTCATAATAATGTGACCATAATAAACATCAACAGTCATAAAACACCTTATTTCATCATAAGAAGTTGATGAATAAGCAAACTTGCTCTCAATGATGTTATTCAACAGAAAGGAGTGTTTTCATAATACTGTGACGAAAATAAACATCAACTGTCAAAAAACACCTTATTTCATCAAAAGAAGTTGATAAATAAGCAAACTTGCTCTGAATGATGTTATTCAACAGAACTGAGTGTTTCCATGCTTCTGTTATGAAAATAAACATCAACAGTCAAAAAACACCTTATTTCATCAAAAGAAGTTGATAAACAAGCAAACTTGCTCTGAATGATGTTATTCAACAGAACTGAGTGTTTTCATAATAATGTGACCATAATAAACATCAACTGTCATAAAACACCTTATTTCATCAAAAGAAGTTGATAAATAAGCAAACTTGCTCTGAATGATGTTATTCAACAGAACTGAGTGTTTCATAATAATGTGACCATAATAAACATCAACTGTCATAAAACACCTTATTTCATCAAAAGAAGTTGATAAATAAGCAAACTTGCTCTCAATGATGTTATTCAACAGAAAGGAGTGTTTTCATAATACTGTGATGAAAATAAACATCAACTGTCAAAAAACACCTTATTTCATCAAAAGAAGTTGATAAATAAGCAAAGTAAACATCAACAGAACTGAATGATGTTATTCAACAGAACTGAGTGTTTTCATAATAATGTGACCATAATAAACATCAACAGTCATAAAACACCTTATTTCAACAAAAGAAGTTGATAAACAAGCAAACTTGCTCTGAATGATGTTATTCAACAGAACTGAGTGTTTTCATAATAATGTGACCATAATAAACATCAACTGTCATAAAACACCTTATTTCATCAAAAGAAGTTGATAAATAAGCAAAGTAAACATCAACAGAACTGAATGATGTTATTCAACAGAACTGAGTGTTTTCATAATAATGTGACCATAATAAACATCAACAGTCATAAAACACCTTATTTCATCAAAAGAAGTTGATAAATAAGCAAACTTGCTCTCAATGATGTTATTCAACAGAAAGGAGTGTTTTCATAATACTGTGACGAAAATAAACATCAACTGTCAAAAAACACCTTATTTCATCAAAAGAAGTTGATAAATAAGCAAACTTGCTCTGAATGATGTTATTCAACAGAACTGAGTGTTTCCATGCTTCTGTTATGAAAATAAACATCAACAGTCAAAAAACACCTTATTTCATCAAAAGAAGTTGATAAATAAGCAAACTTGCTCTGAATGATGTCATTCAACAGAACTGAGTGTTTTCATAATAATGTGACCATAATAAACATCAACTGTCATAAAACACCTTATTTCATCAAAAGAAGTTGATAAATAAGCAAACTTGCTCTCAATGATGTTATTCAACAGAAAGGAGTGTTTTCATAATACTGTGATAAAAATAAACATCAACTGTCAAAAAACACCTTATTTCATCAAAAAGAAGTTGATAAATAAGCAAAGTAAACATCAACAGAACTGAATGATGTTATTCAACAGAACTGAGTGTTTTCATAATAATGTGACCATAATAAACATCAACAGTCATAAAACACCTTATTTCAACAAAAGAAGTTGATAAATAAGCAAACTTGCTCTCAATGATGTTATTCAACAGAAAGGAGTGTTTTCATAATAATGTGACCATAATAAACATCAACAGTCATAAAACACCTTATTTCATCAAAATAAGTTGATAAATAAGCAAACTTGCTCTCAATGATGTTATTCAACAGAAAGGAGTGTTTTCATAATACTGTGATGAAAATAAACATCAGCAGTCAAAAAACACCTTATTTCATCAAAAGAAGTTGATAAATAAGCAAACTTGCTCTGAATGATGTTATTCCACAGAACTGAGTGTTTTCATAATAATGTGACCATAATAAACATCAACTGTCATAAAACACCTTATTTCATCAAAAGAAGTTGATAAACAAGCAAACTTGCTCTGAATGATGTTATTCAACAGAACTGAGTGTTTTCATAATAATGTGACCATAATAAACATCAACTGTCATAAAACACCTTATTTCATCAAAAGAAGTGATAAATAAGCAAACTTGCTCTGAATGATGTTATTCAAAAGAACTGAGTGTTTTCATAATACTGTGATGAAAATAAACATCAACTGTCATAAAACACCTTATTTCATCAAAAGAAGTTGATAAATAAGCAAAGTAAACATCAACAGAACTGAATGATGTTATTCAACAGAACTGAGTGTTTTCATAATAATGTGACCATAATAAACATCAACTGTCATAAAACACCTTATTTCATCAAAAGAAGTTGATAAATAAGCAAACTTGCTCTGAATGATGTTATTCAACAGAAAGGAGTGTTTTCATAATACTGTGATGAAAATAAACATCAACTGTCATAAAACACCTTATTTCATCAAAAGAAGTTGATAAATAAGCAAAGTAAACATCAACAGAACTGAATGATGTTATTCAACAGAACTGAGTGTTTTCATAATAATGTGACCATAATAAACATCAACAGTCATAAAACACCTTATTTCATCAAAAGAAGTTGATAAATAAGCAAAGTAAACATCAACAGAACTGAATGATGTTATTCAACAGAACTGAGTGTTTTCATAATAATGTGACCATAATAAACATCAACAGTCATAAAACACCTTATTTCATCAAAAGAAGTTGATAAATAAGCAAACTTGCTCTGAATGATGTTATTCAACAGAACTGAGTGTTTCCATGCTTCTGTTATGAAAATAAACATCAACAGTCAAAAAACACCTTATTTCATCAAAAGAAGTTGATAAATAAGCAAACTTGCTCTGAATGATGTTATTCAACAGAAAGGAGTGTTTCCATGCTTCTGTTATGAAAATAAACATCAACAGTCAAAAAACACCTTATTTCATCAAAAGAAGTTGATAAATAAGCAAACTTGCTCTGAATGATGTTATTCAACAGAAAGGAGTGTTTTCATAATAATGTGACCATAATAAACATCAACAGTCATAAAACACCTTATTTCATCAAAAGAAGTTGATAAATAAGCAAACTTGCTCTGAATGATGTTATTCAACAGAACTGAGTGTTTCCATGCTTCTGTTATGAAAATAAACATCAACAGTCAAAAAACACCTTATTTCATCAAAAGAAGTTGATAAACAAGCAAACTTGCTCTGAATGATGTTATTCAACAGAAAGGAGTGTTTTCATAATAATGTGACCATAATAAACATCAACAGTCATAAAACACCTTATTTCATCATAAGAAGTTGATGAATAAGCAAACTTGCTCTCAATGATGTTATTCAACAGAAAGGAGTGTTTTCATAATACTGTGACGAAAATAAACATCAACTGTCAAAAAACACCTTATTTCATCAAAAGAAGTTGATAAATAAGCAAACTTGCTCTGAATGATGTTATTCAACAGAACTGAGTGTTTCCATGCTTCTGTTATGAAAATAAACATCAACAGTCAAAAAACACCTTATTTCATCAAAAGAAGTTGATAAACAAGCAAACTTGCTCTGAATGATGTTATTCAACAGAACTGAGTGTTTTCATAATAATGTGACCATAATAAACATCAACTGTCATAAAACACCTTATTTCATCAAAAGAAGTTGATAAATAAGCAAACTTGCTCTGAATGATGTTATTCAACAGAACTGAGTGTTTTCATAATAATGTGACCATAATAAACATCAACTGTCATAAAACACCTTATTTCATCAAAAGAAGTTGATAAATAAGCAAACTTGCTCTCAATGATGTTATTCAACAGAAAGGAGTGTTTTCATAATACTGTGATGAAAATAAACATCAACTGTCAAAAAACACCTTATTTCATCAAAAGAAGTTGATAAATAAGCAAAGTAAACATCAACAGAACTGAATGATGTTATTCAACAGAACTGAGTGTTTTCATAATAATGTGACCATAATAAACATCAACAGTCATAAAACACCTTATTTCAACAAAAGAAGTTGATAAACAAGCAAACTTGCTCTGAATGATGTTATTCAACAGAACTGAGTGTTTTCATAATAATGTGACCATAATAAACATCAACTGTCATAAAACACCTTATTTCATCAAAAGAAGTTGATAAATAAGCAAAGTAAACATCAACAGAACTGAATGATGTTATTCAACAGAACTGAGTGTTTTCATAATAATGTGACCATAATAAACATCAACTGTCATAAAACACCTTATTTCATCAAAAGAAGTTGATAAACAAGCAAACTTGCTCTGAATGATGTTATTCAACAGAACTGAGTGTTTTCATAATAATGTGACCATAATAAACATCAACTGTCAAAAAACACCTTATTTCATCAAAAGAAGTTGATAAATAAGCAAACTTGCTCTGAATGATGTTATTCAACAGAACTGAGTGTTTCCATGCTTCTGTTATGAAAATAAACATCAACAGTCAAAAAACACCTTATTTCATCAAAAGAAGTTGATAAATAAGCAAACTTGCTCTGAATGATGTCATTCAACAGAACTGAGTGTTTTCATAATAATGTGACCATAATAAACATCAACTGTCATAAAACACCTTATTTCATCAAAAGAAGTTGATAAATAAGCAAACTTGCTCTCAATGATGTTATTCAACAGAAAGGAGTGTTTTCATAATACTGTGATAAAAATAAACATCAACTGTCAAAAAACACCTTATTCATCAAAAGAAGTTGATAAATAAGCAAAGTAAACATCAACAGAACTGAATGATGTTATTCAACAGAACTGAGTGTTTTCATAATAATGTGACCATAATAAACATCAACAGTCATAAAACACCTTATTTCAACAAAAGAAGTTGATAAATAAGCAAACTTGCTCTCAATGATGTTATTCAACAGAAAGGAGTGTTTTCATAATAATGTGACCATAATAAACATCAACAGTCATAAAACACCTTATTTCATCAAAATAAGTTGATAAATAAGCAAACTTGCTCTCAATGATGTTATTCAACAGAAAGGAGTGTTTTCATAATACTGTGATGAAAATAAACATCAGCAGTCAAAAAACACCTTATTTCATCAAAAGAAGTTGATAAATAAGCAAACTTGCTCTGAATGATGTTATTCCACAGAACTGAGTGTTTTCATAATAATGTGACCATAATAAACATCAACTGTCATAAAACACCTTATTTCATCAAAAGAAGTTGATAAACAAGCAAACTTGCTCTGAATGATGTTATTCAACAGAACTGAGTGTTTTCATAATAATGTGACCATAATAAACATCAACTGTCATAAAACACCTTATTTCATCAAAAGAAGTTGATAAATAAGCAAACTTGCTCTGAATGATGTTATTCAACAGAAAGGAGTGTTTTCATAATACTGTGACCATAATAAACATCAACTGTCAAAAAACACCTTATTTCATCAAAAGAAGTTGATAAATAAGCAAACTTGCTCTGAATGATGTTATTCAACAGAACTGAGTGTTTCCATGCTTCTGTTATGAAAATAAACATCAACAGTCAAAAAACACCTTATTTCATCAAAAGAAGTTGATAAACAAGCAAACTTGCTCTGAATGATGTTATTCAACAGAACTGAGTGTTTTCATAATAATGTGACCATAATAAACATCAACAGTCATAAAACACCTTATTTCAACAAAAGAAGTTGATAAATAAGCAAACTTGCTCTCAATGATGTTATTCAACAGAAAGGAGTGTTTTCATAATAATGTGACCATAATAAACATCAACAGTCATAAAACACCTTATTTCATCAAAATAAGTTGATAAATAAGCAAACTTGCTCTCAATGATGTTATTCAACAGAAAGGAGTGTTTTCATAATACTGTGATGAAAATAAACATCAGCAGTCAAAAAACACCTTATTTCATCAAAAGAAGTTGATAAATAAGCAAACTTGCTCTGAATGATGTTATTCCACAGAACTGAGTGTTTTCATAATAATGTGACCATAATAAACATCAACTGTCATAAAACACCTTATTTCATCAAAAGAAGTTGATAAACAAGCAAACTTGCTCTGAATGATGTTATTCAACAGAACTGAGTGTTTTCATAATAATGTGACCATAATAAACATCAACTGTCATAAAACACCTTATTCATCAAAAGAAGTTGATAAATAAGCAAACTTGCTCTGAATGATGTTATTCAACAGAAAGGAGTGTTTTCATAATAATGTGACCATAATAAACATCAACAGTCATAAAACACCTTATTTCATCAAAAGAAGTTGATAAATAAGCAAACTTGCTCTGAATGATGTTATTCAACAGAACTGAGTGTTTCCATGCTTCTGTTATGAAAATAAACATCAACAGTCAAAAAACACCTTATTTCATCAAAAGAAGTTGATAAACAAGCAAACTTGCTCTGAATGATGTTATTCAACAGAAAGGAGTGTTTCATAATAATGTGACCATAATAAACATCAACAGTCATAAAACACCTTATTTCATCATAAGAAGTTGATGAATAAGCAAACTTGCTCTCAATGATGTTATTCAACAGAAAGGAGTGTTTTCATATACTGTGACGAAAATAAACATCAACTGTCAAAAAACACCTTATTTCATCAAAAGAAGTTGATAAATAAGCAAACTTGCTCTGAATGATGTTATTCAACAGAACTGAGTGTTTCCATGCTTCTGTTATGAAAATAAACATCAACAGTCAAAAAACACCTTATTTCATCAAAGAAGTTGATAACAAGCAAACTTGCTCTGAATGATGTTATTCAACAGAACTGAGTGTTTTCATAATAATGTGACCATAATAAACATCAACTGTCATAAAACACCTTATTTCATCAAAAGAAGTTGATAAATAAGCAAACTTGCTCTCAATGATGTTATTCAACAGAAAGGAGTGTTTTCATAATACTGTGATAAAAATAAACATCAACTGTCAAAAACACCTTATTTCATCAAAAGAAGTTGATAAATAAGCAAAGTAAACATCAACAGAACTGAATGATGTTATTCAACAGAACTGAGTGTTTTCATAATAATGTGACCATAATAAACATCAACAGTCATAAAACACCTTATTTCAACAAAAGAAGTTGATAAATAAGCAAACTTGCTCTCAATGATGTTATTCAACAGAAAGGAGTGTTTTCATAATAATGTGACCATAATAAACATCAACAGTCATAAAACACCTTATTTCATCAAAATAAGTTGATAAATAAGCAAACTTGCTCTCAATGATGTTATTCAACAGAAAGGAGTGTTTTCATAATACTGTGATGAAAATAAACATCAGCAGTCAAAAAACACCTTATTTCATCAAAAGAAGTTGATAAATAAGCAAACTTGCTCTGAATGATGTTATTCCACAGAACTGAGTGTTTTCATAATAATGTGACCATAATAAACATCAACTGTCATAAAACACCTTATTTCATCAAAAGAAGTTGATAAACAAGCAAACTTGCTCTGAATGATGTTATTCAACAGAACTGAGTGTTTTCATAATAATGTGACCATAATAAACATCAACTGTCAAAAAACACCTTATTTCATCAAAAGAAGTTGATAAATAAGCAAACTTGCTCTGAATGATGTTATTCAACAGAACTGAGTGTTTCCATGCTTCTGTTATGAAAATAAACATCAACAGTCAAAAAACACCTTATTTCATCAAAAGAAGTTGATAAATAAGCAAACTTGCTCTGAATGATGTCATTCAACAGAACTGAGTGTTTTCATAATAATGTGACCATAATAAACATCAACTGTCATAAAACACCTTATTTCATCAAAGAAGTTGATAAATAAGCAAACTTGCTCTCAATGATGTTATTCAACAGAAAGGAGTGTTTCCATGCTTCTGTTATGAAAATAAACATCAACAGTCAAAAAACACCTTATTTCATCAAAAGAAGTTAAAAGGCGAAGACACTTGCTCTGAATGCCGTAATTCATCAAGTTTCATGCTTTGCAGTGTTACAGCAGCAGAAATGAGTGTTTGCATGCTCCTGTGAAGAAAATTACATCTTTGGTCAAAAAACACCTTATTTCATCAAAAGAAGTTAAAAGGCGAAGACACTTGCTCTGAATGCCGTAATTCATCAAGTTTCATGCTTTGCAGTGTTACAGCAGCAGAAATGAGTGTTTGCATGCTCCTGTGAAGAAAATCTACATCTGCGGTCAAAAAACACCTTATTTCATCAAAAGAAGTTAAAAGGCGAAGACACTTGCTCTGAATGCCGTAATTCATCAAGTTTCATGCTTTGCAGTGTTACAGCAGCAGAAATGAGTGTTTGCATGCTCCTGTGAAGAAAATTACATCTGCGGTCAAAAAACACCTTATTTCATCAAAAGAAGTTAAAAGGCGAAGACACTTGCTCTGAATGCCGTAATTCATCAAGTTTCATGCTTTGCAGTGTTACAGCAGCAGAAATGAGTGTTTGCATGCTCCTGTGAAGAAAATTACATCTTTGGTCAAAAACACCTTATTTCATCAAAAGAAGTTAAAAGGCGAAGACACTTGCTCTGAATGCCGTAATTCATCAAGTTTCATGCTTTGCAGTGTTACAGCAGCAGAAATGAGTGTTTGCATGCTCCTGTGAAGAAAATTACATCTGCGGTCAAAAAACACCTTATTTCATCAAAAGAAGTTAAAAGGCGAAGACACTTGCTCTGAATGCCGTAATTCATCAAGTTTCATGCTTTGCAGTGTTACAGCAGCAGAAATGAGTGTTTGCATGCTCCTGTGAAGAAAATCTACATCTGCGGTCAAAAAACACCTTATTTCATCAAAAGAAGTTAAAAGGCGAAGACACTTGCTCTGAATGCCGTAATTCATCAAGTTTCATGCTTTGCAGTGTTACAGCAGCAGAAATGAGTGTTTGCATGCTCCTGTGAAGAAAATCTACATCTGCGGTCAAAAAACACCTTATTTCATCAAAAGAAGTTAAAAGGCGAAGACACTTGCTCTGAATGCCGTAATTCATCAAGTTTCATGCTTTGCAGTGTTACAGCAGCAGAAATGAGTGTTTGCATGCTCCTGTGAAGAAAATTACATCTGCGGTCAAAAAACACCTTATTTCATCAAAAGAAGTTAAAAGGCGAAGACACTTGCTCTGAATGCCGTAATTCATCAAGTTTCATGCTTTGCAGTGTTACAGCAGCAGAAATGAGTGTTTGCATGCTCCTGTGAAGAAAATTACATCTTTGGTCAAAAAACACCTTATTTCATCAAAAGAAGTTAAAAGGCAAAGACACTTGCTCTGAATGCCGTAATTCATCAAGTTTCATGCTTTGCAGTGTTACAGCAGCAGAAATGAGTGTTTGCATGCTCCTGTGAAGAAAATCTACATCTGCGGTCAAAAAACACCTTATTTCATCAAAAGAAGTTAAAAGGCGAAGACACTTGCTCTGAATGCCGTAATTCATCAAGTTTCATGCTTTGCAGTGTTACAGCAGCAGAAATGAGTGTTGCATGCTCCTGTGAAGAAAATTACATCTGCGGTCAAAAACACCTTATTTCATCAAAAGAAGTTAAAAGGCGAAGACACTTGCTCTGAATGCCGTAATTCATCAAGTTCATGCTTTGCAGTGTTACAGCAGCAGAAATGAGTGTTTGCATGCTCCTGTGAAGAAAATCTACATCTGCGGTCAAAAAACACCTTATTTCATCAAAAGAAGTTAAAAGGCGAAGACACTTGCTCTGAATGCCGTAATTCATCAAGTTTCATGCTTTGCAGTGTCACAGCAGCAGAAATGAGTGTTTGCATGCTCCTGTGAAGAAAATTACATCTGCGGTCAAAAAACACCTTATTTCATCAAAAGAAGTTAAAAGGCGAAGACACTTGCTCTGAATGCCGTAATTCATCAAGTTTCATGCTTTGCAGTGTTACAGCAGCAGAAATGAGTGTTTGCATGCTCCTGTGAAGAAAATTACATCTGCGGTCAAAAAACACCTTATTTCATCAAAAGAAGTTAAAAGGCGAAGACACTTGCTCTGAATGCCGTAATTCATCAAGTTTCATGCTTTGCAGTGTTACAGCAGCAGAAATGAGTGTTTGCATGCTCCTGTGAAGAAAATCTACATCTGCGGTCAAAAAACACCTTATTTCATCAAAAGAAGTTAAAAGGCGAAGACACTTGCTCTGAATGCCGTAATTCATCAAGTTTCATGCTTTGCAGTGTTACAGCAGCAGAAATGAGTGTTTGCATGCTCCTGTGAAGAAAATTACATCTTTGGTCAAAAAACACCTTATTTCATCAAAAGAAGTTAAAAGGCGAAGACACTTGCTCTGAATGCCGTAATTCATCAAGTTTCATGCTTTGCAGTGTTACAGCAGCAGAAATGAGTGTTTGCATGCTCCTGTGAAGAAAATCTACATCTGCGGTCAAAAAACACCTTATTTCATCAAAAGAAGTTAAAAGGCGAAGACACTTGCTCTGAATGCCATAATTCATCAAGTTTCATGCTTTGCAGTGTCACAGCAGCAGAAATGAGTGTTTGCATGCTCCTGTGAAGAAAATTACATCTTTGGTCAAAAAACACCTTATTTCATCAAAAGAAGTTAAAAGGCGAAGACACTTGCTCTGAATGCCGTAATTCATCAAGTTTCATGCTTTGCAGTGTTACAGCAGCAGAAATGAGTGTTTGCATGCTCCTGTGAAGAAAATCTACATCTGCGGTCAAAAAACACCTTATTTCATCAAAAGAAGTTAAAAGGCGAAGACACTTGCTCTGAATGCCGTAATTCATCAAGTTTCATGCTTTGCAGTGTTACAGCAGCAGAAATGAGTGTTTGCATGCTCCTGTGAAGAAAATCTACATCTGCGGTCAAAAAACACCTTATTTCATCAAAAGAAGTTAAAAGGCGAAGACACTTGCTCTGAATGCCGTAATTCATCAAGTTTCATGCTTTGCAGTGTTACAGCAGCAGAAATGAGTGTTTGCATGCTCCTGTGAAGAAAATTACATCTGCGGTCAAAAAACACCTTATTTCATCAAAAGAAGTTAAAAGGCGAAGACACTTGCTCTGAATGCCGTAATTCATCAAGTTTCATGCTTTGCAGTGTTACAGCAGCAGAAATGAGTGTTTGCATGCTCCTGTGAAGAAAATTACATCTGCGGTCAAAAAACACCTTATTTCATCAAAAGAAGTTAAAAGGCGAAGACACTTGCTCTGAATGCCGTAATTCATCAAGTTTCATGCTTTGCAGTGTTACAGCAGCAGAAATGAGTGTTTGCATGCTCCTGTGAAGAAAATCTACATCTGCGGTCAAAAAACACCTTATTTCATCAAAAGAAGTTAAAAGGCGAAGACACTTGCTCTGAATGCCGTAATTCATCAAGTTTCATGCTTTGCAGTGTTACAGCAGCAGAAATGAGTGTTTGCATGCTCCTGTGAAGAAAATCTACATCTGCGGTCAAAAAACACCTTATTTCATCAAAAGAAGTTAAAAGGCGAAGACACTTGCTCTGAATGCCGTAATTCATCAAGTTTCATGCTTTGCAGTGTTACAGCAGCAGAAATGAGTGTTTGCATGCTCCTGTGAAGAAAATTACATCTGCGGTCAAAAAACACCTTATTTCATCAAAAGAAGTTAAAAGGCGAAGACACTTGCTCTGAATGCCGTAATTCATCAAGTTTCATGCTTTGCAGTGTTACAGCAGCAGAAATGAGTGTTTGCATGCTCCTGTGAAGAAAATTACATCTGCGGTCAAAAAACACCTTATTTCATCAAAAGAAGTTAAAAGGCGAAGACACTTGCTCTGAATGCCGTAATTCATCAAGTTTCATGCTTTGCAGTGTTACAGCAGCAGAAATGAGTGTTTGCATGCTCCTGTGAAGAAAATCTACATCTGCGGTCAAAAAACACCTTATTTCATCAAAAGAAGTTAAAAGGCGAAGACACTTGCTCTGAATGCCGTAATTCATCAAGTTTCATGCTTTGCAGTGTTACAGCAGCAGAAATGAGTGTTTGCATGCTCCTGTGAAGAAAATCTACATCTGCGGTCAAAAAACACCTTATTTCATCAAAAGAAGTTAAAAGGCGAAGACACTTGCTCTGAATGCCGTAATTCATCAAGTTTCATGCTTTGCAGTGTTACAGCAGCAGAAATGAGTGTTTGCATGCTCCTGTGAAGAAAATCTACATCTGCGGTCAAAAAACACCTTATTTCATCAAAAGAAGTTAAAAGATGAAACAAACTTGCTCTGAATGCTGTAATTCATCAAGTTTCATGCTTTGCATGTTCGATCAGCAGAAATGAGTGTTTGCATGCTCCTGTGAAGAAAATCTACATCTTTGGTCAAAAAACACCTTATTTCATCAAAAGAAGTTAAAAGGCGAAGACACTTGCTCTGAATGCCGTAATTCATCAAGTTTCATGCTTTGCAGTGTTACAGCAGCAGAAATGAGTGTTTGCATGCTCCTGTGAAGAAAATTACATCTGCGGTCAAAAAACACCTTATTTCATCAAAAGAAGTTAAAAGGCGAAGACACTTGCTCTGAATGCCGTAATTCATCAAGTTTCATGCTTTGCAGTGTTACAGCAGCAGAAATGAGTGTTTGCATGCTCCTGTGAAGAAAATCTACATCTGCGGTCAAAAAACACCTTATTTCATCAAAAGAAGTTAAAAGGCGAAGACACTTGCTCTGAATGCCGTAATTCATCAAGTTTCATGCTTTGCAGTGTTACAGCAGCAGAAATGAGTGTTTGCATGCTCCTGTGAAGAAAATCTACATCTGCGGTCAAAAAACACCTTATTTCATCAAAAGAAGTTAAAAGGCGAAGACACTTGCTCTGAATGCCGTAATTCATCAAGTTTCATGCTTTGCAGTGTTACAGCAGCAGAAATGAGTGTTTGCATGCTCCTGTGAAGAAAATTACATCTGCGGTCAAAAAACACCTTATTTCATCAAAAGAAGTTAAAAGGCAAAGACACTTGCTCTGAATGCCGTAATTCATCAAGTTTCATGCTTTGCAGTGTTACAGCAGCAGAAATGAGTGTTTGCATGCTCCTGTGAAGAAAATCTACATCTGCGGTCAAAAAACACCTTATTTCATCAAAAGAAGTTAAAAGGCGAAGACACTTGCTCTGAATGCCGTAATTCATCAAGTTTCATGCTTTGCAGTGTTACAGCAGCAGAAATGAGTGTTTGCATGCTCCTGTGAAGAAAATCTACATCTGCGGTCAAAAAACACCTTATTTCATCAAAAGAAGTTAAAAGGCGAAGACACTTGCTCTGAATGCCGTAATTCATCAAGTTTCATGCTTTGCAGTGTTACAGCAGCAGAAATGAGTGTTTGCATGCTCCTGTGAAGAAAATCTACATCTGCGGTCAAAAAACACCTTATTTCATCAAAAGAAGTTAAAAGGCGAAGACACTTGCTCTGAATGCCGTAATTCATCAAGTTTCATGCTTTGCAGTGTTACAGCAGCAGAAATGAGTGTTTGCATGCTCCTGTGAAGAAAATCTACATCTGCGGTCAAAAAACACCTTATTTCATCAAAAGAAGTTAAAAGATGAAACAAACTTGCTCTGAATGCCGTAATTCATCAAGTTTCATGCTTTGCATGTTCGATCAGCAGAAATGAGTGTTTGCATGCTCCTGTGAAGAAAATCTACATCTGCGGTCAAAAAACACCTTATTTCATCAAAAGAAGTTAAAAGGCGAAGACACTTGCTCTGAATGCCGTAATTCATCAAGTTTCATGCTTTGCAGTGTTACAGCAGCAGAAATGAGTGTTTGCATGCTCCTGTGAAGAAAATTACATCTGCGGTCAAAAAACACCTTATTTCATCAAAAGAAGTTAAAAGGCGAAGACACTTGCTCTGAATGCCGTAATTCATCAAGTTTCATGCTTTGCAGTGTTACAGCAGCAGAAATGAGTGTTTGCATGCTCCTGTGAAGAAAATCTACATCTGCGGTCAAAAAACACCTTATTTCATCAAAAGAAGTTAAAAGGCGAAGACACTTGCTCTGAATGCCGTAATTCATCAAGTTTCATGCTTTGCAGTGTTACAGCAGCAGAAATGAGTGTTTGCATGCTCCTGTGAAGAAAATCTACATCTGCGGTCAAAAAACACCTTATTTCATCAAAAGAAGTTAAAAGGCGAAGACACTTGCTCTGAATGCCGTAATTCATCAAGTTTCATGCTTTGCAGTGTTACAGCAGCAGAAATGAGTGTTTGCATGCTCCTGTGAAGAAAATCTACATCTGCGGTCAAAAAACACCTTATTTCATCAAAAGAAGTTAAAAGATGAAACAAACTTGCTCTGAATGCTGTAATTCATCAAGTTTCATGCTTTGCAGTGTTACAGCAGCAGAAATGAGTGTTTGCATGCTCCTGTGAAGAAAATCTACATCTGCGGTCAAAAAACACCTTATTTCATCAAAAGAAGTTAAAAGGCGAAGACACTTGCTCTGAATGCCGTAATTCATCAAGTTTCATGCTTTGCAGTGTTACAGCAGCAGAAATGAGTGTTTGCATGCTCCTGTGAAGAAAATTACATCTGCGGTCAAAAAACACCTTATTTCATCAAAAGAAGTTAAAAGGCGAAGACACTTGCTCTGAATGCCGTAATTCATCAAGTTTCATGCTTTGCAGTGTTACAGCAGCAGAAATGAGTGTTTGCATGCTCCTGTGAAGAAAATCTACATCTGCGGTCAAAAAACACCTTATTTCATCAAAAGAAGTTAAAAGATGAAACAAACTTGCTCTGAATGCTGTAATTCATCAAGTTTCATGCTTTGCATGTTCGATCAGCAGAAATGAGTGCTTTCATGCTCCTGTGAAGAAAATCTACATCTGCAGTCAAAAAACACCTTATTTCATCAAAAGAAGTTAAAAGGCGAAGACACTTGCTCTGAATGCTGTAATTCATCAAGTTTCATGCTTTGCAGTGTTACAGCAGCAGAAATGAGTGTTTGCATGCTCCTGTGAAGAAAATCTACATCAGCAGTCACAAAACACCTTATTTCATCAAAAGAAGTTCAAAGACGAAGAAACTTGTGTGAAAATCCTCAGTGGTGTCTACACCCAATGATTGGAGTGTCTCCACTAAAATATCTAAGATTGAGGCTGGGAGGTCTGGCAACACCTTTGTGATGGCACTGCGTATGTTAATTTGCTCTCTATCATCCATTTCTGAGTATGAAAGTGAATAAAGCACAATTAACCCCAGAATAACAGTCTAAGACAGTTAATAATGTGATAACACACTGTGTTTCAAAGGAACTATTTGGTATCCATCTTTCATGTAAGATGGCAATAGATAGAAATCAATCAAGTCACTGATGTTCAGACACTGCATCTTTTCATTGTCTTTCCTCACTGAGTAAAGGTGGTACTCAGAAAGGAATTCTGCTGTGTACACTGACATCAGAAAATGAACAGTGTAATTTTTAATTAAAATGAGCACTAGTTCACCAAACTGCACAGAGTCAATGTTCCCTGTTACAAGGAATTGCCCTTTTTTATATGACGTTCCCTTGTACAGAATTCCTACTGTGACCTTTGTGTTGGTCTCAGTGAAGCCAAATTGTTTGACTGCATCTTGAATGGCTTTACTGTATAGTCCTGAATAAAATGGAGAACCATCTTTAACTTGGAAGACAGCCTTGCCCATTGATCCTGCTGAAAGATACGCCTGTAACAGCTGATGCCTTTCAGACAGAGTAAGACAGAGGTTTTTGAAATTTTTCAAATTCCTTGCACATCTCTTGAAATAACTGTGCTTACTTTCAAAGCGCATTGTCCATAGTCTGATCAGGGGCCCAAATTTCAGAATCATTTCTGGGTAATGACGTAAATAATGATGCTTTGGTTTAAGGCCACTTTCTGGGAATAGAGCTTTTCTTGACTCTAAATATTCTTGAATAAGAACATCAAGGTATGCAACCTGAGAGACAGAGATTTTCTGAGCACATATCATGTCCACAATGTCTTTCAGCTGTAGAGTCAACTGCCACACATTATCTGCTGTATCTTTCACTCTATCACCAATTATGAGAGGCAACAGCCTTAGAAAATTCCAATTCTGTACAGCTTGACCTGAGAGTTTAGCTCCATGGGGGCTGACCTCACACGGTTTTGTAGAAGCATCCGAAGCGCAGTATTTGAACTGTTTAATGCGTCGATTCAGACTGGAATAAGTGAACCAAGCCTTTTTCTTTATGAAATACTTAAGATACAGTGCAACATCGTAAGACAAAACACCCTCAAAGATGTCGTGTCCCAGACAAGGTGGCAAACCTGGCAGACAGACATTAAAGTATTTCAAAGAATTAAATACCGACTTAAACTTTACCCCTTCCACATCTGGTGATGTATCTTCAGTCTGGAGGCGATCAACAGCAGAATTGTAGTTCTCAATGGTCCTCTCTGGTCCACACAGATTTGGATCACCCTGAAAGTCAGATCTGTTTATTAGGCAGTACCTACAGAAATATTTTGAGGTGCTGAAATTTTCAGAGAATCCACCGATGCAATGGGAGCCCAAATTATCTCCAGCAATGCAATACAAGGTTCCCTTGACTGTTTCATTTGATACAACAATCCCATTCTCCTCCAATTCTTTCAAGTCTGTTATTAGTTCAGAGAACACCTTAGCATGCCCAGATGCTTTGAAATCTTTCTCTCTACACAATAGCACAAGTGACATGTGGTCTGTGTCAGACCGTACATGAAGTGGCAAGTTGGCAAAAGATGCATAGACAGCTAAAACTTTATGTCTTGTCTTGGCAGAGCCTAAAGGGTTAACTACTTCGAAGGCATCCTGGTATAGAACTAACTTGACACATGATGGATTTTGAGCACAAAAAATCATTGTTTTTGAATATCCGACCATCACTAATGTCACTTAGAACATCTGAAGGAGACTCGGGTGAGTGCTCTCCTGACACACAGTTCTGCCACAGATCAGATTCTAACAAACATTTCAAAGTGTCTCTCACAGGCACATAATAGGCAAACCTATCTATCCTGTTCTCATCTATTCCTAAAAACATTTTCTTGGGCTCCACATAGTTGAATTTTTCTTTGAATGACTTGGCTCTTGAATAAGCTGTTCGCATTGGCCCTGTATGACATGCAGTGAACAGATCAAATCCCTTGACAGACTCACAAACCTTGGTTATGTCCTCATCTGATAATGATGTGTCATTTTTTAGCAGTGAACTAAGTTTACTCAAAGTATATGTTTGACCCAACTCATTTATGTTTTGCATTTCCTCAACAATGTTCTGTATAGTTGAAGCAGGCAGAAGGAACTGCCCGTGCAATCTCAAGTAGAACAAACTCAAGTTTCTAAGATCACTTAGAATCTTAAGAAAACTTAAGATCACTGAAATTTTCAGATATGTCCAAATCGACTTCATCTGTGCCTGTTGCTGCACCTGCATCACAGTGAGGGACTAAGTCACCTGACTCAGGTGGAATAGATGTTGACGGATGAGAAGCAGATTCTCTGTACACGTCACTTACACCGCTGTCTGTAAAACCTCTGTGCTTCCGTGACATATGCGCGGTAAATGAAGACTTGACCGGGAAATCAGTATTACATCCTCTAACTGGACAACTT
Organism: Lateolabrax maculatus; assembly: GCA_031216445.1. Taxonomy (NCBI): domain Eukaryota; kingdom Metazoa; phylum Chordata; class Actinopteri; order Acropomatiformes; family Lateolabracidae; genus Lateolabrax; species Lateolabrax maculatus. The sequence goes on from CM062199.1 coordinate 28,233,754, forward strand.
ACAGCACGTCCTTCAACAATATGCTCCTTCAAGTGAGCAGTCAGTTCTTGGGTGTCTTGACACTGGCGTTCACACAAGGCCACTACACATTTATAACAGCCTTACCAACAGTTTCGTTAGCAGATACAACATTATGCCTCCGGTAAAAATGAGCCTTAAAAGCTCCATACCTGCAAAATATCTGCTTGCATCCATCTCCAAAGCACTTAAATAAACAGCGCGGTTCATTTCTGTGGAGTTTGCAATGAAGCACATAACCTCTCAAAGTCCTAACAGACTTACCACAGAAATTACAATTTAACATTTTGCCTACAGCAACTAACGTTAATGTGAGCTAAGCTAATGTTCGACACAATGTGACGAAAGACAATTACACTCAACTAGCAAAACTGACACATTTTGTAATGTTAAAGAAAACTAGCATTCACCTTTTAAGCGAGGGCAACACAAAACTGAAGAAAAGACCGCCGCGTTTACTTACGTAGTCTTTAGCGTTGTGTCTCTCAGTTGCTCTCTGAAGAAAAAAAACACCGTCGCGCAGTTTGAAATGCGATGGATGGCTCCTGTGAGTGTGCGTGTGTGTGTGTGTGTGCGCGTCTCTGCCTCCGTCACTGGTCTGCAGCAGGTACTGCCCCCTCCTCCCTCTGCCCCCACCAGTCAGCTGAGAGCAGAGTGCACACAATATTGTCCACAAACTTGCTGCTGTTGTAACACTGCTTTGAAGTGTTACAACAGCAGACATGAGTGTTTTCATGCTTTCATGCTTGTAGAAAATTTACATCGGCAGTCACAAAACACCTTATTTCATGAAAAGAAGTTAAAAGGCGAAGAAACTTGCTCTGAATGCTGTCATTCATCAAGTTTCATGCTTTGCAGTGTTACAGCAGCAGAAATGAGTGTTTGCATGCTCCTGTGAAGAAAATGTACATCAGCAATCATAAAACACATTATTTCATGAAAAGTCAAGTCAAGTCAAATCAATTTTATTTGTATAGCGCCAAATCATAACAAAAGTTATCTCAAGACGCTTTCACATAGAGTAGGTCTAGACCATACTCTTTAAAATATTATTTACAGAGACTCAACAGTTCCTCCCATGAGCAAGCACTCGGCGACAGTGGCGAGGAAAAACTCCCTTTTAACAGGTAGTAACCTCGAGCAGAACCAGGCTCTGGGTGGGCGGCCATTTGCATCGACTGAGTTGGGTTAATAGGGGAGGAGAGAGGGGGAGAGGGGAGACAGAACAGGAGGAGAGACAACAAATCAGACTAATAATAAGAAGTGAGTGTGGAGCAGGAACATGGGAGCAGTAGACGGCCGGCAATCACAGATCCAGAATCTACAGCTCCAGGAGCGGAAATACCTGCAGAAAGTGAGAAGGCAAAAAAGCACAGAAAGCACAAGGACTACCAGGACGAAGTGGAGTTGGTAACCTGTATTAGTGGGATAGGAATGCGTACAGATAGAGAGGGAGAGGAAGAGAGAGAAGCTCAGTGCGTCATAGGAAGTCCCCTGGCAGTCTTAGCCTATAACAGCATAACTAAGGGATGGTTCAGGACTCACCTGAGCCAGCCCTAACTATAAGTTTTATCAAAAAGGAATGTTTTTAGCATACTCTTAAACCAAGAGAGGGTGTCTGCCTCCCGAACCCAAATTGGGAGCTGATTCCACAGAAGAGGAGCTTGATAACTAAAAAGACGCAAATATGAAGAAACTTGCTCTAAATGATGTTATTCAGCGGAAATTGGTGTTTTCATGCTTTTGTGAAGAAAATGTACATCAGCAGTCATAAAACACCTTATTTCATGAAAAGACACTCAGAAATGTGAAAACTTGCTTAAAATGATTTTATTCAGCAGAAATTAGTGTTTTCATGATTCTGTGAAGAAAATAAACATCAACAGTCAAAAAACACCTTATTTCATCAACAGAAGTTAAAAAATGAAGAAACTTGCTTTAAATGATGTAATTTATCAAGTGTCTTGCTTTGCAGTGTTAAAACAGCAGAAATGAGTGCTTTCATGCTTCTGTGAATAAAATCTACATCACCAGTCATAAAACATCTTATTTCATGAAAAGAAGCTCAAATATGAATAAATGATGTTATTCAGCAGAAATGAGTATTTTCATGCTTCTGTGAAGAAAATCTAGATCACCAGTTATAAAACATGTTATTTCATGATAAGAAGCTCAAATATGAATAAATGAGTTATTCAGCAGAAATTAGTGCTTTCAAGCTTCTTTGAGGAAAATATACATGACAAAACAGCTTCTGAATGAAAACACTCATTTCTGCTGTTCTAACACTGCAAAGTAAGAAACTTGATGAATAACATCATTCCAAGCAAGTTTCTTATTTTTTTTAATCAAGACAGCAGAAGGTATTTTTTAGCTTCTTTTGATGAAAGAAGATGTTTTAATGCTGGTGATGTACATTGTAAAAATCGTAAAAAAAAAAAACGGTCAAATGACTGGCAGCAACGGCTGCTAAACCTAAATATAACATCAAGTAAAATATCATAATTCAAATGAAGTGCAACAACAATAAATTTACGGAAACCAACCAGAGAGGAGAACACCTTGGCACTGCTACACCACAGTCAGCAGGGCCTACCATGCTGTCCTCCGAGCTCCATTGGGAAACTCTGACCAATCATGGTCCACCTGATTCCTGCTTACAGGCAAAAGTTAGAGCTCTGCAAACTTGTGGCGAGGACATCAAAAACAGTGGACCAGTGAGGCTGTGGAGGATCTTCAGGCGTGCTTGGACTGTACTGACTGGGACTGTCACTAACAGTCTGGATGAGTTCACAGAGGCTGTGACGTCCTACATCAGCTTCTGTGAGGACAGCTGTGTACCATCATGCACCAGGGTGAGTTACAACAATGACAAACCCTGGTTCACAGCCAAACTCAGACAGCCAAGGTCGCAAAAGGAGGAAGCATACAGGAGTGGAAACAGAGGCAGGTTCAAAGAGGCCAAGTACAGGTTTAGCAAGGAGGTGAGAGGATCTAAACGACTGTACTCTGAGAAACCCCAACAACAGTTCTCAGCCAACGACTCTGCTTCTGTCTGGAAGGGGCTCAATCCTGGAGAGGGACGTTAACAGACTATTTAAGACACAGAACCCCCGCAAAGCAGCTGGGCCAGACTCGGACTCTCCATCCACCCTGAAGCTCTGTGCTGACCAGCTGTCTCCAGTGTTCACTGATATCTTTAACACCTCACTGGAGACAAGCCATGTACCAGCCTGTGTCAAGACTTCCACCATCATCCCTGTTCCCAAGAAGCCAAGGGCCACAGGACTTAATAATCCGACCTGTCGCCCTGACCTCTGTGGTAATGAAATCATTTCAGCACCTTGTGCTGTCCCACCTCAAATCCATCACTGACCCACTCCTGGACCCACTACAGTTCGCCTACAGATCCAACAGGTCTCTAGATGATGCAGTTCACTTGGCTCTCCACTTCATCCTCCAACATCTGGACTCTGCAGGAACCTACGCCAGGATCCTGTTTTTGGATTTAAGCTCTGCCTTCAACACCATCATCCTGGCTCTGCTGCAGGACAAGCTCTCCCAGCTGAGCATGCCTGACTACACCTGCAGGTGGATCACAGGCTTCCTGTATAACAGAAGGCAGCACGTGAAGCTGGGGAAACATGTCTCTGACTCCAGGACCATCAGCACCAGTTCCCCTCAAGGCTGCGTTCTTTCCCCTCTACTCTTCTCCCTGTACACCAACAGCTGCAACTCCAGACACAAGTCTGTCCAGCTCCTGAAGTTTTCGGATGACACCACACCCATCGGGCTCATCTCTGGTGGGGATGAGTCTGCCTACAGGTTCCCACCTGTATTTGACCATCTGGTGACCTGGTGCAGCCAGAACAACTTGGAGCTAAACACTCTCAAGACAGTGGAGATGGTTGTAGACATCAGGAAGAACCCAGCCCCCACCTATCTATCTATCTATCACCCTGAAAGACTCCCCAGTCGACACTGTGGAGTCCGTCCCCTTCCTGGGCTCCATCATCTCCCAGGACCTCAAGTGGGAGCTGAACATCAGCTCCATCACCAAGAAAGCACAGCAGAGGATGTACTTTCTGCAGCTGAAGAAGATCAGCCTGCGATGATGGTGCACTTCTACACTGAGTCCATCCTCACTTCCTCTGGTACACTGCTGCTACTGCCAAGGGGACAAGGGCAGACTGCAGTGTATCATTCGCTCCGCAGAGAGGGTGATTGGCTGCAATCTACAATCTCTCCAGGACCTGTACACCTCCGGGACCTGGAGGCGTGCAGGGAAGATTGTGGCCGACACCACGGACACAAACTGTTTGACACTCTCCCCTCTGGCAGGAGGCTGCAGTCCATCAGGACCAAAACCTCTCACCACAAGAACAGTTTCTTCCCGTCTGCAGTCGCCCTGATCAACAACGCCCGGGACCCCCATTGATACAGACCCTTATCCCCTCCCCAAACAGACATTAACGCACAGACTCCCGGCGTAATGCACACTTGTGGACTACAGTTTATACTTCTGCACAGTTTTAGTTTGATTCATTATCATCTAAAAAAGGTATATTGCACACATTTAGTAATATTTTTTAATATTCTGTACTGTAAATTATATTTACTAATACTTAGCACTAGTACTCTAGTACTATAATACTACTCTATTTATACATACGCTGACCTTTGCACCTTGCACTACTTGTCTGTACTTGTCTGTAATTGTCTGTACTTGTTACGCACCAATACACCACAGAAAATTCCTTGTATGTGAAAACCTACTTGGCAATAAACCCAATTCCGATTCTGATGTTTGACCGTAATAAATTGGGAAGAATCTGTGAAATAACAGATAAACCTTTAAACACCTTCAATAAAGTGTTAACATATGCTCAAGATTGTTAAATAACAGTTACATTTGGGAAGACAAAATAAAGTCTATAAAAATACTGTAGAAAACTGGTTTAAAGCATCTTAAACTTTAACTATCAGTGTTTGTGTTTAGATTTAATCTTTAAATATATGTAGAAGTACAATTTAAATATTTATTGATTCAGTTTTTGTTGAAATACAGTACAAACCTTAAATAAAATACAACATTCAATATTTAAAATAATGTACTGATTAAAAGTCTTTTAAAATTCTCATAAACTTTAAGCTTTAAGATTACTGTGAAATATCTTCAACTGAAAACATACTGAAGAAATACAAAATAAACTGATACATCTACAAGATTTTCATTGTTTCAAATAAAGTGGGGTTGGAAACTTGTTACAAATAAAGTACACACCACTATTAATTCTAAAACACTTTTATTTAATGTATTCAGATGTAAATTTACAATATCAACCAATTATTCACAACTATTGTTTTTTGAGATTGTATTTTCCAATTCCATTTTATATTGTTTTCCACAATATTCTCCTGAGCCCTGGAGGCTCGATATAGTTCTGATAATATACGTGGACAAACTGTACATTGTATTAATAAATAAAATCAAAAACATACCATAAAAGATCAATGAATCTGTACCAGCAGATAAAGAACAATCCTTCTCGAAACTGCCAGCAATCATTTAATCGATGGTGCATCTGGGCGGGTATAAAAAAAGGACACACTAAGATTCACTGAAGTCCTTAAAAAGTAAGATTTCATTTTTACCATTCTTTTAAACAAGCTTAAACAAACCTTATCTTAATTGTCTATATCAACATTTGCTGTTATGAGATAGGACTGATATGACGATAACAAAGCGTCTATCATTTCATATTATGCTCTATCATCTATTTCATTGTATCTCAAATCACACTCTTCACGGCAATATATTTCAGCATTTTAATGATACTTTGTGTTCCCCATACGGCACTTCACTGAATTTACATATTGTGATATGTATCGTTATCTGGATATGAAATGGCCGATATTGGGAGATTAGATTTGGTCATATCATTTAGCCCTATTATGAGACATTCTGGCAATGGGAACACAGTATTACACTTGAGAGTAAATGTTTACCAGTTTAAACATGCACTTAAACGTCTTACCTATCCTGTCAGAAAAATGTCACAAGGATTCACAACATCAGACACAGATGAATCATGGTAATGTTCACCTTACTATGATACATCTGTGAAAGTAACCATCTAATAATTTAATGAACTCCAGCTGCGTTTATCCTGTTTTTACATGTCTGAGGGTAGAGGTGGGTGAAAAATCAAAAAATTAAAAAATGAATAAATAAAATCAATTCACTCGAGAATCTCGATTCTCATCTCCTACAATTAGGAATCAATTCACAAATGTCAAAAATCAATTGCGAGACAAATGTGAAGATTCAGATTCAAATCAGAGTGTTGCAGCAATCAGCAATAACAAAGAAGACCGGCTGACCAACACACACTGCAGCATTAAACTTTGAGGTGAAAAAAATAACTTGGTGCTCAGTTTTTGTCACCTCAAATGGTTTAGCACACAGCATAATATACTGAAAATAGTTCCCCTCCCTTTCTATTTAAAATCGAGAATCGGTTTTGATTCGAAAATAGATTATGATTTGATTCAGAATCTAATTGTAAGAATAATACTATATACATAAAGAACAATGTAAGGTTTAGAAATATTGGTTAAAATTGACTAATATCTTATATACTGCAGTTACTGTGATGGAAATCTTAGAGCTGGTTCACTCTAACAAGAAGTTTCAGGAGACCTGGATGTCTTACACAGGAATATTTATACCTTGGTCTACCAGAGGCCAGAGCCAACTCGGCCTTCTCAGGCACACAGAGTGAGACTTCCAGTTCCCCCCCTTTTGATCGTATGATCAACACTACCTACCATTATTTTTACCTTAAGAACAAATCAGGAACACCTTCAGAGTTGAATCGTACTCGCTTACAATAACAATATTGAACATTCAATAAAACAAATAAACATATGAATCCAAATTATACATGGACCATCAACCAATAACAATCTTCTTTCTTCAAGAACGTCGTAGAGAGAAACCAATCAGATTAAAGTTTACCAACTCTTATTGTGTATGCAAATACTGTATAAACTAATTCTTATTGCATCCAAAACATTCAAACATAGGGACGAACCTTACTGATTTTCAATGACTTACACATTACACATTATGAAAGTATCAAACATACTTCAAAACCTTAGTGTAACCTTAAGGTAAAACTAGAAACTCGAGCTCCACTCTATACAGTCCAACAGAGGCCTCTCTGAAGAACACTCTCAAGTGGTTAAAGATCTCTGAAGCACTGTGAAGTGCTTTAAGATCTCCGACAGAGGTCACAAGTCACATGCACCTACACACAATAGGCCAAAATCCCACGTTTATATGTTGACAAAATGGAACAATGAAACAAAGTTTCAAATCAATTTAAAATTGTGAAGGCTCTTTTAAAGTTGATTACAAAACATAGCAAAATAATCAATTAGTCATTAATTGACTCCCTTATAGGGTATCAAAATAAAAACAAAACACTCAAAACTAAACCTGTAAAATATCTGTGACAGATTCGCATTTCAACTCTTTACCTAGATATGTAGATGGTTTAGTGATTGTGACTCGACTCTCATCATAGCACAATATATGACTAAATTACAGTAACTCTGAGCACTTTAAAGAAATACAAGATATTACTTTAGAGTCCTTACTTTTCCAGTTTACATTTTAAAACTGACAGCTTGTCAAATTTATTGGTATACATTCTTCTTACCATGCTGGGATATCTATCTAGGATCTAAGAAAATCAATCTCTGGTGACTTCACTTATTTAAAGATTATGGATACCACAAACCCAAAACAATAAAATGTATAGAATAAACAAATGTATGTAGTGTAAACAATGTACAACATTTCATTCTTTTGGGCAGACCTTCCGTTGAGGTCTGGCGCTTTTAACCTTCACATCCAGAGGAAAATACTAAACAGAAATTATCTAAATTATAACAATCAATTATACGTGGAAATACAATACATAAAACATTACAGTTGATATTACTTTTTAGAATGATAGATGTTTTTTCTTTTTATTTACTCTTTACCTGTGTTGTCACAACAGCCCTCTGGTTTTCACTGTCAGAACCAGAATCATCTGAGTAACAGGATATCATATGAGCAAAGGATGAAATGTAGTTCAGAGGAATCTCAACTGTTTCAGACTTCACATTGTTTTTTAACCATAATGTTAACAGATTTTTTAGCACTGCCCTTCACTATGGCAGAGATACAGGTACACACTATTAGCAGTATAATTACAATTGTTACTAACATAAGGATGAAATGATCAAGTACATGTACTTCACGCAATTCTGCTACGCCTTGTATCGGCCTGGATTAAATCAGCTACAGTGTATCATGTGAACACTTTTCATAGATGGAAGAAGTAGTTAATTTTGGCACTTCTAGACAACTATGAGTTCCTACATTTTCAAACTTGGTCTGTGCGCAAGCTCTGTAGGGTCGGATCAGAGTCAACATAAAAACATACTGATTATACCATTATTCATGAACATCCAGCACCTGAAAGGTATTGAAACATCCTTAATTTATCTCAGGTTCCTACAGGGATAGTACAGTTATCAGTTCTACATTAGCAGAGGTAGACATCTCCCCCGGAACGGATTCAACTCAAACATTTACCTTTAGCATAGGCGCAACACTTTTATTTCACAATTACCTGGTCCTGTAATTGATGATCAGTTAGTCTATTCAAAGTTATTTCAATCATATGTCAAAAGGAACCTCTAGATTGTGTGAAAACTAGTACATTACAGGTATTGACACCTGGAGGTCAATATTATTATTTAACTTATGGCATCACAAAATTATTTATTTCTCTCTGTGATTCCGTAAGTGGAGGTGAGTGGTCACCTAGAAAATAACAACTGTGGTTAGTTTCATAAAATGGATTACCAAAATCATACCAGTCAAACATTTCCCAATCTTCTTTAGTGAATGGAATTGGATTTAGCATTGGCAAATGAGATTAAGATAGTGATTGTTAACATACCCAACCATTACATCAATTACTTCCATGCGCATAGTCCATCATTAGGCTGATGTTGTTTATTGCTATTCTAGGTTACCAAACGCTGTTTGTTGTTTTGCTCTGTATTGATGCTTCCATTTTAGTTGCTATCGTGTTTATGGATAAAAAGTAAGACAGCATGGATGAACTCATCATCTTCATCAATCTCAATGATTTTACAACTTTTTAACTCACCATGAACCCTTTGATAATTAACTTTCCATAATTTACAATCATGGTACCTTTTCAATTGTTTTTTTTAGTGAAACCCCATAGTCATGTAGTTCGGGAGTGTACCTCACTCTCATTACACTTGGCAAAAGCTCTCAACCAAGCTTGTATCATGCGTTGCCTGCAACCATTTACCTGTAGAGTAGAACTGCAGATATGCAACATAACAGTCATTCATCATACATCTGTCAGTAAAACAATGGGATCCATCTCTTTCGTCCAGATGAGAGCTGGGAGAACATGTCTTCTCATACTTTCTCACCATAACACTGTCTTTCTTCTTAGTTTACAAAAGTCCAGTAGGGTTTTTTTTGTAAATTTCTTTGTATGTTTGTGTGTTGAGAAGTGTTACTCGCTGCTAAGCACTGAGGTGCTCGTCGATTATTTTTCCATTTGCATTCAATTGACCCGAACACATTGGCCAAAGCGTGGGCCCGATCAGCAGAAGGAAGAAGAGGAAGAACAACCCCTTCACTCGCCATGGCTTTTCACATCGGTAGCCGTTGGGGAAGCCGATCTGCACCTTGAAGCATGGATCCATTCTGCTTTGCCCTCGACATTAAGCGCGGTCCTGATATCAGCAGCTCCTGGAACAGACATTTCCACCTAGGACACAAAGACAACTCGTCCAAAGATTTGATTAGTACCAACTCACCCACCTGAAACAGATGAATAGGCTCCTCTGACAGTTCTTTATTGGTGTTATTTTAAAACATACAAATGAAACTTTCTTAATATTTCTGTTAGTCTTTTAACATATTTTTAATTTCCTTTCGTTCTTAATTTCCCTTCGGAGATGAATAAAGTAATCTATCTATCTATCTATCTATCTATCTATATTCCTATGCCCATCAGTCCACAGCAGAGTAACGTTGTACATCTTATTAGATCATATTTTTCAGTTAAAAGTTTTTATGACTTTTTCCCCGTTTAATTATTTTGCAGTCACTCTGAGATTCTCCTAGACGTGAGATTCTCTTAGTTCATTGATGTTATTCATTATTTATTTATCAATTTTCTCTCCTTTTTTTTATCTTTGCTTATAGCCTAGTTATTGTTACCCTGTGGTTTCCAATATTGTATTCTCTTCCAATGGGAATGGTGTATCACACCATCTACCCCCCACGCTCCCACAAGCAGTCTCTTCTCACCCCGGGAGTCGATTACGAGGTAGACTTCTGGATTTTGGGCAAACCCTCACCAGCTGCTCGCTGATCACTTGTGTAGCAGGTGGACGGAGGACAGTATGAGTTAGGATCCCAGATAAAGAACGAGATAAAGATCTCTTTACAATATTGTCACACTTTACTTTCAGAGTTTCAGAGTATTGGCTCAATTGCATCAATCAAAAATTGACATTTTAGACCTGTTGTCATTATTGTTTCAGCAATCTCTCTTTAATAATTCACTAAAGTCCTAGTATTGTTACTTTTTTTTTTTTATCTTTGCCACTAAGGCTGTCACTGTTCATTCCCTGAAAAGATTATTCTCCCAATGGTCATGCTTCAATCATCTTTGAAAGAAGCATAAGTTGAAGAAATAAACATTTTATTCCTTTAATAGGATATCTACTATAGTGTATGGAGAATTATAGTTATTCATTTACCTATTTTTCTTTCAAACAACTTTTATTGTTATTTTGTCCAAACTATTGCTCTATCCTCCTTTATGTTAAAAGAGGGGCCTTTTTGTACATGTGTGAGGCCGTGTGAAACTTAGGTTAACACATCGAACAAAGACTTAGAGATGAGTTAAGCACAGCTTTGTTTAGTAGCATTGAATGCTAACGCAGTACCTTTAAGATATTTCTCATTTATTAACGGAATCAGTGTCACCCGTGTGTGCAGCGCTTTTTTGCACTATGCAATTATAAAAGATAAGAAATTACTTCAAAAGTTTGATACAAGAGCTGAGTGTAAGGTAGTCCTTGTGCTTTCTGTGCTTTTTCGCCTTCTCACTTTCTGCAGGTATTTCCGCCTCTGGAGCTGTAGATTCTGGATCTGTGATTGCCGGCCGTCTACTGCCCCCATGTTCCTGCTCCACACTCACTGCTGCAGTTGTTATTATTATTAGTCTGATTTCTTGTCTCTCCTCCTGTTCTGTCTCCCCTCTCCCCCTCTCTCCTCCCCTTTCAACCCAACTCGGTCGATGCAGATGGCCGCCCACCCAGAGCCTGGTTCTGCTCGAGGTTACTACCTGTTAAAAAAAAGAGTTTTTCCTCGCCACTGTCGCCAAGTGCTTGCTCATGGTGGGAACTGTTGGGTCTCTGTAAATAATATTTTAAAGAGTATGGTCTAGACCTACTCTCTGTGAAAGCGTCTTGAGATAACTTTTGTTATGATTTGGCGCTATACAAATAAAATTGACTTGACTTGACGTTTTTGTTTACTAGACGATATCATAAAACCAAATTCATGGGTCACACCAAAATATCTTGAATCGATGTACATGGTGGCAGTCTGGCTCTCAGGTAGTTCAAGGTTCAAGTTTATTGTCATATACTTGATAACAATGCAAACTTCATTATCAGTAATGAAATTGTTGGCGAACTCAACGTTACCTAAAGAATAGTAAACTACACTAAAAAGAATAACATTCATGATCATCATAGTTGTGGGGCAAACAACCTAATGTAATGCCAAGAGCCAAGACCAAGACAGATATGCGATGTAGTACTAATATAAATTGAAATGGCTAGTAGAAGATAATGTAATCAGTAGTTATCCTTCTTCTTAAAGTACAAAGTGTTTTGAGCATAGATGACCAATCACTGTGGTATGTGTATGCCATTTAATAAAGTGTACTATAATAATTATGCTCAAAATAATAATTATTTGTTAGGCTGCTGTAATAATGCTAAAATACAGGCATGTGTTAGTGCCTACAACCTAGCTCATTAACCAGATGTTCAAGGAGGCAAAGTATGTGCCTCCACTACACTTGTTTCAGTAGTGACCGCATAGCCTGAAAAATACCAGGTAGCATTGCTGAATCTTCCCAAAAGAAACGAATCAGCATTTGGAACAGGGTTTGCTTCAAATCTTGCCTAGGTGATCTCACAGTATCTACTAGCGTTTCACAGTCATGTGTAGTTATCTTTGGCACTTATCTTAAGTCAATTAATGTGACTAATGTAGCTGGATGCGGGCTCTTTGAACAAAGATGTCAGCATTAAACAGAATGGTCACATTGTAACCAAATTTGCTGTCTTTTTTTTTGTACATGTAAACAAAAGGCAGTTAGTTGTCTGGCAAGCGCAAAGCTGGTGCTGATATGAGAACAACCTTCTGTCTCTGAATGCTGATGTCATGTTATCAATTTATTGAAGGTGCAGTGTTCAGAGTGGCAGCACAAAGCGAAAGTTCATTGCAGAGTATCCATGAGTCCAATACTTGCAGTAACTGCTCAAGCCTACGAAGGAGCACATCTTCTTTCACGTGTGGAGGAGGCACTGCAGACAGCAGTCTGTTGAGAGGAGCTAACCATTTTCCAAAATGTACTCCATGTACACAGACTATTCTCCTCATGAAATATTTGACGGAAAAAGGTGACATTGCTTGCTAAGCTGTCAGCTGTAAGCTGTAAGCAAGCGATGTCACCTCTATTCGTCAAATATTTCATGAGGAGAATAGAGTCTGTTTACATGCTTTCTCAAAAGCAACATGCTTCCATCAGGTCAACAAGGCCATCAAGGTCTCTCTTTATCTCTGATGCCTATATTTGGTAGGTGAGTCAGAATTAAATGCACCACTATGTAAAATTTAAACTCATGATTAATGAGGCCAAATAAGAATTCACATTAGTCAAAATTGGTACAATTTTATTAACAGCTCATTCTCAGCGCCATTCTCCAGGTTTGTTAGTTTTAAGGATATAAATGTAGGTGGTTTACTTTAGAGGCAGGTGTTAGAACACCTTGCTCTAGAAAAGAGTCAATAAAAGGTTTAATGCCTTTAATTTGTTTCTTGAAGTAGGTGATGTTGCTTAATGCGTGGCAAAACTACATTCAGTTCCAAAATCTATTTATGTGGAAGAACTTAAATTACAAATTCATCAGTTTCAAACAAAGCCCATAATAAACTTTTGAGACGCAACAGTTTTAATTACATGAAAAATGTTCAAATTAAAGTTTGAATCGTCTCTGCTGCATGCAAAACTAACAATCGCTCTGTGTCTGTAATGGAATGTAAACAACCCACAGAAGCAGCAAGGGATGTGTGTTCCTGTGTGTGCTATCAGACAGTCTAAGTTCAACATCACAAGGTTAACAGTGTGTGGGACTGACTGAAAAAACAACAAAATGTTACTGCATAGCAAAATGGAGCAGCGCCAGATGCAGCCGGAGCTGGTGCTGTTTAACCAGAGTTTGACCCTCACACAAAGTGAGCAGAGACGACAGCAGATTAAATCAAACTGGTCAAAATACTTTTAATTACTTAAAATAATGTCATTAGGAATCTCTAAATATAAATCCAGTAAAACTCAACAATCAAAGCACACAAAGCATCTCTGCTAATAAAAACTCAATGAAGAACGATCATAACAGCTAAATCGAACTGATATTTGCTATCAGTCTGGCTTGTTTTTTCTTACATATTTAACTGCAAAATAAGCAGTAAGGAAACAAATGATTTCATCCTTCTAGTCTACCTTTCACCTCATACCTACCATTCCTGCAGGCATGCGTAACAAAAACAATCTTCCTTCCACATTTTGTCTATCGTCCACAAACGATTGAGTCAGATTTCTGAATTATTAAAAATTAAACCCGAGACTTCCGGTTGAGCGATGAGAGGAATGGCGGGATAGTTCGTAGCTCCTACCAGTCGGAGACAAATGAACACCCCCCCAACTAACGATAAACCAAATTCAAATAGAAGTTACGAGGGATGAGTGGGGGGACGCGTCAGAAAGGCCGAAAAAAATCTGAAAACGCAGGAAAAGAGTTTCGTAATGGAGGCAAGCAGTGAAGCAGGGGGTAATGGCGGCGAGGCATTAGCCAAAGACGCTACGCCAGCACTACACAAATACCTGTCGGACATCACTAAAGAAATCCGTGAACTCAAAGAAGAAATGAAAAACGACATAACGGCCCTCGACACGAGCTTCAAACAGGAATTTGCCAATTTTAAAGAAGACGTGAACAACAAGCTTAAGGCAAACAAAGACGAACTACAGGACCAGAAGAAAAGTCTCAACGAGGCACAAACATGCATCGAGGAACTCGAGACATTCAACATGGAAGCTAAAGACGCTCTGTTGACAACCCTGCGCGAGCAGAGAAAGCTACAGGACAAGCTAACCAACCTCGAGGGAAGGTCCAGGAGGAACAACGTGCGGATATTTGGAGTCCCAGAGGGCTCGGAGGGGGACTCGGTCATCCGCTTTGTCGAGGAGCTGCTACAGAGAGAGCTGACTCTGCCAGAGGGGACGAGCCTGCTGATTCAACGAGCACACCGAGCGGCAGCGAGGAGACCCAGGCCCGGTGAGACCCCGCGGTCCATAATCATAAACTTTCTCCGGTTTGACACAAAGGAGATGATATTAAGGAAAGCCTGGCAAAAACGGGTTAAACTGGGGAACTCGCCTCTGTACTTTGACAACGACTATGCGGCCGAGGTGGTACAGAAACGCAGAGCCTATATGGAGATTAAAAAGACCCTCAAGGATAAAGGCATCCGGCTCCAAACGCCCCTGACCAGGATCAGAATCCACTGGACCGACGGACCCCAGCTCTACAACAGCGCGCAAGATGCAGCGAAAGAGATGAGGAAAAGGGGAATGGACGTACAGATGAAGGAGGCTGACGAGGAGCGCATGATGGAGGAGCGGATGCAGGCGGCATCACCATGGCAACGCGTCGGGGAACCAGGGGCACGTGGTGGATTAACTCAACACACGAGAGGAAGGCTGCAGGAGTTCAGGACAGCCGAGGATGGAGAAAACATCTGATTGAAATGGGAGATCCAGACGTGAATAAAGTTTCATCTTAAAATAAGTATGAATCACCACCATATTCTAGCTGTATAGTACAGCATGTTAATGAACAGGACCGGAAATTTCTGAGTAAAAGAGACAGAAAGGAGGAGGGAAAAGACATTTTTTATTATTTTTTAGTGTTGGCTTTTGTATTCATTTATTCATTTTTGGTTCATAAACACAGAGGGTGGCTTTGTGGTAATGTATCCCTGGGAAATGTCAGGGTTGGGGGGGAAAAGGATGGGGAAAAAGAGACTAAATCATTGCAATACCCCAGGAGATTATATTTGTTTATCCATTTACTTACAGATACAGAGTTTATATGCTAGGATATGGCTTGCCTCCCACTACTAGGCCTTTCATACGTTTCTTTTAGACTGGTAGAGTGGGAATGCAGAGAAATGTTGGACACTACTAGAAGGCAAAGGGGACTCTATGCAGGACCTCTATCCACCTCTAGTGAGGGGCCCCTCCATAACTGGGGGACCTTCCCCTCTCCTTCCAACAGGGGCACGGGCATGATTGAAGAGGCCCGTTGTTATCGGAAGCATTGTTTTGGAGTTAGAGTTCATATTGTTGTTCGAGTTACAGGTGTCAGTGGGAGAGAAGGGGGAAACTTAAAGAATGGAGGAGATGCAACATAGCCAACTTAAAGTGGTGGCTCTGAATGTGAACGGGTTAAGTAATCCAATGAAAAGAGGGAAGGTCATAGCAAAACTAAAAAAAGAAAGAGCACAGGTTAGTTTTCTACAAAAAACACATTTGTCGGATCAGGAGCATGAAAAATATAAAAAATTGGGATTTAAAAAAAACATACTATAGCTCATACAAAAATGGGAGGAAAAGGGGGGTAATGATTTTGATCCCAAATGGAATAAAATTTGAGACCTTAAAGGAAATTAAAGATAAAGAAGGAAGATACATTTTGGTTAAGGGGAAAATTGAAAATCAATTAGTTACACTCGTCAGTGTCTATGCACCTCCGGACAGTGATAAGAGTTTTTTCAAGAATTTATTTAAAATTGTTGCTCAAGAAATAGAAGGGATACTGATATGTGGAGGGGACTTTAACAATACACTGAATCAGGATTTGGACACAACTAATGCAAAGAAAAGTAGCAAAATTCAAGTGTCCCGATACTTAAATACTGTATTAACAGAGCTGGGAATTTCAGATGTCTGGAGGGAACTACATCCATTCGAAAGGGACTTCACGTACTACTCAGCTCCCCACTCAGTCTATACAAGGATAGATTATTTTTTCATGAATACAGCAGATAGATTTAGAATAGTGTAAGATTGGAGTAGCAGACCTGTCAGATCATTGTATTGTCCACCTGACACTGAATATGAACAGCAGGAAAAGGAATACAGTATTGAGAATGAATGTTGGTGTACTAAATAATCCAGGATTTGTTGAGGAGATCAAAACAGAAATAAATACATACAGGGAAGACAACGATAATGGGGAGGTAGATTTTACTACTCTATGGGATGCCATGAAAGCAGTTATGCGGGGAAAACTAATATCTCGAGCAGCATACAATAAGAAAGCTAGGTTGAAATTATATCAGATGAAGATGGAAGAGCTTAAAAAATTAGAGCAACAACATAAAGACTCGAATGATGCAGGTTTACTCCAACAAATCAAGGAAGTGAGGACAAAAGTGAATGAGATACTAGGAGACGAAGTGGAAAAGAAATCTAGACTTCTAGGCAGACTTATTATGAATCAGGCCCCAAAGCCACAAAATTACTAGCTAGGCGAATAAGGAAACAGCAACTCATGAATACAATCCATAAAATTAGAGATCCCACAACCAATTCACTAGAATTTGAACCAGGAAAAATAGAAAAAGTTTTTGAAAAGTACTACAAAAAGCTGTATACACAACCACACTCAGCGGACGAGGAAGCAATAAGAAACTTTTTAAGTTCATTAGATCTACCAACAATAGGAGAGAAACAAAATGAAAGTTTAAATTTGTGTATCACAGCAAAGGAACTGGAAGAAGCCATTAATAAGTTAAAATCAAATAAAGCCCCCGGGGGGTGACGGCTTCCCGGCGGAATGGTACAAAATGTTTAAAAAGGAATTGGGTCCAATGTTATTAGCAGCATTCAACGAAACCTTAGAAAAAAAAAAAGATCCCCCCCTCTTGGAAAGAAGCCATAATTACGGTGATTCCCAAGGAGGGGAAAAGATAAGGAATTCTGTGAAAATTATAGGCCTATATCAATATTAAATTGTGAGTGTTATAAGATATATACAACCATCCTAGCTAAGAGACTCGAAACTTTTATGGCAGAACTAATTAATGAAGATCAATGTGGTTTTATCAAGGGGCGACAAACACAAGATAATATAAGGAGGACTTTACATATAATTGAAGAAGTACAAAAAAAGGGAGAAAGTGCACTGCTGCTCAGTTTGGACGCAGAAAAAGCTTTCGATAGCGTCAGTTGGAAATTTTTATATCTTACTTTAGAAAGATTTGGCTTTAATACAGACTCAGTAAACATTATTAAAACACTTTATCAAGACCCGAAGGCTAGAATTAAAATAAATGGCAGTCTCACTAACTGGTTCAAACTGAAGAGATCTACTAGACAGGGCTGTTGCTTATCGCCAACTCTCTTTGCAATCTTCATAGAGCCTTTGGCCCAGGCAATAAGAGAAGACGAAGGTGCAGATGATGTTATGATCATTCTAAAACAACCAGATGTCTGTCTTCCAAGACTTATGGAAAGACTGGATTCATTGTATTACTTGTCAGGTTATAAACTCAATGTGACAAAAACACAGGTACTACCCATAAACTATACCCCACCCCAAGGGGGGGGGGGCAGGATAAAGTACGCAACTCTTCAGATTCCCAAAGACAAAGGCGGACTAGCCCTACCAAAGCTCTTAGAATATTATGCCGCCCAGACTCGACCTTTGGTGTATTGGTGTGATCCTGAATATACTGCAAGGTGGAAAGATATTGAATTAAAAAGAGAGGGATGCCATATCCAAAGTATGATTGCAAACAGGGACATGTTTAAAAAATTTAAGAATATGCTTGATCCAATTACTAGATTCACTCTGGAAATCTGGTTCATAGTGATTAGGAAATACAATTTAGAAAGGGAAATCAAGATTTTGAGCTGGCTGACTTGTGATTCTAAATTTAAACCAGGGACAATGGATAGTAGTTATGAACAATGGATAAACAAGGGAATTACAGCAATATGTACAATAATTGATCGGGGGAAAATTAAAAGCTTTCAAAAACTGAAGAGGGAATATGGACTGGAGGATTACGATCAGTTTAGGTAATTACCAAGTTAGAGACTTCTTTGAGAAAGAAATAAAACCAGATCTTCCCCAGGAGCTGAATAAAGTAACTATAACACTGTGTAATGCATATATAAACAATACTGGAAGAGTGGTTTCAACACTGTACCAAGGTCTAGAGAAGAGCAGAGGAACTTCTACACTGTATGTAAGAGACAGATGGGTAAAAGAAAGTAAAATGCCATTAACTGAAGAGGACTGGTTTAACATATGTGATGTACAGCGAACCACCACCAGCTCCAGGATGTGGAAAGAATTTTGCTGGAAAAATATGATCAGGTTCTTTATTACTCCCAAAACAAAGAGCAAAATTACAACTACACAACAAACATGCTGGAGACGGTGTGGAGAGCAGAATGCAGGTCACACTCATGTTTTTTGGGAATGTACTAAAATGAGAAATTATTGGAATGATGTGTGGGTAGAATTGAAAACAATACTGGGATATGAACTACCAAAGTCATGTGAGATATTATACCTGTGTAACCTGACAAGGAAAAATGTACAATATGAAGACGAATATCTGGTAAAAATTCTGCTGGCTGCGGCCAAGAAGGCAATCACCAGGAAATGGGGTAGAGAGGACCCCCCCACTCGGAGGAACTGGCTGGACACAGTTGAGGAGATAATCAACATGGAAAGATTTACGTATATATTGAGACTCCAGCAAACAAAATTTGATAAGAAATGCGAAAAATGGACAGACCACAAATCTCAAAGCAGAGACACCACCGGAAACTTGGACTGATGTCAGAGACATTTGAGGATTATTATTAAGAACATGTACCCCACTGACGCTGTAATGTGTTCTTTAATGTTGTTATATACTGAAAATTAATAAAATCTGAGTTTTAAAAAAAAATGAAACCCGAGGTGCATCAAAATTGCTACTGCAAATTCCCGCTAAATAAATCTCCAACGTTTACTATTCAGACGCTAGTCTAAAATCCACCTTTTTATGCTCTATAGCCGTTATCACAACTCTGATGATTGCCTAAGTCATTTTATGACTTCATCTATAGTTTCTCACTTGGTATACCTACCAAGCTCAGCAAGCTCATGACTTGCCCGTAAGTGACTGAGGTTGTGAGACGACCAGATTTATCCAGCATTTTACCTCTGACACCTACTCAGACATTGTGCTGTCTGAATTACATGTTTGAGGTTTAATGATAAGACAGTTCATCAGGTGATTGAGATAAGTGCAACCCCGAAAGTTAACATCTTGTGTACACAATAATATTCGGCGCTTAGGCATCTGTGCCAGCAGCAAAACAGAGCCTTTCATTTCCCGACGGACACAGACTCACCACCAGTCTTGATGAACCGAAACAAACCTCTCTGTGCTTACCACGGAACGTCTTCCCACGGGCTTAACCTCACTGTGGGTCTTGTCTGTGTCGGGCACAACCATCAGTTGCCCCGGAAGAAAACCACCAATTTGTGATGCTGTGGAGTAAATTCCTCACCGCAGTCTTTTCTCTTGTCAACCGTTGCTGTCCTAGCAACGGCATAGCCTCTCTAAAAAACACAAAAACACAGTACATTCAGAAAGAATTAGACCCCTTCACTTCTTTACACATTTTCTTATGCAAAAACAGGCACACTGCAAAGAACAGCCTTGCTAGATTCAAATGAGTCCTGACACACATCAGTCCAGACAAAGTGGCTGGAAGGGCTTACCAAGCTAGTGAGGAGTGCAACTACACTAGCAAAATTCTTACAGAACCCCCGATAATAACCACACATCCCCAGAAACCGTCGGAATTGCCGCCGTGTTTCTGGCACAGGGAAGTCCAGAATAGCTTGGACTTGTTTTCCCAGATAGGTGACAACAGCTTTACCGAACTCACATTTGGCCAGATTCAGAGTCAAGAAAGCACTCTCCAAACGACTGAATATTTCTCTCAAAGTTTCTACATGCTCAAACCAGGTGGAAGAATAGCACACAATGTCATCTAGGTACACCTCACAGTTTGACACCAGAAAGAACCGTACTCATTAGCCTTTGAAAAGTGGCAGAAGCATTTCTCTACCCAAAGGGCATGACTGTGTACTGGAGGAAATGGTCAGGAGTGACAAAAGCTGAGACCTCAGATGCATGCTTCGAAAGGGGCACCTGCCAATAACCCTTTGATAGATCTAACTTTGTAACGTACTTGGCTGACCCCACTCTATCGACACAATCATCCATACGCGGGAGAGGAAATTAATCCGGCTTAGTAACGGCGTTCACTTTGCGGTAGTCGTCACAGAAACGAGGAGTTTGGTCAGATTTTGGAACCAGGAGCGAGGGGGAGCTCAACAGACTGGAGATTGGAGATATTGGAGATACTCAACTTCCTTCTACATTGCAGCCCGCTTCACTGGGTTAACACAATATGCGTGTTGCTTAATAGGCTTGTGTCCACCAACATCTATGTCATGTGCCAAGACTGTAGTTTGCGTAGGTTTATTGCCAAATAAGGGTGCATGGCAACGAATCAGGTGACCTATCACTTCTGGCCGGCTCAGGTAACACAGATGCTTCTCAATATCATCCAAAAACGTAGAATTCTCTAAGCGCATACACAGAACTGAAACAGGTTGCCCACGCAACCCGTCCTCCTCAGGGCTGCAGCTCCTCCTTTTTTGCATGTACTGGCATTTGCACATCAAATAGGTTAGCAATGAGCATCAAGTCAACCTTCTTACACTTGTTTAACTGTTGTAATAAATGATTTCTTACAAAACTATCCAAATCAAACTCCATCACATACGGCGAAAACTAACCGAAGAAAGAACGGACCAGCCCCCAATTTATGTTACGCCCGGCCTAGGGGAAACCTTAGCGTAGCACAAAAACCTCCCCCTCTTTCCCCACTCCCAAGGAAAACTTTTGCCACAGCAGATGGTTGATGCAGATGGCCGATGCAGATGGCCACCCACCCAGAGCCCGGTTCTGCTCGAGGTTTCTACCTGTTAAAAGGGAGTTTTTCCTCGCCATTGTCGGCAAGTGCTTGCTCATGGTGGGAACTGTTGGGTCTCTGTTGGCTATACAAATAAAATTGACTTGACTAGATGCAGTCCAAAATAATTAATTTACTAATGGCTATTTGTACTAAGCATCGGGGTGAGCATGGCCCAAAACAATCTATAATATAACTTACTTACCTTATCAACAAAGAAAACAAAAGACAGACAGGCAACTTACCTATCTCCCTAACATAAACAGGAGAAAACACAACCAACAAAAAAAGGCTTCTCTACCGCTACCCAGACTGCTCTTCTAATGTTCATTCACATTAAAGCTAGGTCACCATCAGACACAACAGAGCACAAACTGGTACTGCACTGCACGGCATGGCAAAGCCCGGTTGGGAGTCAGGAAACAGGAAGAGAGAGAGCCAGTCTCAGCAGGTGCTATTTTATCTTAGATGTCATCAGTCTTCTGTCCAATCATCAGCCAGCAACCCACATCCTTAAGAAACACAAACGTTTGGACTCACTGGCATATGACTTCAGGTCATAACAAACAGTCTTATGCTAAAATCATTTATATATTTTTCCCCCTCATCAATCTACACTGAAGACTCCATAATGACAATACAAAAACAGAATTTTAGAAATGTTTGTTTGCAATTTTATTAAAAAGGAAAAACTAAAACAAAACATTGACATAAGTATTCAGACCTTTTAACTCAGTGCTTAGTTCAAGCACTTTTGGTAGCCATTACAGCCTCAAGTCTACTTGGGTATGACGCAACAAGCTTTGCACACCTGGATTTGGGGATTTTCTGCCATTCTTCTCTGCAGATCCTCTCAAGCTCTGTCAGGTTGTATGGGGACCGTCGGTGGACAGCCATTTCAAGAATACCTAAAACAAGTGAACAGATTAAAAACCTAGGAGTAACCATGGATGGTGCACTCAGTTTTAAGGATCATATCAATGGCATCATTAACGTTGCTTTTTTCCGATTTCCAAAATTAGAGGCTTACTTTCCTAGTCTGACTCAAAGAAACTCATGGATGGATTTGTCACGAGCAAGCTGGACTATTGCAATTCTCTGTTTATGGATCTTCCTAACAAAAAAAACCATAGAATACAATTTATCGAGAACTCAGCTGCACGAGTACCGACCAGGGCAAAAGAAGAAAAATCAGACCACATAACTACAGTCCTCCGAAACCTTCACTAGGTACCTGTTGTTTTGCTGGTCTTTCACCGCATCCCGTCACTGCCACTCGGCAGGTGGGTTGGGCCAAGAGGACCCTGCAGTACCTGCCAGGAAGGCAGGGAACCTGCTGAGCTGTGGTATCTTCTGTTGGAAGCCGCAGCGGGATCCTCTGCCAGCTTCCTCTCGACCCAACCCGCCCACCGAGCCGCCTCTCAAACAACAGCATCAGTGGCAATGACGGGGCACGGTAATACTGTTGTAGTTGGATAGAAAGTAAATAGTTCCAACATGAAACTGCTCACAACAAGTTCTTTGGATTATCTTGAGTAACCGGGTCACGGCTCCTGGAAAGTGCTGTTGAGGTTTTCAAATGTATTTCTTTGGTGCTTTGATTACCACAGGCCAAGTGCAATCTACCTCCATCCCATTAGAGCAAAGGCTGACATCTCTACAGCCAATATCTCAAAAACTCACATGCAACTCACACCAAAACAATCTAGATGGACAAATAACACTACAGGTAGGAGGAAAAATTTGTATTTCTGATTTTGGGGTGAACTGTTCCTTTAAAGAATGGAACAGTTTGCCTGCTGATCTTAAACTTGCCCAACACTTTGTTCTTTTAAACATAACTAACAAACTTTCTTTTCAGTCAAGCATTTTCTCAAATGAACACACCATATTTGTACAATATGTATATGTGTATGTATGCATTGATGTTTCTTTTTATAAACACATTTTTGCTGTTTTATTTTGTACAGCACTTTGAACTGCTTAAGTTTGAGACGGTGCTATACAAATAAAATTTGAAATGAATTTGAACTTGGTTTCATGAAACAAATAAGTAAGAACAAATCCAAACTCTGTATGCCTTGCCTCTGTTTTTGCTAACCTGTCCCTGGGTTTAATTCTGCACCCCACCATCCGGTAATAGCTTGTCATGTGTGGCTCCTCAGCCGACCGCACTGCTGTGGGTCCTTTGCTGTGTGTACAGTTGGACACAGTGAAGAATATTGTCAATTATAACTCAGAGCTATTACCTTGGAATATTGGACATGCTTCTCATTAATTAATAACTTCCATAGTGTTGAGAAATCCGTAACTACACTCAGTATCTTTAATCTATTATTTTTTTCTGGTTCAATAAATATTACAGTACTCTAGAACAGTCTAATGTGTATGCCTATTGTAGTGTGCTACAATCAGTTTACAGATGCAGTGATTGTCAATTTACCATACCACCAATGACACCGGTTGCTAACTATGTACATTGAATTTCTTGGGGAGGTTTATGGTATCTACCATCTGCCCTACATACCCACAACAATGTTTATATCGTGTGTTTGGATGTGTGAGGAGTTGTCTAACAATATACACAATGTTTGTGGAAGTTCACATTTTGGATGACAGACAAACACAAAAACTAAGATTGTAGTTCTTGTTTTACAGCATAACAATCATCTGTCTGTCTCACACACAAAACATTACGTCACCTCTCAAATTTGTTCACTTCCACCAGTGCTAAACATTACAATAACATTGTAACTAAATAAATTATAGCTGTAGTATTATTAGTTATCAAGCTCCTCTTCTGTGGAAACAGCTCCCAATTTGGGTCTGCTAAAAACGTTCCTTTTTGATAAAGCCTATAGTTAGGGCTGGCTCAGGTGAGTCCTGAACCATCCCTTAGTTATGCTGTTATAGGCTTAGACTGCCGGGGGATTTCCTATGACGCACTGAGCTTCTCTGTCCTCCTCTCCCTCTCTATCTGTACGCATTCCTATCCCACTAATACAGGTTACCAACTACATTTCTTCCTGGTAGTTTTTGTGCTTTCTGTGCTTTTTTGCTTTCTCACTTTCTGCAGGTATTCCGCCTCTGGAGCTGTAGATTCTGGATCTGTGATTGCCAGCCGTCTACTGCCCCCATGTTCCTGCTCCACACTCACTGCTGCAGTTGTTATTATTATTAGTCTGATTTGTTGTCTCTCCTCCTGTTCTGTCTCCCCTCTCCCCCTCTCCCCTCCCCTCCCCTTTCAACCCAACTCGGTCAATGCAGATGGCCGCCCACCCAGAGCCTGGTTCTGCTCGAGGTTTCTACCTGTTAAAAGGGATTTTTTTCCTCGCCACTGTCGCCAAGTGCTTGCTCATGGTGGGAACTGTTGGGTCTCTGTAAATAATATTTTAAAGAGTATGGCCTAGACGTACTCTATGTGAAAGCATCTTGAGATAACTTTTGTTATGATTTGGCGCTATACAAATAAAATTGACTTGACTTGACTATAGCTACATAGGTTAACTGAGCAACATGACATTATTAATGCCATGACAAAGATTTGCTGCAAACAGAACATAGAAAACCTTACCACTAAACCACATTCAATATTATGTTTTGCTAGCCTGGGAACCAGACGAATCTGCAAGCTCGTTTAATTTGCTCTGGCAGATATGTCTGGCCCCTCTCCCATTCAAGGTGATTTTCTTGGTACTGGAAGCATCGTTCAATTGAAATTAGACTAACCCTTAATGAAATGTAAATATCACAAATAACATAAAATGCAAATAACTATTTAGTTATTTAGTAATTCAAACAAATTCAATTTTTGATTTACAGTCAATTTTTTAATACTTATTACTCACCCCGAGTTGTCATCTGAAACACGGACGAAGAATGAGGACCTGGGAGGATGCATGACGAGGGAAATGACGAGTGAATTACAGGCAGGCTGGCGGTAGCAGTCCGGAGGAAGTGACAGCTGAGCGGGTTACTCTTCCAATGAGCCAGGGAGTGTTTCCTGGTCCTCTCTGCCTAACAGTGCACATGACAGTTTTCTCAGTTACTTTACTCACCCTAAAGGTCCTTTTCTTTATAATGTAGTTTGTTTGAGCTTAAATCTAGTTCACAACATGAACACACTAGCAACACACAGTAACATTAGCTGCTACTATATTGACATAGATACTAGCATGGCTAGCGCGCCGACGCGCTAACGCGCTAATCGCGGTTAGCGCCTCACTTTGTGTCTCACACTACAACTTAATGAAGCAGTAACGTTACGAAGGTATTTACCTTATGCAGGTTGCAACATGTCCGTTACCCTTTGGTGAATGTCTTCATGGAAAAAGGCCCGTTGACTTTCAGCAGCTTTTGCAACTTTCAAACTGCTCAATGGTTATTCTGTCTCAGTAGCCCCTGGCTTCACTCTTCTGGGTCGCCTTTACATCCCGCCCATCCACCTTTCCGATTGGGCTGCCAACTTAGTAACAACCAATGAAATTAACAAAATGTGTGTTTGTGTAATTAATACAGACCCACCGCTTGATGAAGTTAACCCTGTAAGACCCAAATATAGAAAAAAATTAGCAAAACATTTTTTGACCTCCCAGATATTGTTTTAGGAGGCCTCTGATGTAGAAATTAAAGAGTTTACGTTTTAGTAAGTTTTTAGGAAAATGTTGTAAATTTGCAGCGTTGGGCATTGTTGGGAGCAGAACTTCTGTGTTTGTACTCACTTTGTCTGAACAGATATACAGAACATTTAAGCATTCATACATATGAACACATACATTCATACAATACTGTCTGGCAGCCTATTATGCTCTCTACTTATCATACTAAAGGAACACATGCATCCCCCCCAGAGCACTTACAGGTTCACATTCAAGACCATTCGCACCTGTCCCTGAACAATGCAACAGACATCCCAAGAATTCCAGAACATTCAGAATCTGTTTTTCTATCTCCTAATGGTTCTAACTGCTGCTTGGGCAACACTGAGAAAAATAGCTCAGGATCATTTAGAAGTTAAAAAACAAAAAAAAAAAACTACAAAGATACAGGGAGTTTGAAATACTGCTATAGATGCTGGAGTTTCAAATATCCCATACAATTTATTCATGTGTTTAATAATGGTCTAAGCTAAATTAAGTAAAAAATGAACAGAAAAACACTGGAATAACTGGAGACAATTATACCTAAAACAGCCCTCTTTTTGTTTTTATTGCCCTGCCTAGCTCAAGGGCAGCCAAAGTGTTGACTACAGTGGTTAGGCCATTAGCCATCCCTGATATGGAACAATGGAAACTGTATAACTTCCCACTATATACAGTGACTGCCTTTAATGCATTTTAGTTATTAAAGGAAGCAAAGACAATGTTTGTATGGGTTGGCCCTGAGCCATAGCTGTCCTCCAACATGAACCCTGTTTGGCCTTCTCTCTGTCTGACCAGCAAGGCCAATTGAACAGCAATTGTGCAGTTTGATCATGCATGCATTATCATTCATTTGAACACTGTAGTAATTGTGGTACTTGAATCGAACACGTATTAGTACTTGCAGCGGGATGATGGCTCAGTGGTTAGCACCATCACCTCATAGCAAGAAGGACCTGGGTTCAGCTTCAGCATTGGTCGTTTCTGGGTGTTGCTCATCTCCTTGTTTCTTCCAAGGACTGTGATCTCCACAGTATAAAGATATGCACAGTCTATGAATTAAGGGCTCTAAATTGTTAGATGTGTGTTAGCTTTGTGATGGACTATTTTGGTGCTTTTTTTACCCAGTACATGCTGGGATGCTTTCCAGTACTTTAAAATTGTTTTTCCCCATGTACTGCTTTTTCTAGTTTCCAATGTCTCAGTGATAACATAACAACGATTCTAAGATGGTTGAATGCCATATGAGTATGCTTGTGAATGTGGATGAGTGGTTTGTGGGGAGTTTGAGTGTGCTTTTCTCATATGTGTTCACCATTTTCTCTGTAAAGTATTTTGGTTCTTTGGTGTTTTGTTTAAAGTGCTATATAAAGATAGTTGACTTAACTTTATTTAAGTACAATTTTAAGTTTCAATTTTTACAATTTCCAGAATATGGAAATCTTATGGTTTTTCATAGCGTTGTCATTTGCAATTTTCCGATCAGCAGATAAAAGCCTAAACACAACAAATTTAAATTATTTTTAATCAACATTGGAATTTAACACACTCTTTTTATTGTGCTAATTCTAAATTGGCTCACTAGTAATGAAGTTTTACCCAGCAACAAGCAGACTAGTAGGAACCTGAACCTGCTGCTGCTCAGTTTATTGTAGCCCTGGTCGCTCCGCTTCAGTCACTGACACACAACACTGACACTGAACAGCCCAGACTTTTTTGCTGTTTTAACATTCTTCTGTACTTCCCCAAGTTGAGACGGAGGTAAGAAATAAGTCTAACCAGAGTACACTGCATAGAAGACTTGAAATATTTGTCAACGCTGGTTTCCTAAAGCTAACGTTAGCTCGTCAGCTAATTTGCTAGCTAATTCGCTAGCTAACAATGGCAACTTTTTGCCATAGCATATTTGAAGAACAAATAAACATGAAACTTATGTAAATGCTAGAGTCACATACTCCGAGCCATCTGTGTCATGTCAGATTGAGCCCAATGAAACTGAAACTGGATTGGACCACTGAAGATCAGTCTCAGGTTACAGAAAATATTGATATTTGTTGTTTGTACATGAGAAATTTGTGCCTGTTTTACATGCAACCAGGCAAAGTATTTTGTTCCGTCGTCAACCATTTAAATGATTGTTGAAGAAATCAATGGATTTAATGACATTTGTCATCAGTACACAAAAGACAAGATTAAAGAGCCATTTAGAGTCAATATGTCACATGCCGAGATTCTTCAGGAAAGTGATTTGCATGCTGCTTGTAGCTCTCATCTCTCCACTGAATATACCAGAAGGAAGTATTTTCAGAAGAACTTTTCCAATGTACACCCAGAAAATGTTTACCTGAGCACCAATGAACATAGATGAGATAGCTTAGCACAATATATAGCCTTGCCTGACACTTTATATATGATATTCTAAAAGATCCTGTGGTATGGCAAGAGTGTATTAAGTCTGAAAATGGTGTGGTTTCTGATGGCATCTTAAGTGATATTTGTGATGGCTCACTCTTGAAATGCAGTGAGCTGATTCTGCAAGCAGGTGACATGTTTTTAAAAGTGATCTTGTATCAGGATGCATTTGAAGTTGTCAACCCACTTGGATCAGTCAGGAAAAAACATAAGCTTGTTGGAGTGTACTTGACACTTGCTGACTTTGAGCCATTGAACCGTTCCAGTATTGAGGATATGCAGTTAGTACTGTTGTGCAAAGAGACAGACTTTAAATGATTTGGTCAGGACACTAGAATGTTGTCAGACCTGAGACAGCTTGAAGAGCGCAGACTTGTGAGTACTTGTGGTCATGTGGTTGGCGCACCAATAATATCTATTTTAGGTGACAATATGGGGTCACACTGCCTTGGTGGCTACAAAGAGAATTTCAGCACTTGAAAGTACTTCTGCAGGTATTGTGAGGAAGAAAGGGACCAAGTTGACAATGTGAGTCAGAGCTTTCCCGTCCAAAGAGTTGATATCTAAAAAGAAGCAGTTATTGCAGGAGAGTGATGTGGATGGTGTGAAAGGCATACATTGTGACTCAGTGTTTAACTCTCTGAAGTATTTCCATGTATGTCAGCCAGGCCTTCCTCCATGTACAGGGCATTAGTTGTTTGAGGGAGTTGCAGCTTGTGACTTAGCCATTTACTTGCGCTACTTTATAAAGGTCAAGTATTGGTTCACATACACTCAGCTCAACAGACGAATGACAGAATTTGCCTACAAGGACTCGAGTGTAGCTCATCTCCCTGTCAGGTGAGCGAAAAGGCCAACACAATTGGTGGCCAAGCAACAGAGAAGGGGTTTCTCCTTCGACTTCCGCCTGTAATTATTGGTAACAAAGTTGATCCTCTTGACCTAGCATGGCAACTAGTGATGACTTTGAAAAAAGTTGCGGAACTAGTGTGTACACCCACGATCACCACTGTCCAGGTCGCTTACCTCAACATTGTTGTAGTTGAATATCTAGAGACAAGGAAAGCAGTGTTTTTTTCTGATCATCTAAAACCCAAGCACCACTTTCTTGTGTGTTATGATTGTGTCATGATTGATCTTTAAAGTGGGCCCCCTAATAAGGCAATGGACAATGAGATTTGAGAGTAAACAGTCCTACTTCAAGAGGTGTGTAAGGAGGAGACAAAACTTTAAGAATATATTCCAGTCAGTAGGCTTACAAACCAGAACCAACTCCTCCAAACAACCCTCAGCTCGAACTCCTTTTTTGCACCAGTGCTAGAGCTCTTTTTACCTCTGTCCAATGAGATTTTTGGTAAAAAGTTTCCTCCTAATATAGTATTATTATATAGTATTATTAACGCCTTAATGAGACGTGCTTTGTGAAAAGGAAAAAGCCATCATCAAAAGACTATACCATACAGGCTGGATAGCCTCCTTGGTCATAATTCTAGCATGAATTATGAATTATTAATATTAACAATTTGAATTGAATTGAAAATTGTTCCTTGTCAGGAGACTCAAGATTTCCTGATCAGGTCGATTTTCAGATGGGTACTTGATTAACCATTTTGTTATTGCCGCCATACCCAAAGGAATGTTGATGTTAGTGTAGAGGCTGTCCACGTCCATGGTGAACAGAAAACATGGTTCCTGAAGGTGCATACAACGTATATGTTGAATGAAATCCTGTGTGTTTTTTATATAGCTAGGGTGGCGGTTGGATAACGGTGTTAGGAAGGAGTCCAGATGGGACTCTCTTGTAGAGTTTAGGGTCAGAGTAAAGGTCAAGGTCCATGGTAAATTGTCGGACTAATTGGATTGATCCTCAGTATGCATAATGTCCCCCTACGGGTTAAGATTACAGTTGAAGTTGTATTTTCTTTTAAGGTATTGCATACTGTTATTGCTTTACTTTTGTCTTCTTACTTAGGTGTGTGTTTTGTTTACTTGGATCGCTCATTGCTGTGTTTCTTTGTTTAAGTGTAATCTTTGATTCCATAATCCCATAGTTTAATCAGTCTACATACAGCACTTTGGTCAACGTCTGTGGTTTAAATGTGCGCTTTATAGGTAAATTGAGTTAACCTGACTAGTTTTCAGTCCAGCTTTGTGCTTGTAGTTATCTGGGTTTTGACCTGGTTTTGAGAGTACATTGAGGGTAAGAAACTTGCTGGACATGATGACATTCTGTATGTTATTATGTCTTTGCAGTACCGGAGCAGCCGAAAAATGTCCACCACAGTCTCCGGGAAGAGTCTAAAATGGTCAAGCTCACGTCCCCCAGCAAAAGGAAGACAACTTCATAATCTGCTGGTCTGTCATCTTGCAGGTTTGTGTCCCTGCAGTGTTATCACAGTGGAGATGTCTGTTCACAAAACCCCATAAAGGATAACCACATCCGTCATAGAAACATCTTTTTTTTCAAAAAGATTAAGCCCTGTTGTCATGATATGCAAACAAGAGACTTGCTGGAAATGATGTCACTCTGTATGCCCATGTTCCTGCCATGTTGGTATAGTCTAAATCTGTCTATTGCAGTTTGTGGGAGGAAGCTCTGTCAGAATTGGTCAAATTCACATCAGAGTTTTCACATTAAAAGGAAGAGACAACACCACCACCTGCTGGCCTGCTGGAAATGATGTCAGTCTGTATGTCTGTGTCTCTGCAGTGTTATCACAGCAGAACTGTCTATCCTCAACGCCCCGTCATAAAGCATCTTCTTTCCGCAAAGGAAGCTAAAGATGAATCTCTGTTATCCTAATAGCAAAACAATAAAGACATTTGGTGGGAATGATGTCATTCTATATGCTTATGTCCCTCCAGTGTTGGAACAGCTGAAAAATGCCTCCTGCAGTTGGTGGAAGGACGTTCTGTCAGAATTGGTCAAATTCAAACTCTCACATCTAAAATAAGACAACATCACCATCTATTGGCCAAAGTAGGAAACTGGATGGAATTATGTTAAACTGTAGGTTTTAGGGTTAGTTCTCATATCAACAGGAAGGCATTAGTAACACCTGCTATCCTGTTGGGAATGATGTTGTTTTGTGTTTCTTTTGTGTGTCTCCACAGTGTTATTACAGCAGAAATGTCTGTCCTCAAGATCCCGTGAAGGAAGTCCACATCAGTCATAAAAACATCTTCTATAATAAAGGAAGCTAAAAGTGAATTTCTGCTGTCTTATAATAAGAAAGACTTGTTGGGAATGATGTTATTCTATATGTCTATGTCCCTGCAGTGTTGGCAGAGCTGAGATATGCTTCCTGCAGTTTTTGGGGGGAGGTTGTATTGGAATTGGTTAAATTCAAGTTCTCACATCAACTGGAAAAACCACACCACCCGCTGTCCCGCTGGAAATGATGTTAATTCCGTATGTTTATATTTCTGCAGCTCAATAACAGTAGAAATGCCTCTCCTCTGGAGTCCGTGAAGGGAATAAAGCATCTCTTTACAGTAAAAGAGGCTTAGAATGAGTCTCTGCTGTCTTATGATAAAAAGATTTGTTGGGAATGATGTCATTCAATATGCTTATATGCCTGTAGTGCTGGAACAGCTGAAATATGTCCCCTGTAGTTTCTGGGATGAAGTTC
This sequence comes from Lateolabrax maculatus, assembly GCA_031216445.1. NCBI lineage: Eukaryota > Metazoa > Chordata > Actinopteri > Acropomatiformes > Lateolabracidae > Lateolabrax > Lateolabrax maculatus. The sequence goes on from CM062199.1 coordinate 28,265,995, forward strand.
TGTCAGAGCTGGTCAAATTCAAGTTCTCCCATCAAAAATAGGACAATATTGCCATCTATTGGGCAAAGTAAGAAACTGAATTGAATTATGTTAGACTGTAGATTAGGTCTTTGCTGTGATAAATTGGTAGGATGTCTGTCTTCAAAAATTAGGATAAAACAATTTTTAAATTGGGGAAGAGGGTGGGGTTAAGGTTGGGGCACATTAGGATAGGGTTTGGTTTAGATATTTTATGTGCAGTCTGGTCTGGTACTTACCCCCTGCTCGGGTTAACAGATGAGTTGTTGGCACTGTTAGGTTAGTCCCATCTCCAGAGGGCTCCACTCTGTTGCTGAAAAACTCCCGTTAACAGGGGATCCTGTTCCCCAATCCTATGCCTGGCCATAGCAGTTTGAGTTATGGTTTTCTGAAAATAGTTTTTTTTGAATTGATGTATTTCTGGTTTACTACTTTATTTTCTGAAAGCATAGGGTTATACCGTCATATTGATATATAACACTTGATGGTTATGATGATCCCCTAATGAGAAATTAGCCGCTAAAGCTTACCCAGCATGCAATTGGGCGTGATGTGGTAAATTACAGTCTCTTTTGTAAAAAGGCAAAACAGGAAGTTGTTTTCTACCGGTAAAGTATACATATTTGTAAAACCTGGAACTTGAGGATAGTTTTGATATGTAATACATAGTGAACGAAAACTGCATTAATTATTGATTAATGAGATGATCCCGTGGATGGAGTCCAAGGATGTCCCAGTGCGTGACTGCCTCCAAGGCGAAGATGGTAGGGGTTAGGCAATCTAAAATCGGTGTGGTTAGGGTTAGGGGGTTAGGTTAGTGTGAAATATCTCGATGACCCCCCCCCCGCCTCGTCCGTCGACTGGGCAGTTGAACTGGGGAGCCAAAGGCAATGCACTGGCCGGCGCACGTCATCCGCAGCTCTCCATTCCTTAATACCCACTCAGTTAGTTGTGTGTCTTCTTGTGCAGTCCCCCGGATAAAGGGGTTCTCTCTCCTGACTTGAAGGTTCTCTCTCCTTGAGGGTTAGGGTCAGAGTAAAGGTCAAGGTCAGGTTTGGTCCATGGTAAATAGTCGGACTATTTTAAGGTATTGCATACTTGTATTGCTTGACTTTTATGGTCTTACTAAAGTTTGGTTTGAAGCTGCACTTTATAAATAAATAAATGGAGTTAACTTGATTAGTCTCAATCTATTTTTTTAGTCATCAATCTATGTTTTGTAGTTATCTGGGTTTGAAGCTGGTTTTGGAGAGGACATAGAGTCCTGTGAATGTAAGTGTAAATTTCAGGACACATCATCAGTAGTGGACCCCAGGATCACAGGGTGTTTCGGCCATTATCACTAGACACCCTCACCGGAGGAAGGCCCTCCCGAGGTTGATCATGCCTCGGGGTGTGTCCCATAGCCAATTGGGTTTTATGTATCTATTTTAGGTCCTAGGATTGAGTTTTTGACATATACAAAGACAAATATGCATATATATACAC
>CM062199.1:28272500-28273811 GCA_031216445.1 Lateolabrax maculatus
TTAGGGTTAGGGTTAGGGTTAGGGTTAGGGGTTAGGGTTAGGGTTAGGGTTAGGGTTAGGGTTAGGGTTAGGGTTAGGGTTAGGGTTAGGGTTAGGGTTAGGGTTAGGGTTAGGGTTAGGGTTAGGGTTAGGGTTAGGGTTAGGGTTAGGGTTAGGGTTAGGGTTAGGGTTAGGGTTAGGGTTAGGGTTAGGGTTAGGGTTAGGGTTAGGGTTAGGGTTAGGGTTAGGGTTAGGGTTAGGGTTAGGGTTAGGGTTAGGGTTAGGGTTAGGGTTAGGGTTAGGGTTAGGGTTAGGGTTAGGGTTAGGGTTAGGGTTAGGGTTAGGGTTAGGGTTAGGGTTAGGGTTAGGGTTAGGGTTAGGGTTAGGGTTAGGGTTAGGGTTAGGGTTAGGGTTAGGGTTAGGGTTAGGGTTAGGGTTAGGGTTAGGGTTAGGGTTAGGGGTTAGGGTTAGGGGTTAGGGTTAGGGTTAGGGTTAGGGTTAGGGTTAGGGTTAGGGTTAGGGTTAGGGTTAGGGTTAGGGTTAGGGTTAGGGTTAGGGTTAGGGTTAGGGTTAGGGTTAGGGTTAGGGTTAGGGTTAGGGTTAGGGTTAGGGTTAGGGTTAGGGTTAGGGTTAGGGTTAGGGTTAGGGTTAGGGTTAGGGTTAGGGTTAGGGTTAGGGTTAGGGTTAGGGTTAGGGTTAGGGTTAGGGTTAGGGTTAGGGTTAGGGTTAGGGTTAGGGTTAGGGTTAGGGTTAGGGTTAGGGTTAGGGTTAGGGTTAGGGTTAGGGTTAGGGTTAGGGTTAGGGTTAGGGGTTAGGGTTAGGGTTAGGGGTTAGGGTTAGGGGTTAGGGTTAGGGTTAGGGTTAGGGTTAGGGTTAGGGTTAGGGTTAGGGTTAGGGTTAGGGTTAGGGTTAGGGTTAGGGTTAGGGTTAGGGTTAGGGTTAGGGTTAGGGTTAGGGTTAGGGTTAGGGTTAGGGTTAGGGTTAGGGTTAGGGTTAGGGTTAGGGTTAGGGTTAGGGTTAGGGTTAGGGTTAGGGTTAGGGTTAGGGTTAGGGTTAGGGTTAGGGTTAGGGTTAGGGTTAGGGTTAGGGTTAGGGTTAGGGTTAGGGTTAGGGTTAGGGTTAGGGTTAGGGTTAGGGTTAGGGTTAGGGTTAGGGTTAGGGGTTAGGGTTAGGGTTAGGGTTAGGGTTAGGGTTAGGGTTAGGGTTAGGGTTAGGGTTAGGGTTAGGGTTAGGGTTAGGGTTAGGGTTAGGGTTAGGGTTAGGGTTAGGGTTAGGGTTAGGGTTAGGGTTAGGGTTAGGGTTAGGGTTAGGGTTAGGGTTAGGGTTAGGGTT
>CM062200.1:10000-200000 GCA_031216445.1 Lateolabrax maculatus
ACTCACTGGTTACCATGGTAACAGAGCAGACTTTCAGGAGGCAGATTCACAGTCAAAATGTGTTTATGATTCAAACAAACATGAATTTACATAATTAAACATGAAACTGTTTGTAAACAGTCACGACCTTTTGTTAGACTGACGATGACAAACATGAATCTACTGAGGACGACAGAAAAACAACAAACAGATCAGACATCTTTGTTTTCTTATTCTCATCATATAAACCAACCAACCAACAGCAGAGTCAGAGCAGGACGCCTTAGGAAATCAATTTACCTAACCTCAACATAAATAAAAAACATCAGCTTAGGTCAGTCTCACTCTCAGACCACCTGGTTTTTCTTATTTCTGGGGGTTAATTTAACCAAATACCACAGTTTGTGGATAAGGCAAATAGGCTATAGCAGCAGTCATATTTTTCCAAGTAAAAACTACCCATTAAAATATTATTATTATTGTTATTAAAGTTATTAGAATCCAGAGCAGTAAAGGTCTGAGCTCTTGTGACAGAAAGATGACTGAATCCTCTTTCAAATGACCTGACAATGTGAATGCAAAAAGAACTGAGTCCCTGTTCTTTTAGTCCACTTTTTGGTCCACTTGAAGAGGACTGAGTTTGGTTCATTTAAAAAAGGACGATGTGAAAAAAACACTTTTTAACTCACAAAAGAAACATGAATCGGCAGTGAGTCAGTCTGATCTCTAATCTCTGATCGATTTAGTCTGAAAATAAGTTATCCTAATAAGACCTTAGTCCTAGTCCTGCATTGGTCCTGGTCCCACATTGGTCCTGCTCGTATTTTAGGATGGAGAGATACATCACCGATGTTTTGGATACATCACCATGGTAAACCACTGATGACACTACAGCCTATTGGAAATTGTTGTGTATCCATGGTGACACTAAGGGAGAGAAGGAGGAGAAGGCTGACAGGTGTATATGTTTGGGGGGTGGGTGGGTGGGGGTTGTTAATGGGTGTGCTTTGGGTGGACGTGCACACAGCAGCTCATTAAACAGCTTTCTCATCACAAAATGGTAGAGAGACAGACAGACAGAGACAGAGAGAGAGAGACAGAGAGATGGAGGATAATAGTAGAAAATACTTCACTATAATAGCTCAGCTTCTCTATTGTTCTTTACTCTCAGTCTTCAGACTGAAACAACTCAATTTCATCCCTCACTAACACTATTTGTGGGTTACTGTGTGTGTGTGTGTGTGTGTGTGTGTGTGTGGGTGGGTGGGTGGGTGGGTGGGGGGGGGGGGGGGTTGACCAGCAGTCATTTAAAACAATGACAAACTGCCAAAGAGGAGAAAGAAAAATGAAAGTGATGAAAGAGTCATACAGATTTCAGAGCCTGGAACACTTACAGAAACACTCACAACATTTTGATGAAAAACCTTCCAAAACCATTCATGCACATCTGTCTGCCACTGACACAAACTGACATTCAATCTGTAATTTGATTAAAATAATCTGAATTTTACAAACATCTCCTGACCACCTGCAGTGTAACACATCCTGTCACGGGTAGTGGGTGCAAGGTAGTAGGGGATGTACCCAAATGCAGATGAATGAGGCAGAGCAGATGCAGTTCAATGCTTTTATTGCAAAAATAAAGTTACAAAAGGTTTATGGGATGGTGAGGTAGGCAAAGGTAAAAACCAGAGAAGGCAATCTAAACAGGCAAGAATCCAAAGTCCATTACACTAGATCCACAGCTTCCTCTGGAACAGGGCGCAGAGGGTTAAGTTAGGCAGCCTCCTATCTCACCCCCTGATCCTTAGCACAGTAAGAGTAGTTACTGAATGGCCTACACTGATCTCCCTAAAGCAGCTGCAGCGGTTTAGGGGTTAGCTAACATTTACAGATGTCTTATTCAAAGGTACAGTTGCTGCCCCTTCACATACCCTCACCTCTCGAAGCTCCCCTTTCAGTGGTCTCCCTAGGCAGAGCAGACATTCCAAACGTTCCTGTTACCACTGCTTCTGTCCTGTTTCTCCCTTACTCCAGGCCAGTTTGACATGCGGGATGATCCCAGAGAGTCTGAAGACGTCCTGCCTGCATCGTGTGTGGTAGGGGCCATATCCTAAGGAACAAAGAGCAGGTAATGCAGGCTTTACTACAATCTCCTGTTCCTGGTGGGTGCCCTTCAAATTGTGCTAGTTTCCCTCAGTCCCCAGGTCCCACCCCACCCACCTCACCTTCTGTCTGGGCCTCCATTGCATGTATGGGTTGCTGAGACAGTGCTTTTGGTGGCCTCCATGGAGGCTGCATCCAGGAGTTTCATCTCTTTCTGTCACATGTGTGCTCCCCATCATACTGCAGCTGGCCTCCTGGAGCATCTCTTAGTTTCTCATCTACCCTGGTGCTTGACCTCCTTAGACTTTGTCACTGGTTTGCCACCATTGTACTGACTGTTGTGCATAAATTCGCAGCCCACCATCCCTTTTCCCAAAGTCCCGTCAGTCGAACAGACAGCAGACATTATGGTCAAATGGACTACCCAAAGACATTGTTTCCAACCAGTGGCCCCAGTTCACTTCATGATTTTGGAGGGACTTCTGTGTGTTTATCAGTGCCACTGTCAGAGTCTCCTCACAGTTACATCTCCAGTCCAACTATTCAGACAGCAGTTCGGCCACAGCCTATCCTGCTTCCACTGGAACTATCGTTACCAGCCACCTTTGTTCCCCGACCTCGAGAAAGAGGTGAGCATCCCATCGGTCCAGGTCTTCATCTGCACCAGACTTAAGACACATGCCAATCTGCTGCACATCTACATCCATTAACAGAGAGGACTGTTGATTAATGCCACAACCCACACAGTGAACCTGAGACCCTGCAAGACCACTAGGATTCGCCAGACCTTCCACATTGAGTTAAAGTCAGGGAAAGTCCACTGTTATTCATCACAGGTCTGGTTTAAATCACAGGTCTTGTTTTAATCACAGGTGTGGTTTGATCAAATGTTCAGGATGAACTGGCTCAGTTATTTTCACTCAGCTGCAGGTCAGCCCTCTTATTTTGAAAAACCTCTGATGGTGGACTAATAATCGGCCAATCACAACCCTCCTCTCCTCTGCAGGAACTTTATTTATCATCCTCTACAGTCCTCTGTCCTACTTCCTATAAATATTTGTTCACTGAACTTGGGTTTGTTTCACTTCATCATATGTTGAGTTGATTTTAAAACACTTTATCTATAGTGACATTTTTTATGAATGTTAAACCCTTGCAGTCTCACTCACACCTTCACCAGAGATTAGCAGTTATACATAAAACGTGTGAAATGTTCTCTGATATTTGTTGGTCATTTCAATTAATTGAATCAGTGGTAAAACTCCACTCTGCTGCCGACCAGGGAAATATTCTTTCATCTTGATGTCCTGCCAAACATTAAACTTTAGTATGATACACTTTTAATTTGTGAACGTTTGTCTTGTAAATTCTAAATTTATGTACTGAAACCACCTTTCTGCTGAATCTTTTTTTTTTACCACAAATCATTTCATTTTTATACACAGAGTCAATTTCACAGAGTGACTGCAATAAGATTTATAAATGCTGACTAATTAACTGATGTTTTATTAAAATAATGATGTTCAGATAGTAACTGGATTTATATTTGACACAAGGGGTAAACAGTAGTCAAAGAAAAGAACATAACTCTCTTCAACTTCCTTCATGTTGTCTTCACTCTCAAGGATCTGTATCAGTAATCTTGAATCAACAATCTGGAATCAATATTTTGTACCAATAAACTCTTTGTGCCATACCTGCTGGTCTCCTCTCCTCTCTGCAATTGGGTCGTACCCCTGCCAACCCGTTACTCCCTGTGACAACCTGAACAACCAATCGAAACTTGTTTGTGTACAACACTGAACATCAAACAAAAAGTAATCCAACAGTCCAGTCCAATCATGTCTGATAATGTAATGTTATTTTTAATGTTTAAATATATATCATGTATATTTTTGATATATATCGTATAACATTTTGCGCTACAAACACAAACACACACACACACATTGAACAGGAAGGCGGCTCCTTGATCTGAGAGCCTTAATCGGTTTACCAGAGAAACAGAGAGAGATATTTTAAACAAGAAATCTACATTTTTAAGTTATTTTTTTACTTATAACAGCACAGTCAGAATTCTTTGTAAATTGTTGTTTTGCCACAACTTAAACGTCTGTTTCCCAATAAAGCTCCTTTGAATTGAATTGACAGAAAGACAGAGAGAGAGACAGACAGAGAGAGACAGACAGACAGAGAGAGAGAGACAGAGAGACAGACAGAGAGAGAGAGACAGACAGAGAGAGACAGAGAGACAGACAGAGAGAGAGAGAGAGACAGGCAGAGAGACAGACAGAGAGACAGACAGAGAGAGAGAGACAGACAGACAGACAGAGACAGAGAGACAGACAGAGAGAGAGACAGGCAGAGAGACAGAGAGAGAGACAGACAGACAGACAGACAGAGAGAGAGAGAGACAGACAGAGAGACAGAGAGAGAGACAGACAGAGAGAGAGAGACAGACAGAGAGAGAGAGACAGAGCGACAGACAGAGAGAGAGAGACAGACAGAGAGACAGAGAGAGAGACAGACAGAGAGAGAGAGACAGGCAGAGAGACAGACAGAGAGAGAGAGAGAGACAGGCAGAGAGACAGAGAGAGAGACAGACAGACAGACAGAGACAGAGAGACAGACAGAGAGAGATTCCGTGGCCAGAACGCGGCTCGGCTGCACGCGGACTCCGGTATGTTATTTGACGTAAAGGCGTCGCATCGTCCGCCGCTGCCGTGACACGCGCGGTCTGTCTGTCTGTCTGTCTGTTAAAACCTGGAGTCTCTCCGGCTGTCTGTCGGTATTTTAACGTCTCCGTCGCTCCCGGCGTTTTTATACTTTCACCTTTACCGGATGGGAGGATGATCTGCGGACCTCAGTGAGGACCTCTGAGGTGCAGCTGGAGGAGCGAGCCGACGATCAGGACGTGACCGGACCGGAGAGGGTCGGCACTCCCGCCGGTCTGAGGAGCAGTTTACCGGGACAGAAGCTGGAGAAGCTCTGCAGGTCGGTAGATGACACATAAGAGGATTTCACCCGTTAATGAACCTGTCAATAACCCGGGATATTCCCCTGAGCATTCATACTGACAGCTGTCCTACAAGTCTGAGTAGTAGTTACTATTTTATCCGGCATGTTTATATTTTCTTAATTTATTTTAAACATGTTTTCTAATTTATTTCTATTATTTCTTATGTTTTTATGTTCTGTTGGAGAGAGCCAGGGATCGTTGTGACTTATTGATTGTAATTATTGATTGACAAACAAACATCACTGTTCCTATTTGTATTTTTGGGGACATTCTGGTTTTGTATTTCATGTCAGTCGAGATCACACTCATACATTACCATTACAGTGCAGTGTGCATCATCTGATGTTTACAAAGTCAATTTAAAACTTCATTTAAGAAGCACTAATGCAAATAAAATAAATTCAAATGCAACACTAATGAATTCCCAGTCAGATAAAGCGATGTAGATCAGATATCAGAGACATATTAAACGTTACTGCGACTCTCTTTCTGTTTAAAAATGTTAAAATGTTCTTTATAATACTATGTTGGTATAATAATGTTTATGTTGTGCTTTTACTCTTGAAGCCCTTGGTGGTTTGGCTCTGTTACACTAGATAAGGTTTTAAAAGGTGATGTTTAAAAAGTTTACATCAGACCGACAGACGGACATGAGGCCTTGTATCTTGCTTGTGCCAGGAAAAGATGTTCGCATGTTTTGTGATGTTTTTTTTTTTTTTGACAAATTATTCCAGCAGATTATTTAAAGGTTAAATAATTGACCCAGGACCTGGGCAACTGACCTAGTATTCCCCTGGTGTTTTGGCAGCCTTGTAGGCCATATCATGGATATATATATATATATACACACACACAGAAGATAACAGCACCTAGAGGGGAACTTTGAGGTACACCTGAGTCAGACGCACTGCTTCTGATGGTTGTGGACAAATCAGGTTCTAAAGAGAAGTTTATTACTGGACAGAAGAGATGAGAGAGAGAGAGAGAGAGAGAGAGAGAGAGTTAATATTAGACATATTAAACAAACACTGGGAGTGGATCTACAGAGACTTCAGCAGGTACAAATGCTGGCGTTTGGTTTGGAAACATGAACTGAGACGGACTGTAACCATCAATCCTATAAAAGTGTAGAAGCAAGATCAGAAGCTGAAAGGTAATTTTGTCCCTAATTTTATAAAGAACAAATCATGTTCTGACATAAAAACAGCTTTGACCTGTTTTACTGGTGAACTGAGTTGTGGAAGTCTGTGTTGATGGGTTACAGACTATTGAAAACAAAATAAAAGACATTAAAACAACATCAGAACACCCTAGTTTGACAGTAAAGTCACACTTTATTATTTACATGGAACTCAAAGGCCTCGTCAGCCGGAAACCTCGGTATAATATCTTGTGCTTCTTCAGCAGCAGCAGGCTGGTAAATATTAAGAATTGATGAAACATTGATTTTTTTATAGTATCTATTTATTATTAATGTAGGAGGTGTTGGTAGTGATGCAGTTTTTAGAATGCATTGATTTTGTTTTAATTAGTTATTGATGCAGCATTTATGTGGTAGTGTTGGAGTTTTGATTCAGTATTGATGAAGTAAGAATAAAGTATTGATGATGTGATGTAGTATTAATACTGTGCTGCTGTAGTTGCTTCCAAAATCCAAACAGAGGAAACAGAAACATAAAAATGATTTTAGTCTTTTTTTATTCTTAGAACTGATTTCAGACAGACGGCAGGTTTTTTTCTTCATGTCTGGTTTTGTTGAATTTTCTGCAGTTCAAGATTGATCAGATCTGAGTTTTCTTACAGTATTTAAGCAATTGTATTTGTAGTTTGATTTTGTTATGTCCCAGACTGATGAATCAGCTCTGCTCAGTGTGTAAAACTGTATTTTAATAGAATGTATTTTTAATTTTCAAATATCTGCTGGCTTTTTATCGTCACCCTGACTTTCATCTTTCATCATTCCTTTATGTTACTTTCATCTTTGCATTTTCTGCTGTGCTTTAATTTTTTAAAGATATTATGCGTTCAGACTGATGTTTCACAGATGTTTTACTTTGTGCAGTGCATGCTGGGTATTTCATCTGATGCTAACTGTAAACAGGAAACGTGCTTCTTTGCCAGCACTGTGTTTTTTTTTGTTATTCAGCAGGTAACAATCTGATCAATTCTAATCAATCTGCCTGTGATTATTGGTACTGACGGGTTTGTCTGTCTGCCAGGTGGTGATGTCATCATGATGCTACCAGTCTCAAGGTTTAAAGGTCAGCCACTAGGCATGATAACCAGCACAACACCCTGGTTGCCCGTAGGCAGTGATCCCATCCCCCACTGGCTGTGGTTGGCCAGCTGGTCAGCTGCAACGTACCAGGCCATGCCCCCTATGGTCTTCTATCACCCACCTGTGTGGATACCTGAATACACACACCTGATAAAGGTAACACACACCTGATACAAAGATCTCACCTTAAAAGTTTACTTTGAGACTGAACCATCAGTTCCAGTCTAAACCATCAGTTCCAGTTTAAGGAGCAGTTTTTGTTATATTTATTGAAATTGTCTTTACATCCTGACAGCAATCAATAAATCAAATGCTTTTGTTGTATCTTCTGTAGCGATGATGTGATGATGATGAAGGAATCTACGCTGACACCGACTTAGTTGTATAAAAAGGTTTATTACAAAAAGTACAGCATCAAAACAAGCACCAAAGATTGCCTGTGAGAGGATCCGAAGCCACTGTGAATCTCCCCCGTTTTCCACTCAAACTACACCTTTTAAAGCCTGTTTAAAACATTCCTACATATTCATGGTATAGCTAATGTGTGGTGTCAGGATAGGCTCAGAGCCAACCTCATAACCATACATGGGTATTTTACAAAAAGGGAAGGTGGAACATATGGTTCATGTTAAAACTGCTCTCATCTCTTTGGAACTTAGGAAAACAACAACCAAGGGACATCCATCTTGGATGGCACCAGACCTTTGACATAGGCTTACCTAAACATTAGACACAGATGGCAGAGACATCTTTCAGCTCAGACACCTCACTTTGACAAAAATAAATCTGGTATCTGTGGCTGTAATAAGCCCATCCAATCGTTTGAATCGGCCCAAATTAAATGATTGGACGGCCTACCTGCCTGTCTACCTATGTACCTCCCTACCTGTGTGCACTCTGCCCGTAGATCATCACACATGACCGAAGTCTTCCTGATACAGCCGGGAATAAGTTACTGCATCAAACTCAACCTTCAGTAAAGTTTCCCAAAGCTAGTGTGCTATCAGTAGCCATGTTGGTTGTATACGTTCATTATGATAACGTTCTGTGTTTTCTTACATGTGAATGAGACATTAGGTAGTTGGATAAGGTTACAATGACAATGATGCACCATGCTCCCCTCCCCAATACTCTCTCCCATAGATAGATAGATAGATACATATAATATGTCTGTATGTATATACAGTATGTCTATGAGATATATACATATGTCTGTATGTATAGACAGTATGTCTATGTGACATGTGTATATATAGTATATATCCACTGTATACTGTATAAATATAATGTGATGTGTGCAGGTATGGACAGGTGGTAGTAAACATTTGTATTTGTATCCTGGAGTCCATGTTGATCCTCCTCATTCTGCAGAGGAAGAAAACCCATTCTCTCGTTGTGTTTGTGATGGTGTTGGTGTGGTCAGGTCAGGTCCTCTGTGATGTGACCCTGAGGAACCTGAAGCTGCTGACTCTCTCAACCGTGGTCCCATTGATGGACCTCCTCCTCCCTGTTGCTTCCTGGTAGACCACAGCCAGCTCCTTTGTTTTGATGATGTTGAAATGAAGGTTGTCCTGGCACCAAAATGTAAGGGCTCTGACCTCCTCTCTGTTGGCCCACTCATCGCCACTGGTGATCAGACCGATTACAATCGTGTCATCAGCAAACCGGCCACACAGTCGTGTGTGAACAGGTGTTGAGGGTCAGGGTGGAGGATGTGGTCGTGCCTATCCGCACAGCCTGGGGTCTGCCTGTCAGGAAGTTCAGGATCTAATCACACAGGACAGCGTTGAGCCCCAGATCTGAGTTTGGAGGGCACAATAACGTTGAATGCTATGAACTAAACTATGAACAGCATTCTCACATACAGTAGGTGTTCCTCAGTTCAGGTCAAGGTGCCTTGTGTGGATTAATCCTTTTTGATCTGCATACGTCTGCACTTGATATGACTAGTAGGCAGGGGTCCTGGGCCTTTTGTGAATTATCTCAGTCCTGCTGGTTTTCCTTTTCTTGTCTGTAATAATTCTTAGACTAGACCGCACAGTCCTGGAGTTGGGGTCCGGTTATTTAAACTCTAGTTTGTCTCTGCATTGTTTTTTTATCACTGCTAATAGCTCTCCGGAGCTCGTACCTGGATTTCCTGTATTCATCCAAATCGCCAGAGATGTAACCGTCACATGGTCAAATGTGTTCCCACCCTGTGTAGGACAGTTGTTGGGCTGGTGGTATCCTGGCATGTTTCATGTCTTCATGTTATCTGTTCACGTCAATGGTTTAAAGTGAACCAGTTAGGGTTAAAATGGTTTAATACACACTGTCAGTCCTGACATTGTTCCTTCAGTCTGATCTAAAGTGTCTTTAAGTGAGTTTAGCCTCCTCTGCAGTCTGGAGATAAGATGAAACTTTAATGATCCCTGAGGGCAAAGTGAATAATTGTCTGTTAATTATTGGTGGTGTGTTAATTATCTCATGCAGCTCTTCTTTAATTCTTTCTGCTTAAATTCCAGTGACAGAGTTTAACATCTTATCAGCAGACTTTCTGATGAAAGTGTGTTTGTGAAGTGTGAACTGAAGTCAGTTGACATTAAACTCAGACAGCCTGACTTTAAAGGGAAGTCACAAACTGACCTGAAACTTATGATCTTATTATGAAGTCATCATGTTTGCTTTAAAAGGTGTGAACCTGCTGAGGAATCTGAACTCATACATTTATATATTTTCAGATGTGGAATTTAAATGTGATGAATCTTTTTGTCCACAGATGAAGTGTTTTTATTCTAATAATGGATCTCCTTCACCTTGTTGAAAAGAGCCTTTTTAAATATGAAGATGATTTTTTAGAGTTCATCCTCTCTGCTTTCTTTACTGTCAGAGGCCTCGTTTTGAAGTCCCCGCTGGTTTTAAAAGTAATTAATTCAGCAAACAGTAGAAAGGTATAAAGGTCAGGGACACCAGTGGGCTGTGATTGGACAAATTCTTTGAGAGGAGACTGCTCTCTCTCCATCTGTCTGTCTGTCAGTCTGTCTTATGGTCTGTCTCTCCACCTGTTCTACTGGTTCTGTATGTGGTTCTACTGGTTCATTATGTTGCTCCACTGGTTCTTTGTGTGGTTGTACTGGTTCATTATTAGGTTCTTTGTGTTCTACTGTTTTTTTTGCTCTACTGATACTCTATGTAGCTCTACAGGTGGCTCTACTCTTCTGTGGTGCTGAACAGGTGACACATGGAGCTGAAACTATCAAATAAAATGTCTATAAACTATCAAACTGTTTTTGTTGTTTCAGTGGGAACGTCCGGCGGTGGAAATCATTCCTCTCCTTCCTCCATTCTATCGCTCTTCACCTCTTCATCCTCCTCATCCCCTCCCCAAGGTACACACACACACACACGCACACACATGCACACAGACACACACAGACACACACTCTTACACACACAGACACACACACAGTCACACACACACACACACAGACACACACAGACACACACACACCCACACACACACACACATACACACATACACACACATACACACACACACACACACTCTCACACACACACTCACACACACACACACTCTCACAGACAGACACACACACACAGACACACACACAGACACACACACACACACACACTCACACACACACACATTAGCAGGATGCTAACATGCGAACATGTTTGCAGCTATCTAAAAGCTGGATCTCACCAGAGGAAGTGGGCGTGTTCCAGAGGAGAGAAAAACCCATCCTTCTGACCAGTCAGATCATCCAAAGGCCAGGAGGCCATGCCCCCAGGACCAGTCTGCTGCTGTTGCCCTCTCGACTCTCAGGTAAGAGATCCCCTGACACAGGTGGATAGAGCAAGAGGCAGACCTTTGATTGGCTGGGAGTTTGAACTCATCAAACTGGTTTATTTTCTATCCAATGAATGTTAGCTCCTCCTCCTCAGTAATAAAACACGTTTGGATTTGTTCATGTGTTTCCACCTGCTGCAGGTACATTTGAATTCATATGATGTCAGTAATGTATCACATGGGCTGCACTTCTTTCAACTTGTTATGTAGCAGTGAGGACAAGGAAACCTGTTCAAATAGAGTGCAGGTTATATATGAAGCAGCAGGTGTGATGTTGGATTTCCATTTATTCAACTTCAACAAGTCATGTGACATGTTAATTTCTTATCCTGGATTGTTTTCCTGTCGTTGGTACACCTGGTAGTAATTATTTGCTTCATGAATCTGTCCATTCAGCTCTTAAGCAACATTTTCAGTTTCCATCTGGCTCAAACTAGCTGTGCCGGTCAGGTTTTGGAGCACACCCATAGAGGTAGAAGAGTGTCTGCAGGTCATCCAATCAAATAAGTCAGCTGTAGATGGAGGCGGAGCTACTCATCTGGTTCTGTTGGGAGTACAGACAATTTGGCAGCACTTCCTGTAGGTGGCCAATGAGCTGCCTTTATTCTACTACAGCTCAGCTGGAATCGAACCAGCGACTTTTGGAGCTCAGATGTGTTTTGGGGATGCTGCATTCTCATCTGCCATGTTACCATGACAACAGTGCTCATTGCCTGGAGCTGATTGGCTGCAAGGCTCACTGTTCAAAGATGGTGAATGTGTGTTTTTTCTGCTGAGACGCACACTGCTGGCAAATGTAATATGAAGATGATTGGTCAATTTAAAATCACCCAGTGGAGCATAATGGGAAATTCCTGCTGATCTGAGACGGCAGACATGTTTCTGCCTTTATGTATTTAATCTAATGAATCGATGTGTCAAACACAACAGAAGAAATCAGTAATCTGCTGAGAGTTTCACTTAAAGTTACAGCAGCATCCAGTGGACAATAGTGAACTGCAACTTTAAACTATGTAAAAGCTCTAAGAACAGATAAATCATCAGGACGTTTGTTCAGATTGTATCTGTAAGAAACTTTTCAGCCAGTAAGGAGTACTAATAGCACTGTTGACAAGAAATAATCAAAAAAATATGTTTCCAAAAGACAGTTTGGTCTAAATGTTTGTGAATGTGACTGTAAAACTTTTTTTTAATTAACATTTACACCTGTGACTGGACTGCACTACAATGGACTAGACTGGATTGGACTTTACTTGACTGGAATCAATGGACGATGCTACACTAGAATGGACTGTACTGGACTAGTCTCCTAGCTTCTTGTTGGTAATGGGTGTCTCCCTCATTAAAACTGATACTATTTCATGATTAAAACAGACACTGAACACACTGTGGGATGCTTTAATGTATCAGTTGTATTTGAGTTGTGTGTTTTCCCTACGAAGCCTCTCTGTTAATTTGTTTGAGAGGATGTTCAGATGTAGTCTGAGGCTTCTGGAAACCTAACAAACGCAGATTGAATTTGCTTTTATTCTTGTGAACGTGGGTGTGTGTTCGTGTTGAAGATGTTTACTGGCAGAAACTCAGTTTCTGTTCAGTTTACAGTTTGTCAGGATTGATTTGTCTCAGATTTTAACCCCACAGTTTCAGATAGAAACAGTCCTCATGTGAAATTCAATTATGCTTAACGTGTATAGAAAATCACAAACAGCAAGACAAATAAAATCGACACTCATGACATCACCAACGAGCTGTGCTATAAAAAGATTTTTGAAATGAAGCCTGAATGCACTATTACATAACCAGAGGAAGAAAATTAATGGAGCAGCAACAAAAAGTTTGATTTTCTTTATTTTGTGATGTTCACCACATCCACCCAAAAATCTGAACTCAAAATGTGTTAATATTTAATATATATTTGGCAAAGAAAGATCAGAAGCTAAATTAACATGTTTCATGTGCTTCACTGACAACAGGCTGTCAGCTGTCCACACAGAGACAATAACAAAGCATCACTTGTCCACTTAGAGACGATAACAGGTCATCAGGTGTCCACGTAGAGACAATAACAGGTCAGCACTTGTTCAAGTAGAGACGATAACAGGTCATCAGGTGTCCACATAGAGACAGTAACAGGTCATCAGGTGTCCACGTAGAGATGATAAAAGACATCAGGTGTCCACGTAGAGATAAGAGACATCAGGTGTCCACTTAGAGATGATAAGAGACATCAGGTGTCCACGTAGAGACAGTAACAGGTCATCACTTGTCCATGTAGAGACAATAACAGGGCATCAGGTGTCCATGTAGAGACAATAACAGGTCATCACTTGTCCACGTAGAGACGATAACAGGTCATCAGGTGTCCACGTAGAGACAGTAACAGGTCATCAGGTGTCCACGTAGAGACAGTAACAGGTCATCAGGTGTCCACGCAGAGACAATAACAGGGCATCAATTGTCCACTTAGAGACAATAACAGGTCATCAGGTGTCCACATAGAGATGATAAGAGACATCAGGTGTCCACTTAGAGACGATAACAGGTCATCACATGTCCATGTAGAGACAATAACAGGTCATCACTTGTCCATGTAGAGACAATAACAGGGCATCAGGTGTCCACGTAGAGATGATAAGAGACATCAGGTGTCCACTTAGAGATGATAACAGATTCACCTCCACTGAGTCTTTTATTTGATATTATATACATCTCAGCATGTGTTCTTACTCAGTTTCTGAATATTGAATCACCAACCATCAACAGGAGCTGTGTTTGTGTGTGTGTGTGTGTGTGTGGATTTGTGTGTTGCAACTGTAGTAATGTTCTTGGCAGTAGTCTGGGAGACACAAACACGTGGGGGCGTTCAGCAGTTTAGCTCTCTGAGTCGCAGCCTGCCTTCATTAGACTGTGTGTGTGGTTGTTGCATGTGATGTCTGTCACTGTGTATATTTGGAAGGTGTTTAACTCACTCGAAACAGCCTCAAAGTTGTCCCCAAACCATCCAATATACAGCGTATATGTTAACCACCAACTGTATAGAATATTTGGCTTAATTAGCCTCAGTGATTTACTTAGTTTTACACTTCATCAAAAACACTACCAATAAGCAGTGTGACGTAGTGTGTTACAGTGCAGTGTGATGTAGTGTGATAGATAGATAGATAGATTACTTTATTCATCCCCAAAGGGAAATTAAGTCGTCATAGCAGCCGGTATATTGAATACAATAAAATACAATACAATAGAATAAAATTAAATTAAATTAAATGTTCCAGTATATGGAGCGGAGTGTTGTACAGGGTACACAGTGCAAGGAGACATTTAGTGCAGTTCTGTGGTGGTGACTCTGACAGAGGTAGTTGAGTTGTAGAGTCTTATTGCGGTTGGGAGGAACGATTTCCTGTAGCGTTCCTTAGAGCAGCGGGGTTAAATGAGTCTGTGGCTGAAGCTGCTCTTTAGCTTGTCCAGTGTTTTGTGGAGGGGGTGAGAGGGATTGTCCATGATTGCCAGCAGTTTTGTCAGCATCCTGTCCTCCACCACCTCCTCCAGGGTGACAAGCTTAGAGCCAACCACAGACTCAGCTTTCCTGATGATTTTGTTCAGTCTGTTGGCATCCTTTGTCTTGATGCCCGCACCCCAGGACACCACGGCAAAGAAGATGGTGCTCGCCACAACAGACTTGTAGAACATCTGCAGCATCTTGTTGCAGACGTTAAAGGACCTGAGCCTCCTCAGGAAGTAAAGCCGACTCAGGCCCTTCTTGTAGACGGCTTCTGTGTTGGTGGACCAGTCCAGTTTATTGTCCAGTGTGACGCCCAGGTAACTGTATGCAGGTACCACCTCCACATCCGTCCCACCGACGCGGACAGGAGAGGGCAGGGGCTTGTTGCTCGGAGAAGCAGTAGAGGCGGTCGTAGAGGCAGTAGAGAGTCCGCTGGGGGTGGGGGGGTTGGAGTTGAACCTATTGAAGAATGTGTTCAGCTCGTTTGCACATTGTTCATTCCCAGCTGCTCCCCCACCTCTCCTCTGGTGATCTCCTTCATCCCACTCCAGACATCCCTGGTGTTGTTGTCCTCCAGTTTGTGCTCCAGTTTTCTTCTGAAGTTGTCCTTGCTCTCCCTGATGCTGCACTTGAGCTCTCTTTGTATCCGTTTGAGTTCTGCTCTGTCCTGTGATCTAAAGGCCCTCTTCTTCTCGTTGGGAAGGGCCTTCAGGTCGCTTGTTACCCACGGTTTGTTATTTGGGTAATAGCGGACCTCTTTAGTGGTGATGGTGTTGTCTATGCAGAACCCAATGTACTCAGAGACACAGTCAGTCAGGCCATCAATGTCCTCACCATGTGGCTCATACAGAGCATCCCAGTCTGTGGCCTCCAGCGCTCCACACAGTGTTTCCATGACCTCAGGAGACCATTTCCTCACTGTTCTCACTGTGACTGGGTGCTGCTGAACCACAGGCTTGTATGATGGTGAGAGCAGGACTAGGTTGTGGTCTGACCTGCCCAGTGGTGGCAGGGCAGTGGAGCTGTATGCATCCTTAACATTTGCAAACAGCAGGTCCAAAGTCTTATTTTCACGGGTGGCACATTTGACAAACTGGAAGAAGGTTGGGAGTGTGGATGAGAGGGAAGCGTGGTTAAAGTCACCTGTGATGATGATGATGATGATGATGATGATGAAGGCCCCGGGGTGTTGTGTCTGTAGTCCTGCAGTCACAGTGTGGATGACGTCACACGCTGCTTCTGCGTTTCCAGATGGAGGAATGTAAACAGTGATGCCGAAAACACTGGTAAACTCCCTCGGCAAATAATATGGACGAAGTCCGACGGCGACAAGCTCGATGTCCAGGCTGCAGACACGCTGTTTAACGGTGACGTGCCTGGGGTGACACCACCTGTTGTTCACGAGCATGGCGAGGCCCCCTCCTTTCTTCTTGCCGGTCGTGGTGGTGTCTCTGTCGGCTCGAACTGTCTGGAAGCCGGGAATGGTGACGTTGGAGTCCGGTATCTGCTCGTGCAGCCACGTTTCCGTGAAACACACAACACTGGACTCCCTGTACTCCTTCTGTGTCCTGATGAGCGCTTCCAGTTCGTCCACTTTGTTTGCCAGTTCCCTCACGTTTCCAGTGATGACTGCAGGGATGAAGGGCTTAAACTTCCTCTTCTCCATCCTCCGTTTAAGCCCCGCTCTGCAGCCCCGCCGTCTCCTCTTTAGCTCCTCCGGTATGGTGGGTCTCTCTCCGGCCAAGAGGGTGATACAATACAGTGTACAATACAGTGTGATGTAGTCTATTATAGTGCAGTGTGATGTAGTCTATTATAGTGGAGTGTGATGTAATGTGATAGAATACAGTGATGTAGTGTGATACAAGACAATGATGTAGTGTGATATAGTGCCGTGTGATGTAGTGTGATACAATGTCACAGGAGACAAGCAGTGAGGATACTGGAGGGGAGAGTAGAGGTGGGCCTAGCGGACACATAAAGCTGTGTATTGTCGGCATAACAGTGGAATTGAATACCATAGTTCTGGAAGATGTTGCCAAGAGAGAGAAGGTAGACAATTCATAGGAGTGGCCCCAACACTGAGCCCTGTGGAACTCATTGTTGGTCAAAGACTGTGGAACTTTCTGGTATTTTTGAACAAAATGTGTCCTCTCTGCAAGGTAGGAGGAAAACCACTGATACACAATGCCCCCAAGTCTGATGCTAGCCAGACGATCCATGGGGGGGTTGAGGGGATATGGTGTAAAAGGCTGCGGTGAGGTCCAGGAGGATGAGGATAGAGAGTAAATGTTGTTGATCTTTACTAGGGCTATTTCTGTTCTATATTAAGGGCGGGGGTGGGGGGTGGGCTGATCCGGTGGACAAAGAGGAGTTGATAATGGAGGTTATCAGGGGAATGATAGAGAGCAAGCATGCCTTAACTGGGCTTGTGGGGATTGGATCTAGGTGACAAGTGGAAGTATTGGACTTACTAATCAGTTCAAATATGTTTTCTGATGGAAGGCAGAAGTCAGTTAAAAGAGTGGATGGGGATAGTTTTATGGTGGTTGCTAATGGTGGATTGGTCTACATGATGTTAGCAGAAGTCAGTTGCTTGTGGATTGTGGTAGTTTTGGAGTTGAAAAACTTCAGAAAAGCAGAGCCTTGTTCATCAGAATGGTTCCTGTTCATTGTTTTCAGGCGGAATGAGTAACCTTTTTTAACTGTGGAGAAGAGAATTATGGTATTACCTGTGCTGATGATTTTTGCATAGTAGGAGTTTTTAGCTATTTAAAGAGCATTTTTGTAGTGGAGTAGATGATCACACTACAGTTGCTTATGAACAGCATGTCCAGTCTTTGTGTAAAGTCTCTCGAGGCGCCGACCTAAAGCCTTGAGCTGACGTAGTTCAGTTGTGTACCATGGAGCAGTATGGGCAAATGAGACGGCACATGCTTTCATAGGGGCAAGAGTGTGAAGTGCAGAAGATAGGCAGTCATTGTAGTGGTCCATTAGATCCAGGAGGAAGCTGGGAGCAGGGACTGGGTTCAAGGTTATTAAACTGATGAGATCTTCTTGGTTAACATGTCTGATACGTTGCATCCTTGATCTACTGAGTGGTAGGTTGGTGTTGAATAATACCACTTTATGGTCAGAGATGGATTTCAAAGGAAGACTGATCAGGTAGGGAGATTGGCATTATTTTTATACTCTTGTGATAGATCACCGCCAGGCCACCTCCCCTGCCAAAAGAACAGGATTTACATATGTAGAGAAATCTAAATGCAGTGTAATCACGAGTTTGGCTGTATTAGATATTTGATATATTTAGCAGCTATATCTATTTACAACCTTAGTTTGCAAACCAGGAAGAACTACCAACCAAAATATCCTATTTCTACCATACTAACCAATATATCTGAAATAAGCCAACATTTCTACATCTTTTTTCTTAACATAGATCATCTATATGATTAGACTAGATTATATAACCATCGTAGAAGATTTGATGCACACACACCTCTTACAGAGATAAAAGCGTTTGGATTTGAGTTGTGGCCAACTGGCGGCCATTTGAAATGGAATAAAGCCCACTGGCCACTGATGGCAGACACCCTGAAACAGTAATTGAACATGCTCCTCCCACAACACAATGCGCTTCTGTAGCTTATTTCTTAGAAATAAAGGAGAACTGATGGTGTAAACGTTAACCTATCGTATTGTTGAGTTATCAAGGACATGTTTCTTGTTTTTCTGTTGAGAAATGTTAAAGATATGATTCAAACAACATACAAGTTACAGTGTTTCAGCGCGGTTGTAGTGTCTAAGGCAATACCATAGCAACAGTAGAAAATGTTGCAGAATCTTTGTAATAACTAAAAAACTAAAGATCATATACATTCACTGAACGAAGATTATGAAAATAAAATACACATGCATTTTCATGCCAAAAATATCTTAAAATATTGGATTTTCCACTGAGAATAAAATTATTTTTTTTTGTTTTAGAAAGAAAGTTGGCAGTCACATGACGTGACCCCTCTGTGCATGTCTTTCACAGGATTACACATGAAGAATTGTGCAGAACTTTTCATTAGACCAACATGTTTATCTGTGTCCAGGTCGTGTTAGACGAGACGCAACAAAGACCAGAGACACTGAGCCAGAAGATTTCTCCACTTCATCTTCATCCTCCTCTTCCCTCCCACTGCACCTCCGCCTGCCTCTGATCTCTGCTCCTCCTCCAACAGATGAGTCTGGTTTCCCCTCCTCATCAGGTAATTACTGCATTTGGATCAATAACGGATTTCTTGGTCAACAGGGTGATCAGAAGCGGTCACACAACGGTGGTTATCAACTCAGTTGATAAGGGTTAAGGGTTTCCCAATCTGGCCATGAGTGCGTTCACATAAAAGGGGACGAGTTTGCAGCATGTGACCAATCACAAAGTCTACTGGCAGCAGAGTGGCATATTTGTCAAACGAAGAGCAAACTATAAGATTAGACAAATATGAAGAAGTTAAATCTGTGTTCTTAAAACAACACTGTCAATCTCGGAGACCCGGTTTGGGTTTGGGTCCGGGTTCCTGTTCCGTTTTGGTTCTGTTTCTGGTTCTGTTTTGGTACTGGTTCTGGTTCTGTTTGACATAAGATGGAGGGGTTAACGTTGTTGCTGCTGCTTTAAACAGAACTGAGCCGAGTGATTGTGGAAGAAGCAGACATGACATCTTTATAACTAAAACATGTAGAAGTGTTCATCTAAATCTGTTCTTATTATTTCACATCAGAGAGTCTGCAGAGGAGAACCATCAACCTTGTTTAACTGTTAACCGCTTTAACTGGTTAAGCTGGTTAATGGCTGCAGTTGTTTTTTTCTTTCACATGTAATCAATCGAATCAGTGACCTGGTAGAAATGATCACCTGATGTAGTCTTGTTGCAGCTGAATCTTGGGAGTCTCTGAGAGCAGCTTGTCATGTGTCTGACAGACTTTATCTCCTCCTTAGGCCTTGTCCTTCTATTGTTCAGCTGCTCCTCAGTTCTGTTGTTTATATTTAATCTTTGCCAATTAAAATTCAGCTCTACTTGATTTCATGCTGTTATGGATCTGCAGCAGCAGCATCTGCTTTGGTTTCCTACAGCAGCGAGACAAATCTGAAGCTCAGCGTGTCATTATTTGTCAGTATATAAAATAAACTGACTAACAGCAACACAAACACAAAGCAAATGAAAAACAGCAGCAGGGAGCCGAACGTCCAAAGAAGAAGAAACAGTTCAGAAAAGAGACAGAAGGATCAGACTCATAAAGAATCAGAGATGTCTTCTCAATGACTCTGATATCTACAAGTGACCAGAGATAAAGGTTCACTGATGGCTTGCTTGATGCTGTGACATCAGAGGCTTCTCTGCTTCAACATGTTACTGATGTGATAGATTTTTACTGGTTTACTTTGTAAATAAATAAAAAACAATTAACTAATTAAAAACGAATTTAGTCATCTTAGAATAAAATCTAAAAGCAGGTTTTAAAACATCCGTTGACACTTCTGATGGTGTTGTTGTTATACATTTTAGCCTGCCACTAATGCACTAACAGTGTGTGTGTGTGTAATGATGCTTTGTGAATCATAAATGATTCATCAGCGTTTATAAAATGTAAAATAGCTCGTTACAGCTGTGTGTTTCTACTGTGTTTGATTATCCTTAAACTGTGAGTGTGTGTGTGTGTGTGTGTGTTTGTGTGCTTGTGTGCGTAATTTCTCTGAGGCATTGTTTAATCTCCTTCCCACAATCCTCTGCTCCTCTGATCCAGACGTGTGTGTGTGTTTGATGAGGTAATGAGTTGTGAATAGAGCTGAGAAGGTCACACACACAGACACATACACACAGTACTGACTCTTCAGATGAGTTCATTATCTATGTTATTGATCAGTGATCGGGTTAATGCTGTAAATGATCAGCAGGGTAATTGATCACCTCCATCTGACACACTCTCCTTTCAACTCCTATTACACTGTGAGGACCTGATGGAGGAGACTTCACAGAGAAACAGAGGCCAGACTAACCCCTAACCCTTATGCTGTGTTTCCACTACATGGTATGGCTCACCTCAACTCGACTCTACTCACTGTTGGTTTCCACTAAAAATAGTACTGTGTCAGTCACTGCCATGACATCATTTTCAAAGTGACAATGAACTAACCCCAGTCACTTTTCCAGCAGTTGGGAAACAACACATACAGCTTTACTGTGGTCTTGAGAAGCTTTATTCACTGACAAACTTTAACTTACACATTTACTGCTAAACTGACAACTTCACTGCTTACTTTTTCCTCTGCTCCACTCGCATTTTCTGCCACTTGTTCTCTCTCTTTTCTCTGACCAGTCAGGGGTCTGCAGTATTTTCTCGTCATCTTTTAGTATGGGCTCAGCTTACTTGGAACCTCAACTGACGTGAGACCAAAAAAAGTACCAATCCAGTCTTTGTTACGACCCTGTTCTTCTTGAACTGATCACTCCTGATTTATTCACTTGGTCTGTCCTGATCTATCCACCTGATCAGTCACAACTCCACCTCCCTGCTCATCACCTGGCATGGCACTGTGTCAATGAGGCTCTGAACTGGCCTTTCTGTGACAGATAAGATCTGAACATCTCCAAGTAAGACATGATACTTGTCAGTCACCTTCTGACTCTCTGACTTGGTCTTAAGACTCTGGAGGATCCATCCTGTATTCAGGCACTGCTGTTGTCACCATGACGGGTACTCTCCACTTCTGCTGACTTGACCAACATGTTCATGATTGAAGCAAACAGAATTACTGAAATGCTTGATCCAGTGATGATTTCCTCCAGCTGATGACATACTGATGTTGTTGTTCCAGCTGTGACTGAAACAGGTGTAATAGTCCAAAATCAAGTCCCACTGTTTCCATCAGCTTATATGGTTTAGAGCATTAGACATCAGTAAGGTTCAGCCATATTATCCAAGGACACCTTCCTGATTCTCCATGAAGGTCTCCAAGACCCCCAACCAGCCAGGGACCTTCAGGACTCCCCCTCTCTGAACCAAGGTGAAGATATAGGAGTTCTTCAGGAGGTAATAATAATAATGATATCCGTTATACTGTCAGGTGTTGAGCAACGTTACTGAATATCTTTTATTCATCACTGCGGAGTGAGATGTTCACGAACTGTTCGATGGTGCTTTAATACTCCAACTTCACCTCTTCCAGATCACTTTGAGGATCCTCCACAGTTGTCACAGAGCCTGGAATTCCTTGAGGAGACTCCAACAGGGCCCAGGGCTGAGCTTGTTGAAATGGCCCTGATAATCTCTTTTAAGAAAAGAGATTCAGAAAAGGATTTTATCTTTGTTTCAAATAATGTTACCAATAGCCTGTGTATCAATATGTCAACATCATCTATCAGTATGAGAGAGAAAAAAATACTTATGGCCATGAACCAGAGATTTCTGGCTATAAAAATGTGTGACCTAGTTGACATTTTCATTTACAGATAAGGACAGATGGTTGAGGATGGCCAGCTAACACTAAATAAGTCAGTGATGGCATCAGTTTTCCTTTGTGTGTAGAAAACAATAGGATTGAACTATGGAACTTTGTGCATTGAAGTACAAACCTTATTACAAATCGACAGACCATTATCATGTGTATATTATATGTGTCAATTTAAGCACCAAATAAACGAATTACAAACTTTACTCCCACCACGGTGCTAAAGTACTAAATGTATACATTTACTAAAGACAGTGGTCAAAACAAACTCCTCTAACTGTCCCATAGACTTCCTGAAGCAGGTCTTAAACCTGCAGATTTTATTCCTGCAGCAGTGTCGGTTACTCAAACAATAGGGTTAGAAGGCATGTTACTGTTAGCGACCGCAGCTCCTTCAAACTTTGCTACATTTTTGTTTTAATCTGTTATCTTCTTCAGCTTTATTGGTGAAGGAATAATAAATACTGTATGTTGTTTGTGTATGTAGCATAAAGGGGCAACAACCTCAAAATAAAAATAACTTTAAAATAAATAAAACAGGAACAAAATGAAACAAAAACACTGAGCTGCAATCCAAAAGAGTACACACACACACACATACCTTACACAGACACACACACAGAGACAGTGTGCCAGTAAACTTACTGGTCTCTATTGTATTCAGAAGCACTTTGATAGTGACTCTATAAACTGAGACCAAAGCTTTATTGAACACAAACACACTGTAACACACACAACTATACAACACACACATACACACACACAGACACACACACACACACACAGTTCTCCAGGGTGTAATTGGGTGTTTTCAGTAGGACAGCTCATAGCTCATCTTTACACGGTTCTGCTTTATATTGCAAAACACACACACACACACACACACACACACACACACTCAACTTAGTCTGTGTTTATATGATGCTGATTGACTGAAAAGCTGAAATTGAGGTAATTGGCCACAGGAGCCATTAATACATTGTGTTTGTATGTGTGTGTGTTATATAATAATATTTAATATCCTGATATTAAACTCTCGTCATGTTGCTGTAAATGAACTAAAACAAGTTTTAGTTTAAATCAAACTGAACTAAGATCAATTGATCATTTTGGCGCTACAGAGAACCTCTCGACCAGCTCAACCAAATCAAATCAAATCAAAACAAATCAAATCAAATCAGCTTTTATTGTCAGGTACATGATCATACACAATAAAATATTAATCAAGCTAATTGATAAAACAAATAAAAAATAAAAAGCTGGCGCAGCGCTCTCTGGTACTTTTTTATTTGCTTTGTTTCCAGCTCTCCCTTTCTGATCGCATTCAGCAGGGATGAACTGTTAAATATCTGACAATCCACTGGTCAAATCTTTTCGCCATTTTTCATTGACGTCAAAGAGGTAAACGAGCAGGAGCACTCGTTAAACTGCAGCAGCAGGGATTTTACACTGCACTTCCATCAATCAGTATGGCGAATGTCCGCTCTCTGGCCAGCAAGATGGACAAACTGCTGCTCCTCAACAGAGCAAACACAGTCTTTAGCAGATCTGCCGGGTTGAATGCTGAGCCAGAATCTGCTTCTACATTAACGACTGCAGGTTTGATAAGCCCACTTTCACACACCCCCAATTGCTCTGACATCAAACAACAACAAGGATTTGAGCCTGCTCTTTCACAGACAGGGCTCTGCAGCAGGTGATTAAAACCACCCATTACATCATTGGTACATATCTACCGAGCATAAGTGATATCTGTGAGGTGAGGTGCCTGCAGAGCCCAAAGGATATTAAAAGACCAAACCCACCCCAGCAACAGCCTGTTCACCCTGTTGCCATCTGGCAAGAGATACAGATGTATCAGTCGCACCACCAAACTACAGAACAGCTTCTTTCCTCAGGCTGTGAGACTCAACTCATCCTCCACACTCCACAATAAATAATTATTATATTCCTGAAGTAGCAAAATGGGGCTATATATGCATGTCATACTACAACCCTATGTTGTAAAAAAGGTCACAGATTTTTTTTTTTAGAAAAACATGAAACTTAGGTTAAAATCTTTAAAATTAGATTTTATTTTTCACATGTAACAGCAATATAGAGGAAGAAAGCAGAACTATTTCAATCAAATGAATGAAGGAATAAAATACGAGATTAAACTCAATCAAAGACTAAGCCATTTCTCCTTGTGGTAGACCTTGCTTTTTGTGTTTTTTGACTCTGCCCTAGCCTAGTGTTTTTGTAGACATCTGCTTGTCTTCTGGACTGATTTTCTATGTACTGAGACTTTTTGATTCCACCTGTTTTTAAGTGTTTGAGTCCACTCTCTGTTGTTTAGTCTGATTTGTTGTCTCTCCTCCTGCTCTCTCTCCCCTCTCCTCCTCTCTCCTTCCCTTTCGACCCAACTCGGTCGATGCAGATGGCCGCCCACCCAGAGCCTGGTTCTGCTCGAGGTTTCTACCTGTTAAAAGGGAGTTTTTCCTTGCCACTGTCGCCAAGTGTTTGCTCATGGTGGAACTGTTGGGTCTGTAAATAATATTTTAAAGAGTATGGTCTAAACCTACTCTATGTGAAAAGCGTCTTGAGATAACTTTTGTTATGATTTGGTGCTATACAAATAAAATTGACTGCACTTGGTACGAGTGTCACTGTATAAACTGGCCAACATGGACTCAGCAGACTCTCAAACTGTGCGGGCGGCTCTCCAAGCCCAGGGGAGGAGGATTCATCACCAGGAAGAGCACCTTACCTTACTCCGTCAGAGATGAGGGAAATGTCAGGGAGACAGGAGAATGTCATGGCTTCCTTTGCAGGTCAGATCTGTTACCTGGTCAATGATGCTTTGAAGTTGCAATCTCAACCCGAATCTCCTGCTCCTCCTCCATTTCCCCTTGCACCCACTGTGACCTCTGATCCAGCTCTGGTTCCCACTGCTCTGCACCTCTCCAGGCCAGAGCAGTTTTCTGGAGATTCTGGTGACTGTCGGGTATTCCTGGACCAGTGTGGTCTCCATTTTGAGCTCCAGGCAGCCTCCTACCCAGTGGAACGAACTAAGGTGGTGTATATTATATCCCATCTGGAGAGTGGAACACGGTCTCACATCTGTGACTAACTAGAGCTCTTCTCACAGACCTTTATAAAGATTTTGCGAAAAATTGCTCCGGGGCGTGATAAGGCCAGAGCACTACCGGGCTTGTGCCGTAGTAAGAGAACAGTTTCAGACTATGCCATTGACAGTGGCTGGAATCATTCTCCTCTGTATACCTCCATCCATGGGCTTTTTGTCCTTCAGATATTCCATTTGGAGGATTCTGGTTCCGACATTAGCTTGATGGACCTTGAGCTAGCAAAAGGGCTTGGCATTGACTCTTTTCCCCTCCCCAAACCTTTGGAGGACTTCTTTTCTGCAGGGTAACCCACCACACACAACCTATTCAGCTAACTTTTCCTGACAGTCACACTGTCCCTTAAGTTTCAACCTGTAACTAAGTCCCTTAGTTTCAACCTGTTTCAGTCACCTCAGCATCAACTCATTTTAGGTTACACCTGGTTAACCCTACGTAACCAGCATATATGAGAATCAGAATCAGCTTTATTGTCCATGAATGTGTTTTTTGTGGGGTCATTCATGGCCATAAAGCTGATTCTGATTCTGATATCAACTGGTCCTCTGGAGAAGTTAAACCTTGGTGGAGGGAATGTTTAAAGACTTCCCATCTAATTCTCCCCTGGCATCATCTCCTTTTGCTGCAGCTTGCTCGGATTCTGATTTTCCTGACCTCACAAAAGTCCCATCCTGTTACCTTGACAATAAAGCCAGAGCCACCTCGTTTCCCCCTCACTGTGCTTACGACTGTGCAATAGACTTGTTACCCAGAAAGGCCCTGGCTAATGACCCCTTCAAAACATGCTCAATCTATTTGTGTTTGTCTGTATGGATGATATCCTCATCTTCTCCCGCAATGAAGGAACTCAAATTCAACATGTCTGGTGTGTCCGCCAGCACTGCCTCGACCAACAACTCTTTGTTACAGTCAAAAAAGGAGTATGTGTAGGAATTGTACTATATCAACGCTCCAAGAAAGACAACAAGCTCCATCCATTTGCATTCCTCTGCTGGAAACTTTCTGCCACAAAGAGGAATTATGATATGTGCAACCGGGAACTGTTGGCGATAAAGATGGCTTTAGAGGAGTGGTGCTATTGGCTGGAGGGAGCGAAACACCTTAGTGTGGACAGATCACAAGAACTTGGAGTGTCTCTCTTGGAAGCATTCGACTCTCTTCTGGGGGGCTGGGGCCTTGGTTTGCCAGTGTTGCTGCACTTGGAGCTGGGCCTGGCAAGCGCTTCTCAATTCAGAGAGCCCTCTGGTTCCCACCTCCAAGCTTCCACCACCCCCAGGTATATCGATGGAGGTCCAGTCTACTCTGTAAGATGGAGTTAATGAATTAACTTAGGTTCAGGAGCAGTCCACGCCTCAACCACACCTCTAATCACCTGTCAAGCGTACTTATACCTGTTAAGCCTATCCTTCTCCATCTTCCCAGATTTCTTAACCCACCATTCCTTTCCCTTTATCCATCCTCTGACCTCCCTACCTCAACCCTCCCTTGCGGGCCACCTACTGCCCCCATGTTCTTGCTCAACACTCTTGCTATTATCATTATAATTCATATTGTTATTTTTTCTCTTGGGCTCCCTCCCCTCTCCCCCTCCCTCTTTCCCTTACCACCCAACTCAGTCAAGCAGATGGCCGCCCACCCAGAGCCCGGTCCTACTCAAGGTTTCTACCGGTTAAAAGGTCTTTTTCCTCACCACTCTTGCTCATGGTGGGTCTCCATAAATGATATTTTAAAGTATATGGTCTAGACCTACTCTAAACAAAGTGTCTAGAGATAACATAATAAATAAATAAAACCGACTTGACTTGACTCCCACTGCTCATTCCTACCCAAATCCCTTCATCCTCTCTTCCCTCATTTCTTCCCATTCAATCCAGTACATACCTCTTCCACATCTCATTCTAAGTACCATCGGGGGGCCCGTAATCAGTATAGGTCGAAACACACCTGAGACGGAACCTCCACCATGAGTCTCCCTCTGCCCAGTTTTCAGTATGTCCTCCCAGACCAGCCTAACAGACGACATCCCTCTTCTACCTTCACCACTCCCCCCTACATCCATTCATCTGTCCTTAACATCCAACACCTATGAACTTCTATTAAACCTTTAAACAACATATTGTTGTGGCGTAGTCCTTGCTAGTAACACTGCTCTTAGCAGTCCAGCACCGCGGCCGTGAATGCCAATATCTGGTTGACCCAGCCCCTCTTCATCCTCTCCTCTTCATCTGTCCTCCTCCTCCTCCCCCTCCCCTTCTCTTTTTTTTCACCTCGTAGATTCCCTTTAGGAATGTTTCTCTCGCAAATTTTCTTGGCTGACTTTCTGTTTTCAGAATAAATTTAGCAATCAACATTGGTGCTACACACACACACACACACACACACACACACACACACACACACTCAGTTAATTTAGTGAATAATTTCACAGCAGGTTTACTCATTACAATGAGACGAGACTGGATATCACTGATTAGACACACTGCACACACACATGCACAGAGAGATGCAAAATGGTTCAGTATATTTCAGTTTATTAATAATTGAAGAGGTGAAGTTTGAGGAAATCTGATTTCTGACAAACATTTCACCTTTCACCCTCCTCATCCTCACACTGCTAATACTGTTCACCCTCCTTCTCTTCATCATCTCCATTGTCCTCTTCTTCCTCCCCCTCCTCCTCTCATCCTCTTCATACTCCTCTTTCTCACCCCTCCCCTCCATCTTCTCCTCTTCTTCTTTGCTGCTCTTGTTGCCTCATCAGCTGTTTCCTTTCACGTGTCTGGGGGACTCTTAGTGTGTGTGTGTGTGTGTGTGTGCGTGAGATCCATCACAGCCTTCAGCAGTAATGAACTAATTGGAGATTTAACCCTCAGAACGCTGATGTACCGACTTTCTGTGTGTGTTTATGAATGTTTTGATCACATTTCGAGGACTTGATCGTTGATCTGCACTGGGGGATGGACAGAGGGAAGAGTACAGGGTGAGGATAAAGAAAAGGTAGAATAATAAAGAAATGAATGGGCTTAGTGGAGCAGGGATGAAAAGAGAAAGTCAGAAAATTAGATTGAGAACTTCAAACAAAACTGAGCTACCTACTGCTGAGAGGGTGTGTGTGTACATCAATGTGATTTTAGACAAAGCTGCTTCACACACACTCTCACACACACGTAATACACTCAAACACACTATGCATTCTCACACACGCACACACACAGACACACACACATTCAGATGCAGATGAATCGTCCTTTCATATCCCGACTGAAAAAGAGGAAGAGACATTAATTCACCAGGAGAAAAAGAGAGAGAGAGGATGAAAGGTGGCTTCTTCTTTTTCAGTGATGCTGTTTAGTCGACTTGTGTAGACTTTCACTAGTTGTCACAGTTACAACATACCTGTCAAGTTTGGTTCCAGCTCAAATACATAATTCAGTAATTCTATTTATATATATGCACATATAGCTGCCTGTGTACCAGACACACATACATAGTGTCAGGACCTGGCCGTGTCTCCTGTTTCCCAGTTTCCCAGTGTTTCCGTTGTGTGTCTCAGTTTCCCCTGCGCACCTGTTTTGTGTTTGGTCTTGTTTGCCGTGGCCTTGTCTTTCCCTCCTTCTCCAGTACCCCCCAGCTGTGTTTTGTTCATGTGATTAGGTTTCTGTGCATCTATGTTCCTGGTTTTCCTTTGTTCACTGTTTGGTCCTTCACATTCATGGAGTATGTCCCCGTGCACCTCTTTGGATTTTGTAAGTTTTTAATTTTAATAAATTATTTTTGAACTGCTGTTCCTGTATGCTGCTGCCTCCTTCTGTACTTAGGTCCAACCCCCTTGATCCCTGGCTTCAACTGTGACACATAGTAACAAACATAGTACAGAAATACAGAGAAGATGCCGCCTGCTGCCATGTCTCAAGCTCCTCCTCAGCTTTGCTTTTGCAAACCGGCCTCCTCTTCCAAGTACTCCTCTAGCAAATGTCAAGTCACTAACAATAAGCTGGATGAACTTGAGCTAGAGCTAGAGGGACTCTTCCCTCCCTGCCAGGACAGTACAATAACATCGAGGAAGAGCAGGGGGAGAGGTGCCTGCTTCAGGGTCAACAAACAGTGGTGCTCAGATATGGAGATCATTGCTACGGGTTTACATCTGTTATCACAGCTGTGTACATTCCACCACACATGGCAACACCAACCAAGCCCTGGACAAGCTGTACGGAGTTATCAACAGGACTGAAACCTCACTACCACGATTCATTTTACCATTACTTATTTTTTGTCATAAATATATTTTATTCCTTTATCTTAACTTCTGAACTGTGTGACTTTCTTTTTAAACATATCGTATGAGCATTGGTGGAGGAGGCTGAAAGCCAAGATTTTCATTGCCAATGACTGCTTCACTGTAATTGTTGGGCACACAGTAAATAAAAAACTTGAACTTTAGTAATGTGCGCGCACACACACACACACACATGCTCTTCCTTGGGTGTGGGTTTCATTTTAATGTGACAATGTCAGCAGAGAAGTAGAAAATAGTGTAAAGAGGAAATGTATATAGTGAAAGCAGTGTTGGTGCATCAAATGGGTTGTGTTAGTTGTAGTAGTAAGAAGTAGTTTTATGTATTTATTTTGTTAAACCTTTATTTAACCAGAAAAATCTCACTGAGATTAAAGACCTGTTCTTGAACAGTTTCCTGGCTGAAAGGCAGGAAAATCAGAAATACAAACAATAGAAAACTGAGACTATGCCAAAAAATCTTAAATGTGATTATATCATATCATGAATAACATTTCTAACACAGTTCTAACCCATGTAAAAGATTAAAGCTAACCATAACTAATAACCAATCTAGCACAATAACTTATTGAGACAAACACTTTCATAGTCTGACACACCTTATAAACATCAATGGCCAGAAGAGAGATCAGATTTAAAACTTTAGAAACAATAGGAGCTGATACTGTGATCAGTCGGACATTTTGATGTTTCAAATTAGAGTGAAAATTAGAAACTGTGGAAGAGAAGCTTAAGTTCTTAATTTAAACTGAAAGATGAGGTACACAAACTGTTAACAATACAAACACTAATATTTGAATGAGAAACTGGTAAAACAGAAAGCTGACCTGGTGATGAAATGTTGAAATCAAACAGAAGTAACTAATCATTTAAATAATGATGTCATCCTGTAGGTGGAGCTTATGTGGAATGGGCAGGACTTCAAATACAGAAAGAAAAGGAGGCATGGCCTCTCGTTCTGACCAATCAGCGATGCAGAGGGGCGTGGTTACGACCAATTATCAGCCTGGAGAGAAGACTCTCTGCGCCCACACAGGTGCATTACTTTCAACAACAACAATAACTGCAGTCAAACCAAATAGGAGCAAAAGCTCGATATCATCCAAAACTGCAAGTGTTTACCTTTTAAACAGATAAGTAAAAGCATGATCAGTTTTACAGTACAAGTGCTGAGTAATGTTGTTTTTAAAGAAACAAGACATCAGTAAGTGCAAGCAAGGTTTGTTGAGATTATGTATGTAAAGGTGTTTTTTAGCCTGCAGTAGAAGATATGCAGTGACTGATCTGCAGTGACTCTGGAGTAGAAGATGTGCAGTGAGTCTGCAGTATAACATCTGTAGTAAAATATGTGCAGTGACACTGCAGTAGAACATATGAAGTGACTGATCTGCAGTGAGTCTGCAGTAGAAGATGTGCAGTGAGTCTGCAGTAGAAGATGTAAAGTAACTCTGCTGTTCTGGCTTCAGTGGGGAGTTCAGTTCACCACTGTGGATCCAGAACAGAGAAAAGTTGGACCAAGATAAATGACCACAGGCTCCTCTGAGTGATGGGACGCTAGAGGGGCGCAGTGGTGGGGCCACGTGCAGGATTTGACCAGGGCTTGGATTTAGGAAGGAGCAGTTCCATTCACTGCCCGTACACCAGCACCAGAGTCTTGAACTGGATGAAGCAGAGGCAGGGAGCTAGTCTAATGAATGGAGAAGAGGAGTGGTGTGGGAAAACACCAGGCAAGCAGCAGCATTCTGGATTAGCTGCAGAGGT
This sequence comes from Lateolabrax maculatus, assembly GCA_031216445.1. Taxonomy (NCBI): domain Eukaryota; kingdom Metazoa; phylum Chordata; class Actinopteri; order Acropomatiformes; family Lateolabracidae; genus Lateolabrax; species Lateolabrax maculatus. Next base: position 41,413 of record CM062200.1, read on the forward strand.
GTGATGCAGACAGCGAGGAGGGAGTTATAGTAGTCCAGGTGGGAGGTGACAAACACCTGGATGAGCACCTGGACGTCTGCCTGGTGAGGAACAGCTTAATCCTCCTGATGTTGTAAAGGAAGAATCAAAAGGAACTACTGCTGTCATGTTCATTATCTTGGGTCGTTTCCAGGGCATTGGGATGGTGATGGACAGGTCTTGGTGAGGGGAATGAAGAATAGCTGAGTGTCATCAGCATAGTGGTCTTAGGAGAGAGAGGTGACAGGCAGGGACAGACCAGTGGTAAGACAGGTGGACATGTTGTAAACACTGACATGCCCCCTTTCTCTCTTATAGCAGGGTGTAGTATTTGGACCTGTCACTCCATCTCAGCTCTGCATTGACAGGTGGCCTGTTTTACCTGTCCAGGTAAGAGTGTCTGTGTTTCTCTGTCTGTCTCTCTGTCTGCCTTTCTCTCTGTCATTTAAAGTACTTTAATAACAATCCTCTTTCTTCAGGTGATGAAGGAAGTTCCCTCCTTCTTCTCTTCACGGTTTTCTTCCAGATTCACTCTGCTGACCAACTACAGACACAGTAAGACCTGCCTGCCTGTCTGTCTGCCTGCCTATCTACGGTTGGTTGTGCATGTTAATTTGTGAAAATTGACTCTCCGACATAAACACAGATGAAACATTCAAGTTTCCTTCCGTGATTTTCCATCTCAGTGTCTGTTTTCAGGTGTTTTCAGGTGTTGGGGAGTTCTACTGCTCATGTTTTAAAAGTAGTATAAAGCCTCCAGTGTCTTTGGAGGAAGCTGTGTAAAATCTGATAAATGTCCTCAAGTGATCACTATTAAAACAATTAAAAAGAAATTTGTTGGTGTGGAGTTAGAAAGAAGTGAGCAGAACAAATTATCTAGTTCTCTTCTCTGCTGCAGGCTGCAGGATACATTAGCTGCTGCAAGCATTATAAACCCAAATATCCGACCTAACTTTCAGTGGTTAAGTTGCATTGTGGGTAATGTAAGCACCAGGTTTTGCCAATGTCTTCTGCTGCATCGACTTTAATCTATTTTAAAACTGTCCTTCGTGAGTCTGACAGTGTTACAGGAGTGTGATGATATATATTTGGAAGACTCCTTTAAGGTTTAAAGCTCAGTGGTTTCCATGTAGATGTGTTGATAAACTCTTCAGGACTTATTCTTCATTAGAAACAGATGCAGAGACATTTGCAGTTAGTTTAAATCTTGAAAATTAGTCGTCAGTTCGTAGGTGTAAGGTTATGGTATGTTCGGTTTATGTTAGTGTGCAGAAATAAACAAAGTCTGATCTGAATTTGTGATTTTGTCACTGATGGTTTCTGACATCACGGTCACATGACCATGTGTCTGCTGTCACAATGTCTCATCTTTTCATGGAGGATCAAAGTTAGCCGGAGGAACTCTGTTCATCTGTCACATGTTATCACAAATTATCTAAAGATTTTCATTCGCACTGCGAAACTCAAAGAAACATTATTACTGAAACAGATAAATCAGAGTTTATAATGTCAAAGCAGAGGTTTGTGATTTGAATGGTTTTCTCTGAGTTGGTGTGTTAATGTGGATCAACAAAATATTTCTGACAAACGGATCTGCAGTCAGTCATCACATAGGAGTCAATGCTACAAACAGAAGGCCAAATCCAGAACCTTCTTGCTGTGAGGCAAAAAGGCGGACCACTAAATCACTGTGAATTAACTTCCTGGTGGTTAGCAGCTGAGCTAACAGGCCTGCTAATCTCTATTTAGGGAGAGGAGGAGATGAATGTTTCATGATTTCTGTCCTTGACGATGAAATGGAGAAAAAAGCAGCATTTCCTGTTTGTGTTACAGTCTGTTACTGAGTTACAGAAATAAAAACATTGAGTTGGACTGAGTTTGTTTGGCCACTGGTGGTCTCAGAACAAACTAAACTCATTGATCAACAGACAGTGGAGGATCATACACAGATCAATACCTACAAATAGTCACATGACCCACCTGGATCCGTGTCACAGAGTGGGGTCCTTTTTAGTTTACAACATGAGACTCAAAATGTTTTAGGTTACACTTGGCTAGCCTGGAGTCCTGGTCTCTGTGATGGGGTAACATTTTTGTTTCTATTTATTTATTGCTTGAAGATAAGATTAAGATATTCTGCCACAAAGAGGTTTGGGCATGTTTTCGTAAATTTCCTGTCTGGGTTTCCACTCTAATTCATATAAAATTTAGATCCAGTTCAGAACAAGTTCAGGCCCAGGTCTCTGAATGAATACAGTTACAGTTGTAATCCTTTGTTGGAGTTTAGTCTCCAGTGTTGATGATGGAGATATAGTTTTGATCAGTGAATGATAATGCTTTAAAAGATTAATGTAATAGTATAAATGTATAATAATTGTCTGGTGTTTGTTCAGAGTGTTTTATTCATCCTGTCTGTCAGAGAAGCGAGGAATGAGTGGAGGAGCATTACTGCTGAGGACGAAGAGAATGACAAACGACAACAAACAGGTGATTCCTTTCATCCATCGACTGCCTATCAGACAATGATCCTATGGGTACAGACATGCATCCTTTACGATAATAAAAGTACCAAAGAAAATATATCAAAAATACCTAATTACACGTAAAAGTCCTGCATTCAAAACTGTAATCAGTTTGAACTACGTTATATACAGTTAGCTCCAGTGAGTCCAGTGATACCCAACCTAGGGGTCGGGTCCTTCCAAAGGGTCACCAGATAACTGTGAGGGATCGTCAGATGATTAATGGGAGAGGAAAGAAAAATTGTCCTCAAGTACAGTACTTTAGTATATTGACTTAGTTACACTGGTTATATACTTCCAAACTGAGTAAAATGAAATTAAGGAAAACAATAAAAGATTTTATGTCAGATCATCAATATTAAAATACCTTGATCAGCATCATGCAGGAGCTGAGAGAGGGATGCTTGGCCTTCCTAGCCCAGAAGCCTAGGTGAACCTTGGCTGAAATGTATGACTTATGGTTTTGGGACATTAATCTGTTTACACAGTAACATGTGGTTAGGGTCAAGTACAGGGAGGGGGTACAGTCAGGTGGTTGGGTATAGGTACTGTGAAGGAAAGTGGTTAAGGTTAGGGTAATGGGTGGGGGAGAGGTTAACTGGAGGGGCAGGCCAGGGAATGTTAGCCATGGAGCCCCTCAGGTCCCAGAGATAAAGGTCACCAGACAGAGGAGTGCCCCCCACTGGGTAAATATAAATAGGTAAAAGTAAAGTAAAAAAATACAAGCAAAAGCATAAAATGTGTAAATATATAAAATAAATTATAAAAATACAATGGTTAGGGTTAGCCAAGTAGAGGTGAGGTTAAAAGAAAAAAAAGAAAGGCGATCTACTTTCCCAGATGTAGCTCGCAGTGGTTATGGTGATGGTAAGTGTCCTGTAAATGAATGTAAGTCTCTTCTGAAGTGACAGAAACGCAACTGTGTGTGTGTGTTGCAGTGTGTTGGTGTGTCTGTAGACAGAGGAGAGGATGAAGACGAGGAGGAGGGGAGTGAAGAAGTAAGGAAAGACAAGCGTCCTGTCGCCTCCACTCCTGTCCCGGGGTCGCCATGGTAACTGCTTCTCTGTCTCTCTCTCACTCACACACGCACACACACACACACACACTCTGTACAGTTCATTATTATTAATGATTAAATATATTTCATTTTATTTATTTATTTCAGATTTGTTGTATAAAAACGTTTCTGCTCTTTCAGCTGTTTTTTTAATGTGACTCTAATGTTCAGCAATGAGCCTTACAAGTCTCCATCAGCGGTGTTACCATGACAACCATGAACTGATGTAGACCAACACAGTGCCATTGTTTAGTTGTTGTGTTTGTGTTTAAACATGTTAGACCATAAACAAACTCTGTGGAGCGTGTGTGTGTTAAGTATGTGTCCTTCTGTGTGTGTGTGTTTGTGTGTTACGTTATTGGTGCCGACATGGACTGTCAGTCAGCCTCAAAGAGGATATGACAAACTGTTAGGTGTCTCAGGAGAAGGAGGCAGGACTTAGTTCTCAGCAGGAGGAGAACCGCTGATCTGGACTGAGGATATTGTCAGATGGTTGAAAGAAGGATCTCCATACAGGAGGCAGAGCTGGAAGACTCAGGGAAGTCCATTTATCTGTTGGTTTCATCAGACTGGGACCTCCTAGCTCCTCCCAGTCTGAGATATTGGTGCTCTGATGGAAACCAGTGGATTGTTCCCTTCAGGTTGGAGTGAGTCACTGCCAAAAGTGAAGCAGTTCAAACATCTCAAGGTCTTCTTCACCAGTGAGACTCAGATGGAGCATGAGATGCAGAGTCAGCAGTGATGTTGACTCAGTGGTATCAGATTGTGGTGGTTCAGAGGGAGCTTATCCTGAGGGTGAAGCTCTGGATTTACCACTGGACCTCTGTTCCAGTCCTCAGCTGTGGTCCTGGTCTCTGGGTGGTGGTTGAAAGAATGAGATGGTGGCTGAAATTAGTTTCCTTGGCAGGGTTAAACCTCTAATACTAACACCTTAGCTTAGCACACCTAGCTGGGGATCGAGAGGGAGGCGAGGGGGCATTTGTTAAATCCCCGTCTTTGCAGTGTGAAGTATTTCTGTGTGTGTTCAGGTGTGTGGTGTGGACAGGAGATGACCGGATCTTCTTCTTCAATCCCACAATCCACCTGTCTGTCTGGGAGAGACCAGGGGAGCTGATTGGTCGAGACATCACCCACATCATCCAAGATCCACCCCACAAGAGGAAAAGGACAACACCTGCCGGTTGGTCATCTCACTTGTCTGTTAACTCATCTGTCCGTCACTTCACCTGTCTGTCATCTCACCTGTCTTTGACTTCACATGTCTGTCACTTCACCTGTCTGTTATCTCCACCTGTCTGTTATCTCACCTGTCTTCACCTCAGAACTCTGTCATCTCACTTTTCTTTTAACTCACCTGTCTATCACCTCACCTGTCTTTGACTACACCTGTGTGTCACCTCACCTTTTTGTCAACTCATGTCTGTCATCTCACCTGTCTGTTATCTCACCTGTCTTTGACTTCACCTGTTTGTCATCTCACCTTTCTGTCAACTCACATGTCTGTCACCTCACGTCTCTCATCTCACCTGTCTGTTATCTCACCTGTCTTTGACTTCATCTGTCTGTCACTTCACCTGTCTGTTATCTCACCTGTGTGTCACCTCACCTCTCTCTCATCTCACCTTTCTGTCAACTCACGTGCTTGTCATCACATCTGTTTTTGACTTCACCTGTCTGTCACTTCACCTTTCTGTTATCTCACCTGTGTGTCAATCAAGAACAGTGATAATAACTATTATTATTATTATTGAACTGAATGGACTGATGAAATCCATCTCTTTCCAACAGACAGTAGCTCCATCTTTCAATCATCTCGTCCCCATGGTACTGATGAACATGAACAAAACTCTAAAAGGAACAGGTGAGTCTAAGCAAGCCAAGCAGAACAGAGAAGACAGTGTAAGGTTTTTGTTTGTTTTAGTTGTAGATTCTAAACTACAGATTTCATCACCACTGAACGATGAGATTGGTTACACGTTGAGTTCAAGATTTTCTCAGTCGTTCCATAAAATCACCATACCTGTCTGTCTGACTGTTTCTCTCTCTCTCTAGAATAGAGGAGCCAATGTCTCTCGTCCAGCCTCCTGGAGAGGTTAAGCTCCTCCCACTGGAGCTTCGTGTTGCTCATTTTAGGGAAATGATGCTGGAGAGAGGGGTAACACACACATTATCTATACAAATATGTGTGTGTGTGTGTGTGTGTGTGTGTGATCAATTAAAGGAAAACCCTGAATAAAAGGGTAGAGAAAATATCAAATGTGGATGCCTCCATGCTAGCACTCACTGAATAGTTTGATGTGTATGAAAATTATGTAAATAAAGTGCTCGGGCCTTTTATTCACCAGATCTCAGCCCAGTTCAACACCCATGGAAGATTTTGGCCCAATGTGTAAGATGATGCTCTCCACCACCATCTCTATAAGACCCAGTCATATAATACAATCTTTCATCTTCAAATCTATTTAGTGATGTCAGTGATTGTCTCTGATGCTATATGTCCTTATTTCTGGCTCTGATAGTTGTTCTTTCTGTTGGCTGTACTCAGGTCTTTTTTTTCTTAATGAGATAAACTGATTAAATAAAGGTTGGATATATAAATGAGGGAATATCTTGAGGAGGAACAGTGTTCATCCCTCCAACAGGCTTCCACAGACTTGGCAACAAGCTCTCTGAAGCTGTTCTGGAGGCTCATGGTGGCCAGACTCCAGACTAAAACATATAAGTATATACAGTGTGTGTGTATATATAATCAAAATATAATCAAACCAGTTTTACTGACACATACACTATCATGTACAATAGAACATAGTGAAATTCTTAGGTGCCTCGCTCCAGAACGAGTAACAGTAAAATTAACAGTGAAATAATGAACAATATGATCAGTTTCAGAAAAATGAAACAATGTAACCAGCACATAATAAATGTAACATAAGGTGACATCAGTATGACAGTGATACTGATAGGGGGTGGACTCGAATGGCCTGAGGGAAGAAACAACTCATCCTCTCTGTTCTGGTCTTCAGGCAGCGGTAGGCCCCCCATCATCAGAGGTCAGGTCCACCGTGACGTGGCCACACAGTCATGTGTGTACAGGGAGTACAGCAAGGGGCTCAGGACACATCCTTGGGGGGCTCCTGTGTTGATGGTGAGGGAAGCGTTGAGTCTCAGGTCTTCAAGCTTCATGAGAAGTCTTGAGGGGATGATTGTGTTAAACATTTTAACATAATTCCCCTCCCAATATGCCAGGGCACTGTGGATGAGGTGATTTATGGTGATGTCTGTGGATCTGTTGTAGTGGTATGCAAACTGTATTTTGGTGACATTTGATGGTCAGGAGGTCCAGGCTGCATGAACAGGAGTTTGTGAGAGACATGATGTCCCCGCTGTTGCAGCAGTTGTTGTTAACCATCAGACCCCTCCCCTTGATTTTCCGGTGTCTGATCGAGGACTCCCCTAGCTGAATGGTGTGTCCTGGAGCTGAGGGGTCAGCCATGTTTCCATAGGGTGGAGGATATCACAGTCCTGTATGTCTTTCTGGTACTTTATCCTGGCTCGGAAGTCATCCAGCGTGTTCTAAAGATAGACATGAAATGATGATCGAGAGAGGGGTAACACATATATATTTAAAACTAATTTGGATGTTGGATGTGGAGTCCATTATATGCATATGTGAATTAAGTATTTAGTATGTATATTTCTACTCAGTAAACTATAAAATACATTTATTGAAATATATAAAAGTAAATAAACATATTGATCTCCGTTTCCTGAGGTGTCAGCGTTCTCCACCTGGGAGAAGGAGCTCCATAAGATGGTGTTTGACCCCCGATACCTGCTGCTGACTTCAGATCAGAGGAAGCAGGTTCATCTACACAACAAACAGCAACAAACAAATGTTTCACATTTTTTTAACAGTTTGAGAAGAATTTACACTGTTCTGATGTAAAAACACTTGCATCAACTGTGATCCCTTAGCAGGAAATGGTGTCATACCATTATGATGTCACTGTGACATCAGTGTTACCTGTGTGTGTTTGCAGGTGTTTGATCAGTTTGTGAAGAGCAGGGTGAAGGATGAGTACAAAGAGAAGAAGAGTAAACTCCAGAAAGCCAGAGAAGAGTTCAAACAGCTGCTGGAGGAGGCAAAGATCACCAGCAGGTATCACTCATACATTATTCACCACATTACTCTTAATTATTCAGCTATGTTCCTGTAAAATCTGACCTGAGTCCACCTGCTCATCTGGACCAGCAGGTGTCTATCTACCTGTCAGATCACTGAGGCTCAAACTCCAGCTGACAGCCAGCGACAGATGGTGTTTATTAGTTGATAAATAAAAATAACTAGGAAACATGTTTGTTTTTGCTTTTCTCTGTAGATCAACCTTTAAGAAGTTCTGTGCTCGTTACCGTGGTGACCAGCGGTTGAATGCTGTCAACAGGAAGAAGGAACAGGAAGTTATATTTCACCATTACATCACTTCTTTAAAGAAACGAGACAAGGAGAACAGAGCCAGACTGAGGAAGATGAGATGAAAACGCTGTTCTACAAACTGTCTGACAACCTTACAGAACCATCTAGAACTTTTGTAGAACTCATCCAGAACCTTCCAGAAACCTATAGAACCTTCAGAAAAAAAAATTCTAGGATCTTCTGTTCCAACACCTTGAGCAGATCCTGTGCTGACTCTCATTGACAAATCCTGTTTCAAATGCTGCTGGTTCTGTTGGAGCAACTGGACCAGAACCACAGAGACCAGATGGAACCAGAATGGGACCAGATATCACAGTGGGACCAGATATCAAACTTGCACCAGAAGATCTATGTTGCTCTGACTTTTTGTTTGTGGTTTTATAGATATTCCAGGACAGGAGCATCAGACTGGTTTCTGGATTCTGGACTTTAGTGGACTGACGTCATCTGGACCTGCTGAACTGGTCCAGAACTGGATTGATTCTAACTCAGACATAAAAAGAACTGCCAAGTTAAACTGGCTAAAACGGACAGAACTGGGCTTCAAAAAGAATCAGAGCACAAAAAAAAGATGTCTGTCCAACTGTCTGTCTGTCTGCCTGCCCGGCTGTCTGTCAGTCTGTCTGAATGACTGTCTTACTGTCCGTCTGTCTGTCCCTCTAGCCTGCCTGGATCAATCAATCAAACCTTATTTGTGTAGCACCTTTCATACAGGTTAGTGTTGATAATAAGACAAAACAAATATGCACAGTAAAACAATGAGATAAAAACTGATTTTAAATAAATAGTAAAATAGATAAAAGACAATAACAAATACTAATAATAGTACTACTACAGCTACTGTCACTACAACAACTACTACTACTACAGATGCTGTCAATACTACTACTACTACTATTACTACTACTCTCAATACTTCTACTACTACAGCTACTGTCAATACTACTGCAAGTACAGCTCTACTACTACTGCTACTACTACTACTACTACTACTACTACTACTACTACAGCTTGTGATGATCAGGCAGAGGAAGACTCAATAGCAGAATCACACCGACAAGGAATTGAAGTCCAAAAATAAAAGTTTATTAGGAATTCCCAGTGCACAAAACAAACATCAGAATCAGAATCAGAATTGGGTTTATTGCCAAGTAGGTTTTCACATAAAAGGAATTTGCTGTGGTGTATTGGTGTGTAACAAGTACAGACAATTACAGACAAGTACAGACAAGACAAGTAGTGCAAGGTGCAAGGGTATACATAAGTGTCGTATTTTAAAGTACTACAGTGCTAGTGCTAAGTAAGTATGATTTACAGTACAGAATATGAACAGAAATTGACTAAATATGTGCCATGTGTCTTTTGTAGAGGATAATATATAATGAATAAAACTAAAACTGCGAGGAATGTGCAAAATATTGCAAAATATTGTTTGTGTATGGTTTAGTATAGACTAAAGTCCACGAGTGTGCATTAATGTAACGCATTTCGCCGGGGGTCTGTGCGTTAATGTAACGCGTAGTGTCTATTTGGGGAGGGGATAAGGGTCCGTGTCAGTGGGGGTCCCGGGCCTTGTTGATCAGGCCAACTGCAGACGGAAAGAAACTGTTTTTGTGGCGAGAGGTTTTGGTCCTGATGGACCGCAGCCTCCTGCCAGAGGGGAGAGTCTCAAACAGTTTGTGTCCAGGGTGGGAAGGGTCGGCCACAATCTTCCCTGCACGCCTCTGGGTCCTGGAGGTGTACAGGTCCTGGAGAGATGGTAGATTGCAGCCAATCACGCTCTCTGCAGAGTGAATGATACGCTGCAGTCTGCCCTTGTCCTTGGCAGTAGCAGCAGCGTACCAGACGGTGATGGAGGAAGTGAGGATGGACTCGATGATGGCAGTGTAAAAGTGCACCATCATCATCTTTGGCAGGTTGAATTTCTTCAGCTGCCGCAGAAAGTACATCCTCTGCTGTGCTTTCTTGGTGATGGAGCTTATGTTCAGCTCCCACTTGAGGTCCTGGGAGATGATGGAGCCCAGGAAGCGGACGGACTCCACAGTGTCGACTGGGGAGTCTCTCAGGGTGATGGGGGTGAGTGGGGCTGGGTTCTTCCTGTAGTCCACAACCATCTCCACTGTCTTGAGTGTTGAGCTCCAAGTTGTTCTGGCTGCACCAGGTCACCAGATGGTCAATCTCCCACCTGTAGGCAGACTGATCCCCACCAGAGATGAGTCCGATGAGGGTGGTGTCCTCCGCAAACTTCAGGAGCTTGACAGACTGGTGGCTGGAGGTGCAGCTGTTGGTGTACAGGGAGAAGAGTAGAGGGGAAAGAACGCAGCCTTGAGGGTAACCGGTGCTGATGGTCCTGGAGTCAGAGACATGTTTCCCCAGCTTCAAGTGCTGCCTCCTGTTGGACAGGAAGTCTGTGATCCACCTGCAGGTGGAGTCAGGCACGCTCAGCTGGGAGAGCTTGTCCTGCAGCAGGGCCAGGATGATGGTGTTGAAGGCAGAGCTGAAATCCACAAACAGGATCCTGGCGTAGGTTCCCGCGGAGTCCAGATGCTGGAGGATGAAGTGGAGGGCCAAGTTGACTGCATCATCTACAGACCTGTAGGCTCTGTAGGCGAACTGCAGGGGGTCCAGGAGCGGGTCAGTGATGGATTTGAGGTGGGACAGCACAAGGCGCTCAAATGACTTCATTACCACAGAGGTCAGGGCGACGGGTCTGTAGTCATTAAGTCCTGAGGCCCTTGGCTTCTTGGGAACAGGGATGATGGTGGAAGTCTTGAAGCAGGCTGGTACGTGGCATGCCTCCAGTGAGGTGTTGAAGATATCCGTGAATAGGAGACAGCTGATCAGCACAGTGCTTCAGGGTGGATGGAGAGTCTGGTCGGCTGCTTTGCGGGGGTTCTGTCTCTTAAAGAGTCTGTTAACGTCCCTCTCCAGGATTGAGAGAGGTGTCACTGTGGAGGGGGAGGAGGGGGCCTCTGAGATGTGAGGTTGTGGAGAGGCCATTGAGTCACGGGGGAAGGTGTCAGGACTGTCCCATTGTTTTTCGAAACGACAGTACAAGTCGTTCAGGTTGTTGGCCAGGTGCAAGTCTTTAGCAGGTGGGGGGCTCTGGGTTTGTAGTTGGTGATCTGTCTGAGCCCCTTCCAGACAGAAGCAGAGTCGTTGGCTGAGTTGGAGTTTCACACGTTTAGTACAGACGTTTAGCTCCTCTCACCTCCTTTCTAAACCTGTACTTGGCCTCTTTGAACCTGCCTCTGTCTCCACTCCTGAATGCTTAATCCTTTTGCGACCTTAGCTGTCTGAGTTTGGCTGTGAACCAGGGTTTGTCGTTGTTGTAATTCACCCTGGTGCGTGATGGTACACAGCTGTCCTCACAGAAGCTGATGTAGGACGTCACAGCCTCTGTGAACTCATCCAAACTGTTGGTGGCAGTCCTGAAAACGTCCCAGTCAGTACAGTCCAAGCACGCCTGAAGTTCCTCCACAGCCTCATTGGTCCACTGTTTTGATGTCCTCGCCACAGGTTTGCAGAACTTTAACTTCTGCCTGTATGCAGGAATCAGATGGACCATGATGTGGTCAGAGTTTCCCAGTGGAGCTCGGGGGACGGCGTGGTAGGCCCTGCTGACTGTGGTGTAACAGTGATCCAAGATGTTCTCCTCTCTGGTGGGGCACTTAATAAACTGTCGGTATTTGGGGAGTTCACATGTTAAATTTCCTTTGTTAAAGTCCCCAAGGACAATAACTAGGGAGTCCGGGTTTGTCTGCTCCACGCTCAGTATCTGGTCGGCGAGCGTGCGCTGGGCCTCCTGCACGTTGGCGTGGGGCGGGATGTAAACACCAACCAGAATGAACGAAGCGAACTCACGGGGGGAGTAAAAAGGTTTGCAGTTGATAATAAATGATTCCAGATCAGGAGAACAGTGTTGCAGCATCACTGTCACGTCGTTGCACCAGCCACTGTTATAAAAACAGATTCCTCCACCTTTCGTCTTGCCAGAAAGTTCCATGTGGCGATCCGCTCTGTGTAGCTGGAAACCCGCCAGCTGCAGCGCAGAGTCCGGGATCGATCTGCACAGCCACGTCTCTGTGAAGCACAAAACGGAAGATGAAGAAAAGTCTCTGTTATTCCCCACCAGTAGCTGAAGTTCGTCCAGTTTGTTGCACAGTGAACGCACGTTGGAAAGAAATATTCCTGGTATCGGTGTACGAAATCCGCGTCGGCGGAGACGCACGAGTGCACCGGCACGTTTACCTCTCCTCCGGCATTTCACTGTGGCTCATCTGGCTCCTGTTCTACTTTTAGAGACTGTAGGAACCACAAGGAACCCTGCATTCTGTGAGCGTAGTGCTCTAGTGGGAAAATACGGTATTATCAGCTCTTTAAGATATGATGGTGCCTGACCATTAAGAGCTTTGTAGGTGAGGAGGAGGATTTTAAATTCTATTCTGGATTTTACAGGGAGCCAGTGCAGAGAAGCTCATATTGGAGAAATATGTTTTCTTTTGCTGGTTCCTGTCAGTACACGTGCAGCCGCATTCTGGATCAGCTGGAGAGTCTTTAGAGACTTATTGAGGCAGCGTTTGGGGCCAAGAACAGTAACTTCAGTTTTGTCTGAGTTTAACAGCAGAAAATTGCAGGTCATCCAGTTTTTTATGTCCTTAATGCCTGAAGTTTGGCTCACTTATCGGTTTCATCTGGCTTTATTGATAAATATAATTGAGTATCATCTGCATAGCATTAAAAGTTTTTGGAAAGCCGTCAGAGGGCACTCTGCGCCCTCCCATCCTCCCTCTGGTTCTCTGGCGGAAAAGCAGTGCACAGCTTGCAGTGGGGGTTGCTGCAGAGAGACTGCAGTCATGTAGTGGCACTCCCACAGTGCCGCATAGCCCTACGCTAATTGCTGCAACGCCTGATTTGGTTTTGATGATAATTCAAATTTGAAACGGTAATACTAAACGTCGGGAATATTACAGTTTCATCCGTAGTCATTTCAACATTATGTGATTTAACATTCAAATAATTTCATAATCATATTATATTTTCAAAATCACATTTACTTCATTTAAAAAAAAATCCTTTACGTTTAAAAAAAAAAAAGATAATGATAATTCTTAAGGCCAAGGGCCCCGATTGGCTTGAGGGGCCTGGGCACATGACTACTTTGCCCATGCGGTAATCTGTCTACTACTAGTACAACAAACCTATCATGGACAGAATACGAGGCTCTGTGATTAGTTGTTAGGAACATGAAGCAGACTGTTAATTGTCCTCAGAGGATGATCTGATTGGCCCGGCCAGAAGAGGGACCCCTCCACCCCAAACACACACACATCATTGAGCTGTCTGAACAGAATAAATCCTATTCACTTCCCTTCACGTCTAATGTGTTTTTATATGTTTGTCATGAAGATGCTACTGTAAACAAACAAACATATTGTTGTGATGTAAGCCCTGCCCCCTCACCTGTCAGCACCACAGTGAGCTGTGATTGGACAGATTGTGTGTCTTGATGTTCTGATTGGATGTTTTTTGTCTCCTCACTTCTCATTGAATGGTGTCTGTGTATTGAAATTATCTTTATGTTCTGACGTTTCATTGGCTGTTGTTCACGATGTGTTTGAAATTAAACAGTTGTCAAACAAACCTGTGTTGTTGTGTTTGTTGTTTATAGGTGCACTTCCTGTGTCTGAATTAACTTTCTGCAACATACTTACAGTTAAGAGGGCAGGGCCTTCAGTTGTCTCACCTCGCCATCTTGAAACTTCTGGGCAGCTTTAAATTAATTAATTAATTCAACAGTAAGTCAGCGAATGCAACCCTATGGGACTAAATAGGCCACCATCTTGGAACATAGTTTTTGATGATGAGACAGACAGGCAGAGAGACAGGCAGACAGACAGACAGACAGAGAGCCAGAGAAACAGAGACAGAGAGAGAGGTCCTGAAATCTGAGTAATTCAGCAATCCATTGGTCTTCGTCTGTTACCACGGCAACCTAAGATCATGACAGAAGAAAACAATTATGGGTTGTTAGACAACACACACACACAATGTTTTGCTGTCTGAGGATGATTCAGATGACAGTTTCTTCATCGTCTCTGTCTGTCTGTCTGTCTCTCCCGCTATCTGTCTATCTGTCTATCTGTCTCTCTGTCTCTCAATTCTATTTAATTTAATTCAATTTGCTTTATTGGCATGAATGTTGGGTTAACATTATTGCCAAAGCATCACAAAGAATACAATTCATAATAAGAATAATAATATTAATAAGAATGATAAAAATAAGAAAAATACAATTCATAAAAATAGAAAGAGAAAAAATAAATAAAAGCAAAAATAAGAAAATGGTAGAAAACAGTAAACGTATGCGTGTGTGTGTAATAGGTCTACTGTATTTGATCAATAAAGAAATAATGAACAGTAACATATTGATACACAATCCCCAGTATCAAGTGTAAAGAACAGAAGAAGCTGCAGCAGAAAAGTGAATGTCAGGTGACTGTGAGGACGACTGCAGCTGTCCTGTGTTGTTGTGCTGCTCAGCTGCTCTCACATATCTGGCTGCAGAGGCTGTTTTCTACATCGAGATGTTGCATTTAGGTCAGAGAGGGAATCACAATCTCTGAGTTTACACTTCATTTGTGCAAAGACCTTTGTTGTGATGTCTCTGTATGTGCTCCTGGCAGCAGGACTCGTCTCTCTGTGGCCCGGCTGGGATCACTGAGTCTGTACAGAGTCAAAGTCTGTCTCAGTTTGTCCTCAGTCCCGGTGGACAGATAGTTTGCCACCGTGTGCTGTCTGGTTAGAGCCAGATAGCCCTGAAGTTTGTCCAGTAGTTGCTGTAGTTGTGTTTTTCTGTAGCTGTAGTCTGGTTGGGCCGGACTGTGTGAGGACTGTCCTGAGGCCTTGTGCTGTTAGAGGAGGCCCCTCAGCACCAGCTGGCTGAGGGGCCTCCTCTCTGTGTCCTCCTCTTGGCAGTGAAGAGCTTTGTGATGGGAGGAGTTGGGCTCGCTGGCTTTTAGCTGATTGTACAGTTTGATGCTCTTTTTTCTGTCCTAATTAAAAGGGGAAACTGGCCCAGTTCGGCTCGGCATTCAATGTTGGGGGTGTTCCTGTGGACTCTCAGTGTGCAGGGTTTCAATAGGGGGTTTGTCCCATTGTTCAAAGTGTTGATTGACGAGGAGCCCAAACTTCACCACCGTACAGTAAAACTGATTGGATTATAGATCAGAATATTGATCCAGATTCTGACAGGTATATTCCTCTCTCTTTAGTCCCATATATGTGGAGCTGTGTGTGTGTTCTGTGTCAGTGGAGCTCAGGAGGAACCTGTTTGGGTTTCCCTCACACCTGGACCGTTTCTGGAAGACAATCATTCTAGTCTTTTCAAAATGTAACTGTCAGGTCTGACAGAAGTTTAGCAGATGATCCAGTTGCTGCTGTAGTGCTTCCTTAGATGGAGCGAGCAGTGTTAGATTATCTGCAAAGTAGACATTTCATTTCTGTGTCAGAGAGGGAGAGAGCAGGGATATCTGACTGCTCTATCACTCATCAGTATAATGTTAAACTGGGGGGCTGAGACTGTTTCTCCCCTCTACTTTGGGATAAGAAATCTGTTTCCATATTGCCAATTTTCACAGCACATTTATTATTTAAATGTATTGTATTCTTATTTATCTCTCTCTATTTATCTTCTTCTCAAATTCAAATTCAAATGACCTTTATTGTCATGAAGGATCAGAAATCTATATTGCTAAAGCTTTACAATAAAGTATTATTATTAACACTGGTCAATGATAAGTAATAAATATACAATAACTTGCAAATATCAACAATATATAAAATACAGTATTATAAAAGACATGAATAATTCAATAATATTTGTTTCCAGGTGTAAATGGTTCAGAAACATTTATGCATAGCTTGTTACAGTTAATATATTGTGCAGCTAATCCTGCACACTGACTTCTCTCCCACAGAGGTTCGTTGGTTTCTGAGGAAAGTCTTTCTGAAATGCTTATATTTTCCCTAGTATAACAGGAAGTGAGATTCTCTCTCTCTATCTGTCTGTCTGTCTCTCTGTCTGCCTGTCTCTCTGCCTGTCTGTCTCTCTCTGTTTTCTGCCTTTATGTTTCTGCCGTATGTTTGACTGTAAATATTCAATCTGACTGCAGTTAAACATTAAAGAGAGAAAAAGGTTATTCTGTTTAACTCATCTTCCTCATCGTCATCCTCCTCTTCTTCCTCCTTCTTTTCTCTCCTCCTTCTCCTTCTACTCCTCTCCCCTCCTTCCTTTTCAAATCAAAACTGTCAAATAATTTTGACAGTAAAATTTTTCTCCAGAAGCATCACTGAGCAAATGACCTGTCAGTGTGTGTGTGTTTGTGCATTTATGTGCGTGTGTGCTTGTGTGGTAATTGGTGGGTAAATTCCTGCTGCTGTCTGATTGGTCGGGTGGATCGAGATGTTACTCTTCCTGTTTACAAATTTAGCTTTTAGCTTCTTATTGGTATTCACACACACACACACACACACACACACACACACACACAGAAATAGACAGATGATTTTAGTATACTAGAGAAGGCCCTTTCTGACTTTACATAATATACAAAAAACACAGTACAGGCATGTAACAGCAATAAACTTGAGTGAGGCCAGGAACCTGACTGATTTCAACTCAAAAAGTCACTCTTTGGAAAACCACCTCCTCCTTTTTTTAAAACCTGTCAAATGTGCCCAGAGACAATGGTGTAAAATCCCAAGAAGTTCAATCTCCTTCAGTTTTATTGGTGTATTTGTCTGACTACTTCCTGTGGAAATTTACACCAGTGTCCTCAGGACTTTCCAAACCCACTCCTCTCTTTACACCTGTGTCCTGTTTTTGATACCAGTAAGTTCTGGGTTTTCCAGAGCAAATTTTTTTTAAATAAAAGCTATAGCAGGTCAGATAGCAGTCAAACATGATCTGGCGCCCAACTGGAGCCACATCGTCAGTGCTGGAGCTGTGCGTCAGTCACGTGGCTTTTATCAGTTCATTCTACTAAGCACCATGTACCGTCACCTAAGTAGCATGGCCTATTCTGCAGTGTCTTGGCTTACTCTGCCCCCTCCTACTCCTACTCCATCAGGTCATCTGCAGGCCAACCATGTTTTTTTTTTTTTATGCAGTTTCTCTTTGTTACACATTTCACTACTACAACACTATCTATTACTGCAATTGTATCTATGTAAATACATATTATACGTATACTTATAATTATTTGTTATACAAATAATCAGCTCCCCACTACAGGATGTAACTGTATTATTTGTTGCCTTCTTTCAATAATAATTTGGTTGTATGTCATGTTCGGCGTGTATGACATACCTGTATATGCCATCTTTCTCGCATCGGCTGTCCTCAGAGTCATATCCACAATCCAAATCCAACAAACAACTAGAAGGGACATGTTTTCCCATCAGCAAGAATAAAGCCAGGTTGTTTCTAACTTTATTCACCCTCCATCAATACTCCAGCAACAACAAACACTGAGCCGCATCCACCTGCAGGATCATCAAGAGTGACGTCACAGCACCTCCACCCCTAACAGGGCAGCAGTCAGCATCACCAGCCCCTGGGGACCAGGTCCCTTTTCCCCTTGTGCCTGCTCCCTATGTGTCTGACCTTTCTACCCTTATTTCAAACACCTGGACCAAAACACTCATTCCACCTTCATTCCTACCAAAGAGCAGAGGTTCAGAGCCTTAACACAGATTTGGTACACTACTTTTTTCCAGGTAGGGGGTTGTGAGAGAACTGACCTCGTCTTCCTTGCCACTCCTCTACAGCTGGGGTGATAGACAGAGAGGGGAAACTGTACTCACACTCTTCACACCACTGGTCACACAAAGTACAGTTTTCTACAAATGCTGTCAAGGGTTGTGGCAGGGTCGCCTAGTCTTTGAGATTGGCAGACTGCAATGTTTGAGTCTTTATGAGGTCCTTAAAAAAAACAATGTTTCCTCAAACAACCACATGCCCGAAATCTCATTTGTGGCCCGTATGATCTTACAAATCTGCCATGCCTGCAGTACAGAGCTGTTTCAGTCCAGTAAGGTCCACGTCCCCAGGTTGTAAAAGGAAAAGCTGTTTATCATAGCCCAATCCCCCAGCCCTCCTCAGCAGCAGCCAGGCTGTATTGGACCAGCTTAGCCACTTTCAGCCACAGGCAGATTGTCACAGTTCAGCTCCACACCCTCCTGCTCATTCATGCAATTTTCCACTCTACCTGTCAGCCACTCCCTCCTCATCAGTCCAACGCCCTTCACCTGTTCACTCACCTGCCTCTGATCTCTAATCAGCCACTTATATATAATAGTCCTGTTTCTTTGTTGAGTTGTCAGATCACTGTGTGTGTGTGTGTTTTGTAGTTGTCCTGTTGCTTTTTGCCCTCACTTCCCAGCTTATGTTTTTTTGTACCTGTATTTTCTAGCCTGCATGTCTGGACTTTTTCCAATGTCATCCCTGCAACTCTGTGGACTAAACTCAACTGCTTTTTGGACTGATTTGACTTTTCTCCTTTTGCGTCCTCCTTCTGTAGTTTTTGTTGTACCCTTTTCTTTGTTTTAATAAACTGTTTGCACAATACCTGCTGGCATCCTATTCCCACGTGAGACAGAGAGGGTTGCTGCCTGGACCTAATGCCGGTTACCAGAAAAAAAAATCATGGATGGCTCTTTGAATGTCCTCTATCAGGTGGTGTCAAAGCAATGAGTCTGTACCAAAGAGCCAAGGCAACCAAATAATTTGAGACCAGAATTTTTCTCCAATATGACAACTTGGTTAGCAACAATTTTCATTAAGACAATGGAGTGCACAATTTCTTCGTTAACTCTTTCCTAGTTCCTTGTTTAAAGGCCTGCAGTGGCCAAAAATACTCCCAGCCCTTTCCTTTCAGCACCTCCTTCCCCCTCTCAAGTTCTCCAGGCAGACTGGACACTGCCTGATCCTTCCACAGTTCCATTAACACAGCTTCACTCTTTGCCCAGTTCACCCATGCAGATGAGGCCTTTTTGTACAGGGACAGGGTATCCTGCAACTTTGAACATCCCCTTGGCTGGAGACAAAAATATTAGCATCAACTGCAGAAACAGTAGGAGGACAAACAAGATTGGAGGACCCAGGCAGTGAGAGAACACTGAACCGACGTCTCAACCTGCACAGTAAGTGTTTAAAAGCTAAGTCAATTTTATTTCATGACAAAAGTTATCTCAAGACTCTTTTCACATAGAGTAGGTCTAGACCATACTCTTTAAAATATTATTTACAGAGACCCAACAGTTCCCACCATGAGCAAACACTTGGCGACAGTGGCGAGGAAAAACTCCCTAAGCTGTATAGTTTACCTGAGATAGGACAACCCTGTTTTTATCCCTTGTTGTTTAGGGATTGACCGACAATATACAATAAATCAACCCAAGCCAGAAAACTATTGCCAATACCAAAAGCAAATAAACAAATAAAAATGATCCACCCTATCACTATTTTTTTTCTGCTCCAAGGAGACAATACCAAAATGAACATTATGAGATCTACAAACATCAGTAACATCTTGAATAAGGAAAATGTTGTCTATATCATGTCAGGTACACAATAGGTTTGATCTGTATGCACAATTACTTTCAGGATGTGCTTAAGTCTGTTCAATCAGATTGAACTTGAAAGCCATCTGACTGAACCATAGACCTGTAAAGTTCAGTATTGTTAATGCACTAACCTGACTTAAAATCATTTTAGCATTTGATACATCTGATAATGTCTTGTTTTCATCTTTACTACAAATAACTCTGTGCTTTACTGTCTTGTCTTTAGCTGATGTTCAATTCTAGTGCCTTTTAAGAGAATATTAAATGTAATAATTAAATTAAATTAAATATTATCAAAAAAGTAGTCTTTAGTACTGCTTTTTTACAGCGATGAGTAGTGAGTAGTAGCCCCAACAACGTCTGCGAGTAAGGTAGGACAGCCTGTATGTGACCTGTGAGGACAAAATAAGTCAAAGACCTCTTTCTGCTTCTCATTCAGCTCATTTCTTTGAGGTCACAGTAATTACTGAAGGCACTCAGACAAGTCTATTGTCTTATCTGGACTGTAACAGTAACAATATTTCAACTAAACAGTTTCAGTATATGTGGTCTGTAATGAATGTGTGGACTCTTGGACTGACGTTGTATCCTCAACCCCAATTATTAACTTATTCCGGCACTGCCTCTAAAATCAAAACAAAAAACACATGTGGCTGCGGGGCTGGGCTTGCGGGGCCCTGAAGGATTTCATAACTAAGTTCATACAAATTAATATCTTCATCAACATATTACAGCTGGCAGATTGATTATAAATCACTGTTAGAAAGATAAGAGAAGAGATAAGACAGTACTTTACTTATCCCAATGGAAATTATTGTGCCTTGTGATGATCTTATCGCTTATCTTTTTAACAGTGGGTCAGTTCCATCCACCTGTTTTTATGATGGTGTAATGATGGTGATGATCATGGTGAGGTGATGGTGTGATGATAATGTGATGATGGTGTGATAATGATGATGTGATGGTGTGATGATGGTGTGGTGATGATGTGATGATGGTGTGATGATGATGATGTGGTGATGGTGTGATGATGTGGTGATGATGATGATGTGGTGATGGTGTGATGATGTGATGATGATGTGATGGTGGTGATGATGATGATGTGGTGGTGGTGATGATGTGATGATAGTGTGATGATGATGTGATGATGGTGTGATGATGGTGTGGTGATGATGTGATGATGGTGTGATGATGGTGTGGTGATGATGTGATGATAATGTGGTGATGGTGTGATGATGTGATGATGGTGTGGTGATGATGATGTGGTGGTGGTGATGATGTGATGATGATGGTGTGGTGATGGTGTGATGATGGTGTGGTGATGGTGTGATGATAGTGTGATGATGATGTGATGATGGTGTGATGATGGTGTGGTGATGATGTGATGATGATGTGGTGATGGTGTGATGATGATGATGTGATGATAATGTGGTGATGGTGTGATGATGTGATGATGGTGTGGTGATGATGATGTGGTGGTGGTGATGATGTGATGATGATGGTGTGGTGATGGTGTGATGATAGTGTGATGATGATGATGTGATGATAGTGTGATGATGATGATGTGATGATAGTGTGATGATGATGGTGTGGTGATGGTGTGATGATGGTGTGGTGATGGTATGATGATAGTGTGATGATGATGATGTGATGATGGTGTGGTGATGGTGTGATGATGGTGTGGTGATGGTATGATGATAGTGTGATGATGATAATGTGGTGATGGTGTGGTGATGGTGTGATGATGGTGTGGTGATGATGTGATGATGGTGTGATGATGGTGTGGTGATGATGTGGTGATGGTGTGGTGATGATGTGATGGTGTGGTGATGGTGTGGTGATGATGATGTGGTGATGGTGTGGTGATGGTGTGGTGATGATGATGTGGTGATGGTGTGGTGATGATGTGATGATGGTGTGGTGATGATGTGATGATGGTGTGGTGATGATGATGATGGTGTGGTGATGGTGTGATGATGGTGTGATGATGTGATGATGGTGTGGTGATGATGATGTGGTGGTGGTGATGATGTGATGATGATGGTGTGGTGATGGTGTGATGATAGTGTGATGATGATGATGTGATGATAGTGTGATGATGATGATGTGATGATAGTGTGATGATGATGGTGTGGTGATGGTGTGATGATGGTGTGGTGATGGTATGATGATAGTGTGATGATGATGATGTGATGATGGTGTGGTGATGGTGTGATGATGGTGTGGTGATGGTATGATGATAGTGTGATGATGATAATGTGGTGATGGTGTGGTGATGGTGTGATGATGGTGTGGTGATGATGTGATGATGGTGTGATGATGGTGTGGTGATGATGTGGTGATGGTGTGGTGATGATGTGATGGTGTGGTGATGGTGTGGTGATGATGATGTGGTGATGGTGTGGTGATGGTGTGGTGATGATGATGTGGTGATGGTGTGGTGATGATGTGATGATGGTGTGATGATGGTGTGGTGATGATGTGATGATGGTGTGGTGATGATGATGATGGTGTGGTGATGGTGTGATGATGGTGTGGTGATGGTATGATGATAGTGTGATGATGATGATGTGGTGATGGTGTGGTGATGGTGTGATGATGGTGTGGTGATGATGTGATGATGGTGTGATGATGGTGTGGTGATGATGTGGTGATGGTGTGGTGATGATGTGATGGTGTGGTGATGGTGTGGTGATGATGATGTGGTGATGGTGTGGTGATGGTGTGGTGATGATGATGTGGTGATGGTGTGGTGATGATGTGATGATGGTGTGGTGATGATGATGATGGTGTGGTGATGATGATGATGTGGTGGTGGTGATGATGTGATGATGATGGTGTGGTGATGATGATGATGTGGTGGTGGTGATGATGTGATGATGATGGTGTGGTGATGATGATGATGTGGTGGTGGTGATGATGTGATGATGATGGTGTGGTGATGGTGTGATGATAGTGTGATGATGATGATGTGATGATGATGTGATGATGGTGTGGTGATGATGATGTGGTGATGGTGTGATGATGATGATGTGATGATGATGTGATGATGGTGTGGTGATGATGATGTGGTGATGGTGTGGTGATGATGTGATGATGGTGTGGTGATGATGTGATGATGATGGTGTGGTGATGGTGTGATGATGATGGTGTGGTGATGGTGTGATGATGGTGTGGTGATGATAGTGTGGTGATGGTGTGATGATGATGATGTGATGATGATGTGATGATGGTTTGGTGATGGTGTGATGATGGTGAGCATCCAGCAGAGGGTGACAGAGCTCTCATGGTTAGCTCTGTGGCACACTGAAGGATGCTGGGATGAGGAAGAGGAGGAGGAGGAGGAGAATGACGCCAGCAGAGGCTGCAGATATGCTAACAGCATCGACACACAAACACACTGACAGGAGCTAAGTGCTAACTGCTAATAGAGACAGACAGAGGGTGAGACAGACAGAGAGAGGGGGAGACAGAGAGACAGACAGAGAGAGGGAGATGGACAGGTGGAGGGAGGCTGTTCCTGGCAGCGCACACACTGACACACAGTAAGCTGCAGTGAAGCTAACTGATTAGCATGCTCAGGATAGGAGGCTAACACACACACACACACACACACACACACACACAGCAATGCAGTGTCCAAGGCTCCCTATTGGATGGTGAGTGATCTACATCTTTTCATGTGTTCATTCAGTCAGGCCTGAACTGTCAGCGTGTTTGTGTGTGTGTGTGTGTGTGTGTGTGTGTGTGTGTTCATGTATGTGTATGTTTGCTGTGTGTTGGTGGTGTTGCCATGGAAACAGTCATGTATTGCTGTGTTGGTTGCTGTGGCAGCATTGCTTCACCTGTCAGAGTTCATCATCAAACACACATGATCAGTTTCAGGTGAATCAGGACGTATACAGGTATTACTGATACAACTGCTTCTACTGATGCAACTACTGCCCCTACTACTGGTACTGCTACTGCTTCTACAAATTTTACTACTAGTGGTACTGCTACTACTGCTTCTATTGTTACGACTACTGCTATTGGTACTACTACTGTTACTGATACTGATACTACTACTGCTAATGATGCTACTACTGTCTGTTATTGTGTCTGCCGACTTTTCAGAGACATAACTCAGTAAAATCTGAACACACAGCCATGAAACATATTGTTAGATCAAAGAATTTAGATTTATATCAAGAATAAACGCCCATGAATCCACTTAGAAATCAGAGAAAATAGATGCTGAAAAACCTGCCAAAGAATCATCATGTTTTTAACTTTTCTATTTAGTAATCCAGTGATAGTTGTCTGTACATCCATGGGTACACTGCAGAAAGGAGCTCCTAACAGCTGACTCATCTCACTTTTAATGGAGACTATTTGACAAAATCCAAATATTTTGTGTACCAATTCAGTGAAAACTACGCTCAACCAGCACAAACTGGGGCACATCCAATGTTGACATCTGGTATTCCAGCTACATGCAATAATGGTTTCTTTTAACCCTGACCGCCATGTTTCTCTAAAATTAACCAAGAAATTATAACCTAACCAAACCCAATCACAGATGTGTCGCATCAGAAAACACTGTGATTGGTCGTTTTATAAGGTGATGACACACTGATGACACACTGATTGAGTGTGTTCATGGTTGTGTACGTGTGTGTACCTGTGTGTCAACAGGTCCAGATGTAGTCAAACTTCAGATTGACAGAAAGCTCATTGGGGGGGGGGGGGGGCTGTAGGTGGTGGTGATGTCAAAGCGAGGAGCGGGTGGGCGGGGGAAGGGGGAGCGTCCTGACGCCATGGCAACTCTTCAAGCAGCCAATGAGGAACTGAGAGCCAAACTGACTGACATCCAGATAGAACTACAGCAGGAAAAGAACAAGGTAAGAACCTGAAGGACTACAAAACATTCCATTAACACTTCCATGACTGTAGTAGTACCACCACCACTGTAAAACTACCATTGGTGTTGCAGTACTCATATTACTGTCTGTCCTCAGGTCAGCCGTCTGGAGAGAGAGAAGAGTCAGGAACTGAAGGTGGAGCATCACCGGGCGACAGTTGCTGTGACAGAGCTGAAGGCCAAACTCCATGAGGAGAAGCACAAGGAGCTGGCTGTCACCAGGGAGACGTTACTACGGCAACACGAGATGGAGCTAATGAGAGTCATCAAGATTAAAGACGGAGAAATTCAGCGTCTGAACGGACTGGTGCTAACACTGAGGGACGGATCCACGGACAAGGTGATCTGCATACCTACCTCTCTGCATGTTCTGCAGTGCAGTGGTTAAAACAATGCTGCACTGAACCAAAAGACCCATAGTGAAAATTTCCGGTGTGAATGTGTGTATCGTTGCCTACCTAATATCTACCTGTCTGTCTGTACATCTACCTGACTGTCTACATATTTACCTGTCTACCTACCTCTGTCTCTGTTGGGATGGGATCTATAATCCCTCAAGTGTGTTCTGGTCTGCCATCCCTTCAAAGGGAGGTGTCCATTTCTAAACAGATGCTGAACCACCTCAGCGGACTCCTTTAAACATGAAGGAGCAGTGGCTCTCCTCCTCCTCCTCCTGAATATCTGAGATCCTCACCTTATCTCGATGGCTGAGTCAAGATACCCTGCAAAAGAAACAAATTTCAGCTGTTTGGATCCACCATCTCATTCTTTAAGTCTCTACCCAGAGACCAGGACCACAGCTTAAGACTGGAACAGAGGTCCACTGGTGAATCCAGAGCCTCATCTTCAGGATCAGTTCCCTCTGAACCACCACAGTCTGATACAGAGTCCACATTACTGCTGACACTGTACCAGTCCACCTATTGAGCCTCCATCTGACAATCAAGACCCTGAGATCCTTGAACTTGGGGCAGTGACTCACTCCAACCTGAAGAGAATAATCCACTTGTTTCAGTACCATGACCTCTGACTGTAAGGACCTGATACTTATCCTGCTGCTTAAAAACCAACAGAACCACATCATCTGCAAAGAGCAGAGGTACAATCCTGGGGTCACCATATTGACCACACTCAACTGCCCCTTCAGATTTTGTCTATGAAAATTAGAATCTGTGACAGGAACAGCTCTGGTGGAGTCCACCATCAGAGAAACAGACATCCGTCTAAGACATAAAACCACAGGTCTGATAAAATGACCAGTCGATTATAGATCTTTGACCTCGAGTGTTCTGGTACCAGGTATACTTCACAAACCTTCTTACACTGGAATATGGTGTCTGTTTTGTCCAATCATCCACTCACAAATAAGTCTGATAACAAGATACCACTCTGGTTCAGATCAGACAGGCCAATTTTTCCCATTCCTCTGGACTGGGGTCAGCTTTACCCCATGAGTGAAGGCCTGTCCACCAGGCACGCACCAGGAGGGGAGCTTGCCAGTGGGAGCCTCTTGCTCCAAGGAGGGATCCTGGTCTATTTCATCTAGGAGTGGTGGCTTGTTTCTGAAGTAGTTGTTCTGTAAGGGTTCTGAAATTGCTATTCATCCCCTCACCTAGGACCAATGTGTCTCGGGTGACTTCATCAGGAGCTGTTGCCCCCAATGACACAGATCAGATAATGCATTATGGTGGTGATTCTTGGAGATGTGAAGGATAATTTAACTCCTACTCTTGTCTTTCTTCAGGTATAAAGGTTAATTTAAATCCTCCTTAGGTGTGTAGGATACTTTAATCCCTAAGGTGTAAAGGAATGTTTAAGACTGTCTGTCCTCTCATTCTTCAGGTGAGGAGTGCCTTGCTGGCAGAGGGGGAAGAGGCAAGGAGGACCTGGGAGGCAGAGCGTTGTCGCCTCCAGCAGGAGGTTCAGGAGCTGCGAGGAGCAAAGAGGAATACTGAGGAGGCTCTGACATCTGCTCAGCAGGCCTGCCAAGTCAGAGCAGCCGAACTGCGATCAGCTCATCACCAACATCAGGAGGAACTAAATAGGACCAAGAAAGACTGTGAGAGGGAGATCCGCCGACTGGTACGAGTCACCATCACACATACATGGCTGTTAACACACACGACTGATTACATATATATGACCACACCTTCAAACTCTTGTTGTGTTTGTGACCTTGGAGCTTTGGTGCTATATTTAGAAGTGGTAAGATAAGACACTTTGAAATGAATGGTTTGCAGACCTTATACATTAAAATGTATAACTGGTGTAAAAAGAAGAATGAAATTTTTTTTCCCCAGAAGAATAACGGTCTGTTGGAAAGGACATATAAAATATAGAATACATGGAAACACATTTTGGACTTACTTAAAGTACCAAACGCCAGTGGCCACCTGACACCCCTATACGAGCTTGTTGGACATCCTGTTCTAAAGCCATGGGCATTGTTATGGAGTTGGACTCCAGCTGCTTCTCCTCTGGAAAAGAGGAGTGTGTCTGTGGGAATTTATGCCCACTCAGGCAAAAGAGCATTTATGTGGTCGGACACTGTTTTTGGACAATGAGGCCTGCCTCGCAATCAGCATTCTATTTCTCCCAAAGGTGTTCAGTGCGGTTGAGTTCAGATGTCTGTGCAGGCCAGTCGACTTCTTCCACACAGAGTTCCTCCACAAATTGTTTAACCATGTCTTTATTGACCTTGCTTTGTGTAAAGGGGCACAGTCATGCTGGACAGGCCTCCCCCAACCTCTTGCCACAAAGTTGGAAGCGCCCAATTGTCTAAAATGTCTTTGTATCCTGTAACATTAAGAAGAGCCTTCACTATAACTGAGGAGCCCAGTCCAAACCCTTAAAAACAGCCCCAGTCCATTATCCCTCCTCTGCCAAACTTTACAGTTGGCACTATGCATTCTGCTAGGTAGCATTCTCCTGGCATCCACCAAACACAGTCCATCAGACTGCGTGATTCTAGCCTGGGAACAAGACTAATCTGCAGCTCAAGTTTTATTTGCTTTGGCAGATCCGTCTGGCCCCTCTCCCATTCAGACTAATTTCCTTGGTACTGGTTTTGTCCGAGCCAATCACAACCGTTTATCTAACATGAGGCGGGTTTAATACGATGACTGATAGAGAGGAGTGCCGCTGAGGCATCTTCGTCGATAACCAAGATGGCTGCCGCTGATGTGGTGCGTTCCCCGTCCGGCTACAGCGGCAGTATTAAACAGACTGGACGGTAAATTTTCTCTAAAAGAAGAACAAACAACTGCACTTAAACTTTAGGTTGATAAGAAATATGTGTTTGGCGACCTTCTGACAGGACGTACCGTATGACAGGATGCTTTGTTGCTCTGATTGGTTGTCTATGCCTGTTGAAGAAATTGAAAAATGAACTGAGAGGTTCCAGACTAATAGGCATTTGTGAATTAGTCTGCCAATGCCAGGCTAGTGTGATTTATCACTCCTGCTCCAGAGTCCTGTTGCAGCATGCTTTATACCACTCCAGCCGATGTTTGGCATTGCACATGGCAATGTGAAGCTTGCATGTAGCCGTTTGGCCTTGGAAACCCATTTCATGAAGCTCCTGAAGCACAGTTCTTGTGCTGACGTTGCTTCCAAAGAACAGTTTGGAAAAGATGATACTTTTGACATAGCTGGCGTTGCTCCTAGGTGCTTCCACTTCACAATAATACCACTTACAGTTGACTGGGGCAGATTTAGTAGCGCAAGATTTTACGAACTGACTTGTGGCAAAGGTGGCATCCTATGACAGTGCCACATTTAAAGTCACTGAGCTCTTATCTAAATTCTAAATGTTTGTCTGTGGAGATTTCGTAGCTATGTGCTGGATTGTATGCACCCGTTAGCAATGGATGCAGCTGAAACATCTGAACTCAATAATTAGTAGGGATGTCCATTGACTTTTGGCCATATAGTGTACCTCTGCCTTGAGTTTTAATATACAGAACAATATATGAAACAGCTATAGACTCCCACAAATGAACATTTCAATTTAAATTGCTTTACAGAATTTTAGCCATTGCTGAAGAGATGCCAGTGTGGACCACCTTTTTTAGCCTGCAACCACCATGATCCGACCACAGATGAGTGGCAGGAAATGGGTGGATGGAGAATTTTAGCCACATAACAATAAGTTAATATACACGTCATAAAGAGTTTCCTATGAGTTTCCATGACAGTGAATCATTATCTCACAGATTTTGCCTTCCCGGTTGTGGGTCTGTTCTAGATGAATATTCAAATTCTAAAGGATTAAAGAATAAAGGCAAAACTGAACATGCAGACTGTTCTCGTGGGTGTTTTAAAATGTATAAACCTGAGCATGATCACCCTTCTGGGAAAAATCTTTATTTTTAACACAAACATGGAGAAAAACTTTTTCAACAATAAAACAAATGAAATCTATTGGAAAACATCACTGCCCTGTGGAAATAACAATTGCACAAACCAAAGTCAAGTACAAGACACAAAACTTAGAGTGGCAAAGGGCTGGTGATAAACTGATATAATCAACTGAAACATTAGAAATACTTGAAAGTAATTTGGTGTTGAGGCTTGCTTTTCTTTTCTTCTCTATTACTGAGATTACATATGAAACTTTTTTAGGTTTACCCTCATGATTAGGGTAGTTAAAGGAGGAAGAACATTGTGAGCCAAATCTTCCATAACAATTAGAAAAATAAATTAGTAAACATGAAAACAAAAGTGGATTTTCTACAAACTGTTCCATTGATGAACTCTGATGAATGAATAAATGATTAGTTAAAGAGTGACTGAGCCATGCAGACTGGTACAAAACAAAGTATAGACATTGAGAGTCAAACACACACTGGTACAAAACAAACAGCCCCACAGACAGAACATACTCTGTATTTACAGACTGAAAACAGTGCCTCACGTCACTGCAGTTTAACTGAATTTGTTGGGGAAAATAGAAAGCAGTTGCTACAAATAATAAGTCATTTGTGTTACATGTAATTTTAAAAGAGAAGGTAAATTTTAAAACAGACAAATTACTTTGTTTTAAATGTAGTCCTGAAGACCAACAGTCTGTTAAAACAGTAAGTTTAAGTTTGATTGTACAGTAAACACAAACTGCTGCCGCAGGTTTTTTGTGTCAATATGTCTAATACCAAAGTGGATCTGAATGGACCCGAGTATACCCAGTATCAGGTCTGATTATGTCATACTCAATGCAGGAGAAAGAATGTGAACTGTGAAGTGAAGACAAAAATGTTGTGTTCTTAAAGTCAATCATTTTTATCAGTCTAATGATGTTTAGAATTAGTTTCTGTGACTTTACATTGGTTCTCAGGATTATTATTATATTGCTGCTCTTTTCCACCACAGTTGCATGTTAATGAATCAAATCCTTTATTTATTCAGGGGGGTTCATTGAAAGCAATGCTCTCTTTTTCAGGAAAGCCCTGATCACATTCACACAATTAAACATTCACACCTGGAAGCTGCACAGTACAACCACTGATCTGCTGGCCACTGTGCAGCTAACCAGCTCTGGAGCAGGTTATGTTCCAGATAAGAGATCAGCAGGTATAAAAGACCCGTCTACTGACCAATTACTTCTCTTGGAAATTTTGCGAAAGGCACCTTTATGTATGTTGTGGGTGACGCTGAGAGCTTAAGCAAAAATACTGTCTGCAAAGTGAGTTGTCAGATGGCACGTGCGCTGACAGACCTTCTGGATGTCTTTGTCGTCTTCCATGGCCACTTGCCCACGCAGTCCATAAAAGAGGGCTTTTATGACATAGCAGGTAGGCCTATATACATTAACCTATATGACTATTGATCTATAAATAATGTAGACCCTGTGATGTATACTGTTATATATTAAATGCAGCCTACTCTGGTTCCCCAGAGTGATCTTCAGGTAGTCTGTTCTGTGCCACAGATTTGAGCAGGGTAAGGCAACTGTACACTGCATATTCTTTTCTGTTATGTTCTTTAAACTGCATTTTGGGATACTGATCATGGCATTTTTTTATCTTCAGGGTTGTTCAGTGGAGTGCTGTTGGTGACAGGGGGTATTTCTGCCAGCCTTTTTTAATGACCCCCTATCCTGACCCTGATCCAGGGCCACAAAATAAATTTAATGTGGCCCTTACGAAAACCAGGTTCATGATAGAAGTGACCTTTGGGATTTTGAAAGCCTGTTTCAACTGCCTGCTTGGGCTCAGAGTGGCCCCAGACAGGGCTTGCAGGGTCATTTCAGGTTGTGTTGTGCTCCACAACATAGCAACCATAAGGAAAGAGAGGGCCCCTCCCGTCAACTAACAACCCCCTGATGTTGTGGACCCCATCACCTTGGACCGTCCTACTGGCAGACCCGTGAGAGAAGCCATCACACGCCTGACAACACTAAGAGGCCTATTTCATTTCATTAACAATCTTTATTTTTCCTGTTATATTTTTTTCTTCCCGTTCCTGGTAAAACAAGGAAAATACATTTTAGTTGAATTGTTTCCCATGCCTAAAAATAAATTATGTTACTGAATTACCTTCTTGTCATACTCCATTATTTCCACCTCAAGTTTCACTTTTTTGTTAAAAGTTTTTATATTCTATGTCCAGTTCTAAGGTCTGAGCGAGACCTCATATTGTCTGCTCAATCTAAAAACAAATAAAACACATAATATAGTTGTTTTAACATTGAAGCATTTTCCCTTTGCAAGGCTGACTTGAAGACAAAAGGGTCAAATGTCACATTGGCTACCCTTTCTAAATTGAGGTTAATTGATTACCACTTGTGATCCTTTCTGCCTCAATCTGGAGGCCACAGGCTCAGGGGGAGGACGATTTCCCTCCTCCTGCAAGATTAACAGCAATGGAAGCAACTGATTGATTTTAGGTTAGAGTCCCCTCCTGTCTTCTTCTTTTCATTATATCATTCATTAATATCAAAGCAGTTTCATTGTGCAATTTGTATCCTGATATCATCCTACAACAGAGACTGACTGAAGCACTGAAGCCTTGTTCTTGTTGTACTTATTAGATATGAAAGTCAGCCTACTGACCGCTTTGAATTACGTTTTTATATTTATTTTCATTTTGCTGTCTGTTTGGGTTGCAGCTGAAAGAATAAGGTTCTATTGTCATCCACACCATAAGAATAAATCTAAGGAACACATTAATTTAATGTAACACACATAGCGTAATTACAGTCAGATCTACTTGTGCCCTAATGATGGGCAGTGATATTATCAGCCTGTTAACTTGTGCATTCAAACAGTTGTCCTTCCTGCAATTGTGCTGCTTTTAGCCTGGATTATATGTTTAAATTCTTCAAATTTCTGCCGTTTAACAGTTTGCTTTTCATTTGTGAAGTAAGCCATTCTACTGTCAGTAGTCTTGTCCATGTTTGCGATTGGTCACATGCTGCAAACTCAGCCCTTCTTATATGAACGCGCTCATGGCCAGATTGATAAAACCTGGCTTGACTTACCGAGTTCATAACCACCGTCGTGTGACCGCTTAGCGTGATCGGGTTTGTTAGGTTAAGTGGAGCCAGATAACAGAAAGATGCCCTAGGTCTGTTGAACCTGTTTCATAGTCCAGGCCTCTGAGCTGCATGGTTCATGTTCACATGTTTGATTACCTGTCTGACTAACCCCACCCCTCACCTGTCTGACTAAACCCGCCCCCTTAGCTGTCTGTCTCTCTAACCTGTCTGTCTACCAGTCTGTCTCTCTAACCTGTCTGTCTACCAGTCTGTCTCTCTAACCTGTCTGTCTACCTGTCTGTGTGCAGATGGATGAGATTAAGCTGAAGGACAGAGCTGTCAGTGTATTGGATAAAGCCCTGGGGCTGCAGGCTGGACACGCCCACCGCCTCCAGCTGCAGACTCAGGCTGCCGAGCAGCAAATCGCAGCCCTGAGAGACGCACAGAGGGCAGGGCTAAACCTCCCAGGCCAAGCCCCTAACCCCACCCCTAACACTCCTCCTCACATTGTAAGCCCCGCCTATTCGTACTGCATGAAATAAATTCACTTCACTTCACATCACTGTTTAACCACAACATAACTGGTTGTGGTGAACTTTGACCTCTGAGTTTACCATGACATCCCATATCAGGCTCTGCCACCATCACAGCCATCATGACATCATCAAACAAATGACCTCTGATCAACAAAGACTGAACCATCCAAACATTTAGACCTCCCTCAGACAGGTGGATTCTCTGGTCCTTAGTATACCACAATCCACTGCTGTAAAGTCAGAGAATTTTGATTTGTGTTTGATCCATGTGCAGTGGACCAATGAAAAATGTCCTGCAGGATGAAACTTCTGACTTTACAAGCTGATGACTTGACTTCCCTGAATTCCAACTTTAATTTTAGACTTTTCAAGTTGTGCAGGAATGTCCATGACCATGCACCACTCCTCTATGTGAAGGGCACAGTCCACCTTTCTTTATGAAGGACACATTCCCCCTTTCTATGGGAAGGACACAGTCCATCTCTCTATGTGAAGGACACAGTCCACCTTTCTACATTATGGACACAGTCCACCTCTCTTTATGAAGGACACATTCCACCCCTCTTAATGAAGGACATAGTCCACCTTTCCACTGTAAGGACACAGTCCACCTTTCTTTATGAAGGACACAGTCAATCTTTCTATGTGGAAGACACTGTCCACCTTTCTAGATTAAGGACACAGTCCACCTTTCTTTATGAAGGACACAGTCCATCTCTCTATGTGAAGGACAGACTCTACCTTTCTCTATGAAGGACACAGTCCACCTCTCTATGTGAAAGACACAGTCCACCTTTCTTTATGAAGGACACAGTCCACTTCTTTATATGAAGAACACAGTCCACCTTTCAATGGGAAGGACACAGTCCACCTTTCTACATTATGGACACAGTCCACCTTTCTTTATAAAGGACACAATCCACCTCTATATGAAGGACACAGTCCACCTTCCTATGTGGAGGACACTGTCCACCTTTCTACATTAAGGACACAGTCCACCTTTCTTTATGAAGGACACAATCCACCTTTCTATATGGAGGACACAGTCTACCTTTCTATATGGAGGACACAGTCTACCTTTCTATATAAAGGACACAGTCCACTTTTCTATTTGGAGGACACTGTCCACCTTTCTACATTAAGGACACAGTCCACCTTTCTTTATGAAGGACAAAGTTAAAGTTAGAGATACCTTGTATCACATGATAAGTCAATACCCATTGCCTTTTTACTGGACTAGTGGACATTTCTATGGCAACCCTTTTGGGATGGTACTGATTGTTCCAGGAATTAGTCAAACCTTCAGGTGTTACCAGAGAAACTGAGTTAAGGCTTATAAAAAACTATATATTATATTATAACTATTATATATTTTTTCTTTTGCAGCATGTCTCACAGTTCTTTGACCTCCCCGTTGTCCATTAATTCCTGATAATGGACACTTCGTAGCACATTATCCCTTACAAATAGTTATATTACAAATTACAAATAGTGTAATATAATAATAAAATATATAACATACTAAAGTATATAATAAAGTTATATCAAATATATAACAAACTACATAAATGTTTATAATGTATAATAATGAATATATAAATCTGTCTGAAGAAACTGGGTCCGAGTGATGACAGCCTATGGTCTCCACTGTTTGGACAGTCAAATGCACCCTGGAAGTTGTAGTTGACTTACCTCTTTCAGTTTTCATGTCAGGCGTCTTGTAGCTTTTTTATCAAACAATCAGATATTTTGTAACACAGTTGTTCATCTTTAGTTTCACGTCCATCACAACCTGTCAGAACACGAGGACCATGAAACAGACTGTTACTAACTCCTCACTCTGTGTGTGTGTGTGTTTGCAGTCTCAGGAGGACCGGGACACTCGGAGGTTTCAGTTAAAAATCGCTGAGCTCAGCGCCGTCGTCAGGAAGCTGGAGGATCGAAACGCTCTGCTGTCTGAAGAACGCAATGAACTGGTAACACACACTCTTTCTATACTTGTAAGGACCCTCTTTGACATAATGCATTCCCTAGCCCCTAACCATGTCCCAAACCTGATTCTAACCTGAACCTTCAAACAGTCCTTTGAATGTCCAACCCAAAATGAGGACCAGCCAAGATGACCCCACACTGCGGAAAAAAGGGCTATAACTATAACTAATTCTCACAAAGATAGATGTACAAAACACACACACACACTTCAACAGTATCCATTCTTTCTCTGGCTGTATTTTCTATATGTATTTTGTGTATTTTTATCTTTTTCCTCCATTTTCTGTATTGTTTTGATCTCCTGCAGCTGAAGCGCCTGAGAGAGGCAGAGAGTCAGTTTCTTCCTCTTCTGGACAAAAACAAACGTCTGAGCAGGAAGAACGAGGAACTGGCTCTTGCGCTGCGTCGCCTCGACAACAAGCTACGCTTTGTCACCCAGGAGAACCTGGAGATGGTAACTATGGTAACCCCTGACCCTGTACTCCTGTCTCCCAATAACACACTGACAAACACAGTTTGAGTGCTGGTTCTGCCCCAGTCAATCCAGTTGTAAAGTGCCAGACTGGGACCAGTACAATTAAGTCAGACTGTTTATCTTAAGAAATAAGGTTGTGTCCTAATGTCAAGGGTTGCTTGAGCAGCCCATTATACCAAAAAAAAAAAAAGGGTGAGAGAGAGATGCTTTGTCTGCTCACTTTGGCTGTGTGGCTGACGGGCCCAGGCAAGTGGGCTACATATAGAGGTGGAGGTTTAAGTCCCTTGAAGCTGATGCAGCCAAATGTTTTAAAATAACAAATTATTCATTTATTGCTGTTACCTGTCAATCACCTCAGCCTGGTGAGCCCGAAGGCAGCAAAGATAACAACCCAGTAATCCCAGCAACACCAGTTCAAATGTGAGTCAAGGTTTTGCAGCTGAAGCGGTGAAAAGAACGACAAGGATAAGATAAACAAAATTTGGCCAGCTGGCTTTTTAGCTTTATCGGGTGCCTTATATTAAAACATGTTAAACTTTTCATAAAGTCGATGCACTCATCAATGTCTCTATTTGTGAACAGCCTGTATAGCGTGGGACATTAAAAAAAGGTTGACATGCATACAGCAAAGTTTTGAAATATTGAACTCATTGTTAAGCATGAACAGTTCTGATTATAGTCACACAAGTCACAAGGATACAAGGTAGGCTTATTGTCATTTTACAACGAGATACAGATATAGCCCCATTTTGCTACTTCAGGAATACAATCATTATTTATGGTAGAGTGTGGAGGGATGAGTTGAGGAGTCTCACAGCCTGAGGAAAGAAGCTGCTCTGTAGTCTGGTGGTGCGACAGTTGATACATCTGTATCTCTTGCTAGGCGGCAGCAGGGTGAACAGGCTGTTGCTGGGGTGGGTTTGGTCTATTAGTATCCTTTGGGCTCTGCAGGCATCTCACCTCACAGATATCACTGATGCTCGGTAGATACGTACCAATGATGTACTGGGCAGTTTTAATCACTTGCTGCCTGTCCTGAGCCATGCACATCCCATGCTAATTAGTGATGTTTCCAGTCAGAATGCTTTTTATTGCTCCTCTGTAAAAGTTGACAAGATCTTGGTGGGAAGTTTGCTTTCCTTAAGTTTCATTAAGAAAAACAGCTGTTTCTGAGCTGTCTTAACCAGGATGGAGATCTGAGATGTCCATGACAGGTTCTATGTGATGGTGATACCCAGGAACTTAAAACTGTTCACCTACTCCACCTCAGCTCCACTGATGTGGACAGGGCTGTGTGTCTTTAGCTCCTTTTTTCCAAAATCAATGATCAGCTCCTCAGGTTTTCTGACACTGAGCAGCAGGTTGTTCTCTGTGCAGTGCTCTGCAAGGTTGTTGATCTCCTCCCGATATGATACGGCTCTGGTGTTCAGCACCAGTGGAGGAGGTGTGACCATCAATCCGAATGGTCTGGGGTCTGTTTGTGAAGAAGTAATATCCACTTGCAGAACGTAGTACTCGAGCCCAGATTGCTAAATTTCCAAATCAGTTTCATGGGGAGATTGTATTGAATGCTGAGCTGCAATTAACAAGCAACATTCTGTCATATATGTTATTATCCGCAAGGTGTGTGAAGACGAGTGGAGGGCAGTGGAGACAGCATCCTCTGTGGCTCTGTTGGTTCTGAAAGCAAACTGGTGAGGGTCCAGGCTGTCTGGGATGTTGTTTTTGATGTGCAGGAGAACCAGTTTCTCAAAGCACTTCATCAAAATGGGGTTGTTTGGACTATAAACTGCAGACTTTTTAGGTACATGAATGATGGTGGCTGTCTTGAAACAGCCGTGAACACTCTGCTATTCGGAATTGGAATTGGGTTTATTGCCAAGTAGGTTTTCACATACAAGGAATTTGCTGTGGTGTATTGGTACGTAACAAGTACAGACAATTACAGACAAGTACAGACAACACAAGTAGTGCAAGGTGCAAGGGTATACATAAGTGTCGTATTTTAAAGTACTACAGTGCTAGTGCTAAGTAAGTATAATTTACAGTACAGAATATGAACAGAAAATTACTAAATATGTGCTATGTGTCTTTTGTAGATGATAATGAATAATGAATAAAACTAAAACTGTGAGGAATGTGCAAAATATTGAGTGTGTACGGTTTAGTATAGACTAAAGTCCACGAGTGTGCGTTAATGTAACGCATTTCGCCGGGGGTCTGTGCGTTAATGTAATGCGTAGTGTCTGTTTGGGGATAAGGGTCCGTGTCAGTGGGGGTCCCGGGCCTTGTTGATGAGGCCAGCTGCAGACGGGAAGAAACTGTTCTTGTGGCGAGAGCTTTTGGTCCTGATGGACCGCAGCCTCCTGCCAGAGGGGAGAGTCTCGAACAGTTTGTGTCCAGGGTGGGAAGGGTCGGCCACAAGGATTTGGAGGATTTTTTAGGGGTTCTGTCTCTTAAAGAGTCTGTTAACGTCCCTCTCCAGGATTGAGAGAGGTGTCACTGTGGAGGGGGAGGGGGCCTCTGAGGTGTGAAGTTGTGGAGAGGCCATTGAGTCACGGGGGAAGGTGTCAGGACTGTCCCATTGTTTTTCGAAACGACAGTAGAACTCGTTCAGGTTGTTGGCCAGGTGCAAGTCGTGAGCAGAGTGGGGGGCTCTGGGTTTGTAGTTGGTGATCTGTCTGAGCCCCTTCCAGACAGAAGCAGAGTCATTGGGTGAGAACTGTTGTTGGAGTTTCTCAGAGTACAGTCGTTTAGCTCCTCTCACCTCCTTTCTAAACCTGTACTTGGCCTCTTTGAACCTGCCTCTGTCTCTACTCCTGTATGCTTCCTCCTTTTGCGACCGTAGCTGTCTGAGTTTGGCTGTGAACCAGGGTTTGTCATTGTTGTAACTCACCCTGGTCCGTGATGGTACACAGCTGTCCTCACAGAAGCTGATGTAGGACTTCACAGCCTCTGTGAACTCATCCAAACTGTTGGTGGCAGTCCTGAAAACATCCTAGTCAGTACAGTCAAAGCACGACTGAAGTTCCTCCACATCCTGTATGGAGGAATCAGATGGACCATGATGTGGTCAGAGTTTCCCAGTGGATCTCGGGGGACAGCGTGGTAGGCCCTGCTGACTGTGGTGTAACAGTGATCCAAGATGTTCTCTCTGGTGGGGCACTTAATAAACTGTCAGTATTTGGGGAGTTCACATGTTAAATTTCCTTTGTTAAAGTCCCCAAAGACAATAACTAGGGAGTCCGGGTTTGTCTGCTCCACACTCAGTATCTGGTCAGCGAGCGTGTGCATAATAAATGATTCCAGATCAGGAGAACAGTGTTGCAGCATCATTGTCACATCGTTACACCAGCCACTGTTGGTATAAAAACAGATTCCTCCACCTTTCGTCTTGCTGGAAAGTTCCGTGTGGCGATCCGCTCTGTGGAGTTGGAAACCCGCCAGCTGCAGCGCAGAGTCCGGGATCGATCCGCACAGCCACGTCTCCGTGAAGCACAGAACGGAAGATGAAGAAAAGTCACTGTTTTTCCCAACGAGTAGCTGAAGTTCGTCCAGTTTGTTGCACAGTGAACGCACGTTGGAAAGAAATATTCCCGGCAGCGGTGTGCGAAATCCACGTCGGCGGAGACGCACGAGTGCACCGGCACGGTTCCCTCTCCTCTGGCGTTTCACTGTGTGGACAAAGGTGAGGGCACCTTTGACCAGAATGTCCAGTAATTCCATGGATGAAGCGATGAAAGTGGGAATTAAATCCACAGGGGTTGTAGCCCTGATGTTCATGAGCTCTTCTCTGGTGAAAGAGCTCCCGGTGCTGCAGCAAAACACAGTGTTTACACACGAAGAAAACATAACGCGCACCATCACACCGAGGTGACCGTCTGCGGCGCCATCCTGGGTGATCTGTTACAGTGATATGTTAAAAATGTCGATGATGACATCAACTAGCTGGTTGGCACATGGTCAGGGCTATTTTCAGGCCCTGCAGCTTTCATCATATTAAGTCCCAGCAGGGTTTTTCTTCCATCTGCTGTGTATACTGACAGTGGCCGGTCCTCTGGAGGCAAGGGCAGGCTTGACAGCTGACTCTTTGTTGAGGAGACCAAAGCAAGCATAGAATGTGTTAAGTTCATTTGGTTATATGGCCTCACACATGATGGGAGCACTCCTGCTTTTGTAGCCTATGATGTTCTGGATCGCTTGCCACATATCTTGGTGTTGTTGGTAGTGAGGTCTCTTTATGGTCTCTCTTGATGTCTCTGCTTTGCTTCCTTGATGCCAGCTTTCAGTCTCATTTTGTTCACTTTGGCAGTGTTGTATGCTTCCTTGTTACATTTATTTGCCTTGTGATCACCACATCATCAACAGATTTGCTGATGTATCATGTCACTGTTGATGTATGTTCCTCAAGGTTAATGTGGTTCTCTTGGGTGGCAGCATCTCTGAGCATGTGCCAGTCTGTTCACTCAAAACCATCTTGTAGAGCTGTCTAATTGTCCAATTGTCCAGTGGGGGCAAGGGAGGTTTTTTTGTAGCTGCCAGAAATATTTGTGTAGACATGGTCTACACAAATATTATACACAGTATTTTTTCCCCTGGTGGGAATTTTTGATAATTTCAAGAGGCCAAAGTCAGGGGACTTAAATATTTTGGTGGGCCTGTCTGAGTCCAGAACCATTTCCCTGTCCCTGTTCAGAAGTACAACTTCTAGTACATCCTTAGTTTCAGACGGTCACTGATTTACAGTATTTGGGCCGTCAGTGACCACGGTAAAAGAAGTGTTTGTTGTGGTCCACAGAGGAGACCGAGTTCTTTAAACGACCTGGATCGCAGCCACTCCACCAGTTACCATGGTTACAACCAGGAGGAGAGAGAGATGGAGTTTTTACGGTTACAAGTTCTGGAGCAGCAACACATCATTGATGACCTGTCCAAGGTACTACTTCTACTACCACTACTGTTAATACTGCTACCTTAACACATTATCAACAATCTGCCCAGGGTACTAATACTACTACTATGTTTAAATAAAAAACTTTATTTAAAACCATACTCTGTTTTCAGGCTTTGGAGACAGCTGGTTATGTAAAGAATGTTATAGTAAGTATTGAGTTAACACTAATTCTACTACTTACAGGGCTACTACAACTGTTAGTGCTTTTACTGTGTGTGCTGTAGGTGATAATGCATGAAAAGCCATGTGATTATTGTGTTATGTTCTCTTAAAGGCACAGTTAGAAACTAGCTGTTGAACATAGTCGAGCATTTAGCAGCTTAAGACCCAAACATTTCCCTCAACAGTTGGTGGAGACCAAAAACAGAACTAAAACAGAGTGAATATTCGACTTTTGTTCATCTTGTGAATGTAACAAAACACAACATAACACAAACACCACTCTAAATGATGCTCCTGTTTCTGTTTGTGTCCTTCAGGAGAGAGACATGTTACTGAGACACAGACGTCAGGATTCAGTGAGGAGGAAACGAACCTTCAGAGCCTGTAGGGTGAGACTGGTCAGATGTTTTTAAACCTGTGTTCTTGTCTTTTAAACTTGTGTTCTTGTCTCTTCACATGTAAAATCATCAGTCACAGATGACCAGTTACTACTACTACTACTGCTACCAGTACTGCTACTAGGGTCAGTGTTACGACTGCTACCACTACTACTACTAGGGTTAGTGCTACGACTCGTATTACTGCTACTACTACACTACGTATACTAATAATACTATGAGGGTCAGTGTTAAGATTACTACTACTTCAATTACTTTTACTTCAAGGGTTAGTGTTGCTACTGCTACACCTACTCCTACTACTACAAGGGTTAGTGTTACTACTGCTACTACTTCTAGGGTTACTGTTACTACTACTACCACTAGTAGGGTCAGTGTTACTTCTACTACGAGTAGAGTTAGTGTTGCCACTACTAGTACTAGTAGGGTTAGTGTTACTTCTACTACTACCCCTATTAGGGTTAGTGCTACTACTACTAGTAGAATTAGTGTTGTTATTACTGCTACTACTACTAGGAATAGTGTTACTACTGCTACTACTAATAGGGTTAGTGTTACTACTACCACTAGGGTTAGTCCTACTACTAGCACTATGGTTAGTGTTACTACTGCTACTACTACTAGGGTTAGTGTTAGTACTGCTACTACTACTAAGTTTAGTGCTACGACTGCTATTACTGCTACTGCTACACTACGTATACTAATAATACTACGAGGGTCAGTGTTACGATTACTACTATTTCAACTACTTTTACTTCAAGGATTAGTGTTGCTACTACTACACCTACTCCTACTACCACAAGGGTTAGTGTTACTACTGCTACTACTACTAGGGTTACTGTAACTACTACTACCACTAGTAGGGTCAGTGTTCCTTCTACTAAGAGTAGAGTTAGTGTTGCCACTACTAGTACTAGTAGGGATAGTGTTACTTCTACTACTACTTCTATTAATGTCAGTGGTACTACTACTAGTAGAATTAGTGTTGCTGCTACTACTACTAGGATTAGTGTTACTACTGCTACTATTACTAGGGTGAGTGGTACTGCTGCTACTACTACTAAGGTTACTGTTACTACTACTACCACTAGTAGGGTCTGTGTTACTTTTACTACGAGTAGAGTTATTGTTGCCATTACTAGTACTAGTAGGGTCAGTGTTACTTCTACTGCTACTTCTATTAATGTTAGTGGTACTACTACTAGTAGTAGAGTTAGTGTTGCCACTACTGCTACTACTAGTAGGGTTAGTGTTAATACTAGCTCAAGGGTTAGTGTTTCTACTGCTACTACTACTAGGGTTGACACAGTTCAAAGTTCAGATGAAGCTAGAGTGTTTTTTGTGTAAGTGGACCTTTGACTAGAGATTATTTACGCATGTTGAAGTTGCTGACATCAGTAGGAACTTGTTTGTTTCAGTTATTGTTCTCTTGCTGAACTCAGAATCAGCTGCTGTCTGACTGTATGTGATGAAGAAACGTGGAGGATGACTTTATGTTATTACACAAAAACATTGTGTGTTTGTGTGTGCAGGTCATTGAGACGTTTTATGGTTATGATGAAGAAGCGTCGGTGGACTCTGATGGATCGTCTTTGTCCTTTCATACCGACAGAACTCCAGATACTGAACCAGAGGAGGTACATTCACACGCACACAGTTTTGGAGCCGGACCCAGGTTAATTTTAATTGTTGACCAGAGAATCCAGACTAACCTGGTTTTTTTTACCAAACAGGAAGTATTCATTCACTGCTGCTTCATTTGTCTGTACTGAGTTACTTTTTCAAAACTCTTCACTCAGTCAACAAAGTCACTGTGACCAACCGTGGATCACGATTCATTGTTCCATTTTACCCAGTTTATATACTGCTGTAAAAACTGTTAAATTTATGTTC
Source organism: Lateolabrax maculatus (assembly GCA_031216445.1). Taxonomy (NCBI): domain Eukaryota; kingdom Metazoa; phylum Chordata; class Actinopteri; order Acropomatiformes; family Lateolabracidae; genus Lateolabrax; species Lateolabrax maculatus. The sequence goes on from CM062200.1 coordinate 83,899, forward strand.
AAAACCAAACAAACTAACACAAAATGACTTCAATGAGACTGTAGTTTACTACATTCTGCTACATCTACAAAGAAATCATAAAAACAAAAATGCATAAACTCCTAATTGGGACAAACAACACTGAGGACCTATTTTCATTCGTTGATGACCTCTATGAAAGACTTGTGTCTGGGGAGTGACGGGGGCATGCAAGCAGAATCCAGAAGATTTCTGAATTGTATGGGACGCCGTCTCCTCCAGTAACAGAGATGTTGACATCCTGACCCAGGAGGCTGTCAGTTTTTCCTTCCACCTCCATTCCGCATCCCCTGAGAATAATTATTTTCCTCATAGAGGTGCAGAGTTTATGAGCCACATGATCAGACATCTGTGCTTGACTCAATGATGCTGGATGTTTAACTGTTTACAGTTAACATGAACTGTTGTGCTGAGCTGCAGTGTGGTAAAGAGAACAAAAAGAAATGTGAGTCAACAACTGCAACAAACTGTAAAATACTGACTGGTCTGACTGGTTCTGTTACTGGTCTGACTGGTTTGTGTATTTCAGGTGTGTGTGCGTGAGGAGGCTGAGCTTCGCTACCGTCAGCTGACTCAAGAGTATCAAGCTCTGCAGCGAGCGTACGCTCTGCTGACGGAGACGAGCGGGGGAAACTACGACGCTGAGAAGGAGATCAAGGTAACCCAACCTCTGAGCAAGGCAGCAACCGGTTGAGAGTTCTAGTCTCTGTAGAGGAGCAGGTCACTAACAGGTTGAGGGTTCTATTTTCTGTGTTTCAGACCAGAGAGCAGCTACTGACTGAAATCAGTCGATATGAAACCAGAGTTGCAGATCTAGAGTCAGCACTGAAACAACAAGGACTGGTAACACACTTACAAACACACACGCACACACACACAGGAATGATGATGTTAACATGTACATGCACTGTTATAAATTTATCTGAAATTATAAATAATAATAATAAACAGATGGAGAGATTACAGAAGAGAGGAGGAAGTCTTGATGAACGGAGGATGAAGTCTGCAAATAAACAAACAAAAACAAACAATATGATTTGTCCATAGACCAGATTAGAATAAAATCTGCGTTCTGATTGGTTCCAGGGTAGACTCTTGGAAAAAAGGGGTGTCTTCATGCTGATCAGAGGGGCACAGAACCAATGAGAGCGAAACAGAGGTAGAACAAACCGTAGAATGTAGAATACAGTGACCAATCATGTTCCATAAAGAGCCATACAGAATCAGACGAACCAATCAGAACCTGGAGCTGATATTGACCTGAAACTGGTGACCACAGAGTCTGTTTGTATACCACACAGAGCCACTCACCCAATCAGAACAAAAACTCAACCTAATGATCAGGTAGAGGGGAGGAGCCTATTTGGTATATCACCTGCTCAGGTGATCAGTTACAATCAAAACATGCAGACTGTTGGCTCTCTGTGGTACATGGCTGAACACCTCTGATATAGAACATAGAATGTAGAACGTAGAACAGGTCTGTTAAGAGTCTTACTTAACTGTAGATAATGTTTAGGTTAGAACTGCTGACACTGCTGTCCACCTGTCGGTCTGTCCGTCTGTCTGTCTCTCAGGATGTGAAGTGGGTGGAGGAGAAGCAGGCGTTGTATCAGAGGAATCACGAGCTGGTGGAGAAGGTGAAGCACTTTGATTTCTGTGTATTTGATGCTGAACTCACAGACACGAAACACATGTTGGATCCTTCAGTTTGACTTCCTTTTCCAGATTATATCATTATCTCTGATGTCCCTCCAGAATAAAGCTCCAGAAATCAGCTTAGAAACCACAGAACAAAGAATCTTCCTTTCCTTCAGTATCACAGTGATCAGTGATAGTTGTCTGTCCATCGATTGGGACACTGCAGACAGGAGCTGCTGTCTGCTGGTTCAGTCTGTAATGGAGACACCTGACTACATGGACACTGCACACAGGAGCTGCTGTCTGCTGGTTCACTAACACTATTCAATTCAATTCAATTCAAAGGAGGCATGAGAAACAGATGTTTGCGTTGCCAAAGCAAGTGTAAAAACAACAATTTACAAAGAATTCTGACTGTGCTGTTAGAAATATATACATGTAAGTAAAAAATAACTTAAAATAAAATAAAAAAAAAAAGATTTGCAGTTAAAAATATAAATACAAGTGAGAGGTATATAAACCGTACAACTTTTTTTTTTTTGGAATGTATTTAAAGATATGAGTTCTGTATGTACAGCGAGTGTGTCTATATAGAAGTATCAGCACAGTGCAGATGGTCGGTGCAATAATACTGGTGGGTGATGTTCTTCATAGTGTTTGTTTTCAATTTGACGCTTTTTTTTGACGTAGGAGTTTTTCTCTTTTTTTTTCTCCTCCTCTGTCTCTGAGGTCTTGGTTCAGTTGGCAGGAGGTTAAAAAGTGCAGCTGGGTTTCCATCTCCTGCTGTGTGCAGTGGCTGCACAGTCTTTCTTCTGTGGGGAGTAGGAGTAGGTCTGCCTGTGGCGGCCTATCTCCACGGTCAGACTGTACCCACTGAGTCTGGACCTGGTCCAGGATCTTCTTAGTTTTGGATCGGTCACAGTGGTCACTGTTTAGGGCCAAATAGCTTCCAGTTTGCTCAGGTTTTTGGTTGTTTCTGTCCAATGTGTCAAATAGTTTTCTTTTTGTTTTCGTATAATTTGGTTTAGTCTAATTGGGTTTCTGTCTGGGGGCTCTGTTTATATTTGTCCCAGGACGAGCTGGCTGAGGGGGCGTCTCTCAGGGTCTCTGTAGGTGAGGGCTTTGTGATGGAGTGTGTCAAGGTCACTTTCTTTTAGGTAATTATAAAATTTAGATGCTCTGTTTTGTATTTTCTAATTCTGCTCTACATGCATTATTTGGAGTTTTTTTGGAGTCTTATGGAGAATGGATTTGCAGAATTCTGCATGCAGATGGTAAAATCTTGGTTGGCGAGTGGACCAAAGACCTCACAACCATAAAGGGAAATTTGTTCTATCAAGGAGTCCAATATTTTAAGCCAGATTTGAGTTGGGATGTCCACCTTGATGTTCTTTTGATGGTGTAAAAAGCCCTTCTTGCCTTGTCCCTCAGGTCGTTCACAGCTTTGTTGAAGTTACCTGTGGAGCTGATGTTTAGGCCGAGGTACGTATAGGTTTTTGTTTGTTCTAGAGCAATGGTGTCTAGAAAGAATTTGTATTTGTGGTGTTGGAAGCTGGGTCTTTTTTGGGAAAACATAATTTTTGTCTTTGTTAGGCCCAGGTCTGTGAGAATGTGTGCAGAAGGTCCAGGTGCTGTTGTAGCCCTTCTTTGGTTGGAGACAGCACCAGATCATCTGCAAACAGAAGGCATTTGACGTCTGTGTCAGCTAGGCTGATGCCCGGTGCTGCAGACTGGTCTAACGCCCTCGCCAGTTCTTTGATGTAGATGTCGAAGAGGGTCGGACTCAGGCTGCATCCTTGCCTCGTGCATTCCTATGGAAGTTGCTCAGTGGTGCATGAAGCAAACATCCGGGTATTCAGTATGCGGAAGTTTCAGATTTTCCCGCTCTGTTGGGCCCATAGAGCATGCGCACTAGTGTTTCCTGTAGCCCCCCCTTTGGATTAAGCTGTGAATTTTACTACTTTAAGGCCCTATGATATAAATAAGGGCTATTCCAGTGTTAGAACTGAGAAGTTGAAACCCCATAAAAAATGTATCCACTGAGTTACAGACGTCTCTTTCTCAATGTGAGTCAATGGAAAAAAGTCTTCTTAGGCCCAATGGCATCACGTGACGGACCCAGAAGTTGTAATTCCACTGTTTGGCCGCTATGTTAAATTGGCTTCAAAGTGTGGCGCACTTCCTGGGGGCTTGGTTGTAGCCCACAGCTAACTCATTGACTCCATGGTAGCATTAGACTTCCTGTTTCCATCCCCCAAAGCATCATGGGAACTGTAGTTCCAAGAGTTAGAGCATGATTATATCCCAGATACAAAGACAAAGAATAATAATAGAAGTGACAGGGTTGCACTTTACAGAATACTATAAAACAGCATTTTATGACATTACATCTAAGATTTTTCTGTCTTTTTTAAGTTATTTTTAGTTAGAATTCTTTGTTATTTGTCATAGTCATATGTACAACAATTACAATAAAGAAGTAATTGGCAATTACATTCTTAATTATTTTTTGTTCAGTTTAGTTTTATTTTGTATAATTAAAATAAAATACAGTGCAGGGAGAGAGAGGCAGAATACCCAATGTTCTTATTTAAAGCCTCCTCCTATATAATCTTAACATTTGAAAATGTTATAGAGAACACAAAAATTAACATACAGAAAATAATATAACTGCATAAAAGTGATGGCAAGCTAACAGAACATATATTTAATAATAAGAACAATAATAATAATAATATCACAATAAAAGCAGAAAAATGTGAGTGTTTGCATGTGTTTGTGAGGGGGGCATTGGTTTATACATTGGTTTATATTGACTCCTGAGCAATAGTAATGATACATGTCACTATAATGAAACAAATTAAACATGGACAACAATACATGGAAAAAAAACGGTTACAAAACAGCAGTTAAATGGTCTTTTAATCATTTTTGCTAACATTTTATAGACATTATAGACATTTTGTTACAGTTTTCTTGCCAGGTGGGAAAAGCCAATGTAGGATGAAAATCTAAAGATTGACGAGTTGAGTAAGCATAGACCTGTGAATTTGTTTTGAAGTTAGTCTGCTCAGGAATATTCCCTTCACTTGAATGTATCTTATAAATAAAAACATATATTTGAGAAATATTGACGTAAGACATAAATAGTAGGCAGGTGTACAACAATTATATCTACTGTGTGGGTTAAACAGCTTGTATACAGGAGGTAAACAAATATATGTATACTGCAATGGTGCAGGTATAAACTATAATATAAATAGATTTAAACAGGTAGTTTACAGTAAGTAGTATAAAGGTAAAGTGTATCAGTTCAGTGAGAGTAACATAGTGACAAGCTCGAGAGCTCAGAAGTTCTAAAGTCTTATCGCCTGGGGGATGACACTGTTTGTCAGCCTGGTGGGATGGGACTGGATGCTGCGGTATCATCCGTCGGACGGCAGCAGGCAGACCAGTTTGTGTCTGGGGTGATTGGAGTCTCTGATGAGCCAGTTGGCCTTCTTCCTACACCTCTGGGTGTAGAGGTTTCGTATGGATGGCAGTTTCTGTATATCTGTAATATTCTTCAGGTGAAGCAGATTGAAGGTGAAGATCTGCGGCTGAAAAACGACATCCAGGACATCAAAGATCAGAACGAGCTGCTGGAGTTTCGGATCTTAGAGCTCGAGGTAAAACAGTCAGACAGACAAAAACTACAACAACAACAACAACAACAACTGACTGACTGACTGACTGATGTACTGTTTCTCTGTTTCTATGGAAACTATGTTTACTGTTCAGGAGAGGGAGCGGCGCTCACCCGCCATTAACTTCCAACAACTCCATTTCCCAGAAGGCCTCAGTCCTCTGCAGATCTACTGCGAGGCAGAGGGAGTTACTGTGAGTAAAAGTACACCTGAGTACACCTGTAAACAAGCCTGTTAAGACCTGTGTAACACCTGAGTACACCAGAGTAATTATATGTTTTTCTGGATGATGTTTATTGTTACTTTTGTTCCTCAGGAGATTGTGATCAGTGAGTTGATGAAGAAGCTGGACATTCTGGGAGATAACGCCGTAAGTGTATGTTGAATTTATTTTGTACATGTATGTATGTTTTATATTAGTTTATCAGTTTTGACCTGAACTACTACTTCTAACATCGCAATCTAGTTCTGTTTTGGACCGGAACTAAATTTACAAACAGCTTGTTTGAAACAGGTGATCCAGTTTTTGATGACTGTGGTCAGATTTAACACCTGCTGCCATAAATCCACCTGTAGAATTAATCAGTTATAAAATAGTCCATTGCCTCCATTTGCCCTCCTGTTTTGTTGACATACTGATGTTTGACTGATGAATTTCTTTGATCTTGATCTTGATTTGATCTTTTTGGATCTCAGAACTAAAAATAAACATAAACATTGTTGATGTTTTGTTGACATGTTGTTGATGTGTTGTCATCGTGTTGTTGACATGTTGTTGATGCGTTGTCACCATGTTGTTGATGTATTTTTGACATGTTTTTCATCATGTTGTTGACGTGTTGTTGTTTGCATGTTTTCCTGCAGAATCTGTCCAATGAGGAGCAAGTGGTGGTGATCCATGCCAGGACAGTGCTGACTCTGGCAGAAAAGGTAACAGACACACCAGGGGGGTGTACTACAAAGCAAGTTCTTTATAGCCAGGCTTTCTCTGTGTTAGCTGACTCGTCACACCCTTAAACTCTAATTAGAGATCATTGGTATCACGACAGGGGTTATCAACTTCCTCTGTTAACCAGATTTTCTTCATTCGTGGCCGTTTGACGTCATTTGAGTCTTCCACACAAACCGACCGATTGCGTGCCATCTACTTCAGACAGGGGGAACAGGTCATTATAATTGAAAGCTATGAAGAATATTAAAAAAATTACAGCAAAAAGCAAAACTGACCATGTTTACATGCACAGGATATTCCAGTTTTTGTCCTTATTCTGAAAAAGACAATATTCCTATTAAGCTGTTTACATGGGTAATGAAAATTAATATTCCCCTTATATTTCCGTTTACATGCAGCCGATCATACTTCAACTAAAGTACCGCCAAGACCTACGTCCTACGGCAACGCCTTCAAAATATGTTGATATCAAAGTCTTTCAACATGCATGCTTTTCATTTGGGCAGCATCTCTACCCTAGCCTGACAAACTGTTGGCTAGTTGGTTTGTTTACAATGCACAGAGCTGAGCGTAAACAGGCAAGAGGCCATGTGCAAAAACCCCAATTGAAATGCATATTCTGAATGTGCTGTATATATGTCCAAAGAATGCTCCTAAAACCCTGAATAATACCAACATATCCCACATGTCTTAATTGGAAAATGCATAATTCGGAACAAGGCCTAATTTAGAAAATCCAAGCGGAATAAGCTGTTTACATGACCTGTATCAAATTCGGATATTGTTATCTTCGTTTATGTAAATGTAGTAAGATAATAAAGAATACGTGGAAATCACTTTAGTTTTTATCCAAATCAAAGTGAAATTAATTCAATTGATCAAATATTTTCTGTGATAAATACCAATAGACTAATCAATTTTCTAATCATGGATCTATTAGCTCCAATACCAGCAGTGTAAAACAGACTTGGCAGCAAATGGGGACCAAGAATGTAGCTGCTGAGTGTATCACAGCAGATCTGGATGATCTGCTGTGAAAAGACTCCAGTGATGGTCTGTGGGTGATTCTATTCCACCTTTGACTCCAGGGTATCCTGTGAAGGAATCACACTGCATTTTATATGCACGTTATGGTCATACTAATTAATAATGTGAACAGTGAACGTATGCTACCTACGATTTTATAGAAGTCTTCTTTTATAGCCAATGTGGGCCATCACAGTCATTTCATTAATGAGAATTTAGAAGTTGTTAATATTAGTTTGAATCATGTATATAAACAGTGAATCATATGACACCAAATTAAATAAAGTTTGCGTTTAATTTGTCTCCCTCACTCATCTTCTCTCTGTCTGTCAGTGTTTTTAGTATTTCATTAGAGTCTCTGATGTTACAAAAATACAAATCACCAGTGAAATAATAAATACATAGTTTTTTATCCACAGTTATTCGTCACATCCCAAACGGAGACTGTTTCTTTTTACTTTTAAAAGACTTAAATAAGTCTCAGTAAAAACCTTTGTACCTGCATTCACATTTCTTTAGATTAGAAAAATCCATATTTTCACTTCAGGATGGAAACCTGCACAGAATGCACATTTGTTTGCCCCCCTAAGGGGTCCTGACCCACAGGTGAGGATGGGACATGAGTGATGTCACTTCCTGCCACCCTTTCTAACTCTTTCTTCATTTTGTTCATCAACCTGTCACTCTCTACCTGTCTGTCTGGTCAGTGGTTGGAGTCCATCGAAGTGACAAAGTCGGCGCTTCAGCAGAAGATGTTGGACATTGAAAGCGAGAAGGTAAAACTCTAAATGTCAGGAAGATGTATCTATATCAGATTGCCTCCTGATGTCTTCATCTCCATCTGGTGTTATTATTATTATTATTGGGGGGCTTTTTATTCCTTTATTAGATATTGATAGTGTAGAGATCAAAGGTCCCCAGACAGATTCATGGTTGGCATCTTAACCTCTACTCAATGAGAATGATAGCCAGGGAACCAGACATATCTGCGAGCTCATGTTTTATTTGCTCTGGCAGAGAGGTTTACCCCCTCTCCCATTCAGACTGATTTTCTCAGAACTGGTATGTGGTGAGCCAATCACAACCAATCAAAATCTAATATGGGGCGGGTTTAATACGATGACTGACAGAGAGGAGTGCTGTTGACGCATCTTCGTAAATAACCAAAATGGCTGCCGCCGATGCGGAACGTCCCTTGGAAATCAAAAATGAACTGAGAGGTTCCAGACTTATATGAACTTGCAAATTAGTCTTCCAATGCCAGGCTACGAAAATGCCTCAAAGTAACAGTGTTCTTAAAAGTTCTGAAATACAATTTGACATTTTGAAAACACAAACACAGTTGAGTTTCACTTGAAGGAGTTTGTTGAACTTTTACACTGAACCAACAGAGGAGCTCATCGTCATGGTTACACCTCAGCTAAAAACAATCAGACATGGTGAAGGTGTTTGTGGTTGTAATGATGTTGTAAGAACAAACCTCAGTAGCATTGTTATGTGTGTTTGAACTCAGATATTGTTTAACAAAATTCCTCAGTCATTTGGGTTCAGAGCTTCTGTTTCACATTAATTTGCTGCCAGTTGAGAAACATAAGCGGTTGCTAGTTTGATTACCAGTAAGTGTGACAGCAGCTCAAGTAGCACAACCTTCACAACAGTGACCTCAGAACTCTCTGTCTTGTTTTCTAGGATCTGTTCAGTAAACAGAAAGGTTACCTGGACGAAGAGCTGGACTACAGGAAGCAGTCGATGGATCAGGCTCATAAGGTCAGTGTGAGCAGCAAAGCAACAAAAAACTAGTTGGAGAAAAAGAGACATAAGTGGAAATGACCATAAAGGCGTGTGATGTATTTGTTTTTGAAGGTGTTGTTGCAGTACAAAACTGATTCACTAAAGCAAAACAAAAACATATGAAACAACTCAGGAGGTAGCTGATGCTGTACAGTCCAAATACACCCAGGTATACAACATTTCCCCTGAGTATACAGGGTTTGACCCGGGTATACAGGGTTTCCCCCAGGTGAATAAAGAGTGTATAATGTATTTGAAAACAACATTACATAACCAATTCATTATTTTATATTTTTAAACTTGGTTATATTCCAGCACAGCATTGCACTTATATGATCAGATGAAATATTTTATTATTCTATTTTCTAATATTTTAAAATGTCTGTCCTTGATGCAGAGGATCCTGGAGCTGGAGGCCATGTTGTTTGAAGCTCTGCAACAGGAGGAGGAGTCCAGGTTGGAGGGATTCAAGATAGAAGAGGGTCGTCTGTCTGAAACACTGACGGAGGAAGAGAGACAAGGGCTTAGGAGAGCAATGGACCAATGGAAACGAACTGTGATGTTCGAGCTCAGAGAGAGAGACGCCCAGATCCTCAGAGAGAGGATGGAACTACTGCAACTCACCCAACAGGTAAAATTCCATATATGTGTACCCATACATGGCCAATAAAGCTGATTCTAACCAACAGGTGAACATGTAAAGAACAGGTAAACATTCGGCCAACAGGAAAACATTTGACCAACAGGGAAACAACAGGTTAACAGTCAGCCAACAGGGAAACATTTACATGACAGGTAAACATTTTGTAGCCATCTCACTGCTACTTGCAAGTCCTCCTCAGCACAGACCTTGACCAGTAACAGTCACACCAATGCACTTTATTGTCCGTTTCACACACAGTAACAACAAGGTAAGCTGTTGTGCGCTTTTACACGCTGCCCGGCTCCTCAGAGCCACTGTTCGTACCACAAACTCTCTCCGTCCTTGAGTGTGCGAGAACCCAGAGCTCCAGCCGCTACTGGACATTTAAACAGCAGGTAAACATTTAAACAACAGGTAAACACCACAGTAACACTTGCCTCACTTCCAGATCCGGGTATGATGGCGCCTGTGTGATATCTGTCCTGTGAGTTGCTGTTTGTTCTCAATGATGGATTGCTGCTCGGGGTGTATGATCGCCAGATCACAGGAATTTACATTGATGAGAAGTGAAAACTAATTGGGCTTTCCATTGCAACATCAGCGTGCAGCGGCAGAGGTACTCTCTCAACTTCGGTTCCACCATTTGGAACCGAAGTTGCCTTCTGGATTATCCTGACACCAGTAACGTCCCGTCTACAAAGTGCTGTACATAAGTAAAAAAAAATTATTTCAATTTTATTTGTCATATATTTAATACTTCTACCAAAATGACCAAATGAAATGTGTTGAACAATGAAAAAATATTAAATATGCATACAATTTACTTATTTATTTATTACATATATGAAAGAATCAAAGCATAAATTTGTCAAACATTCATTGAGAACAAATTACTTTTTCGTGTCAAGGACCTCCAAAATAGATGCACAATAGAGCACAGACCGTGTTTGAGAAGATTTTGCTGGAAACAATTCCCTCTAAGAAGATAGACTAATTTACATTTCCTGGAAGTTAATGGAATAAATGCAAAATTGATCTATTTTTCCTTCTGCTGGAAACCCCCTTCAACCCTCTCAAGGACCCCTGGTGGTCTTCGCATCCCAGTTTGGGAGCCAGTCTTCTCTCAAATATTTTTATTGAATTTTACATGTATCACATCGCATATACACACATGCTCATACATTGTAAATTTTTCAGAGTAATTCAACATAAACATAAACACCCCTCCCCTCCCACTAGCCGCACCTACAAACCATGATTCCTGAGGAGGATTATTCCTGGAGTAGGGAACTGCTGGAAGTCAAGTATTGAATCGCAAGATAAATAAATAAGAATAAAATAAGTAAATAAATAAACACACAAACGGGATGAATAGATAAAAAAAAATAAAGATAAACAATTAGAAGGCGGCAAATTTAGACAATGACTGATACAGACACTGTAACTGACAGAAAGAAAAAAAACCAAGGAAAGAGGGGCAGGTACTTCAATCTCACTTGAGGTTAAAGTAAAGTATAGGTAAAGTATTTCAGGAAAGGTCCCCATACCTTCTGGAACTTCTTGCTCGAGTCACAAACTGAGTAACGGATCTTTTCGAGGTCTAGACAGGACATGACGTCCCTTAACCACTGAGCGTGTGTGGGCGGGGCAGCATCCCTCCACCTCAATAGAATCGCACGCCTAGCCAAAAGCGAGGCAAAGAACAGTGTGCGGCTTTTGGTTGGAGTGAGGCGCATGTCATCTTCACCAGTGGTGCCGAAAATGGCAATCAGTGGACTGGGGTCTAGCTCAAGATTAAGAACAAGGGACAAAGTTTGGAAAACATCTCTCCAGTATCTTTCCAGGCTGGGAGCCAGTCTTCTAAACAAATCAATAACCACCAATAAAAAAATAGGAATGTCATTAAGAATCAATACACAGATACGAAATGAATACCAGTGTTTTGAAAATGATACTAATTACTGCAGTTTTTGTTATCAATAGTTTCTAAGCCTCATTCCATAACTCAGTGTCATTATTCTAATATAGCCAGAGAGTATTTGTTTAAATGCTGGAACACTTAAAGTTTCAGTCATACTTACAAGATTACAAACCAAAATGAGAGCACATAATCACACAGTTGTATTTGTTGTGACATTTCATACAGTTTCTCTAATTTGAAGTGATTGTTTTGTGCTGCTTTGCTTCTATTTGAAGTCTACAGGCCAATATATAATGTGTAACTCTTATTTTTATGCAGCATATATGCTTAAATATTGAAATACACAAGGTTTCTGTTGAATTCTTAATGTTTATAAAAAGTTTTTAAATCAAGGAGTGTGTGCTGAATGGGATTTCTGGTTTTGCCATGGTATCAAATCAGTTAATCAAATTCTCTTTCACGGTCATGGTGTCTAAATAGGGTCAGTTCTCTTGTTGTTTTCAGTCCAAAATGGGGGCAGCACTACCGCAGCTTCATCTCCTTTTAATGTCTTTGAATAATGTGGTAAAGGTCGCCACTTGGCACAATCCCAAAATTTAATTTGACAATATTAGTTATATTGTTACTGCTGCATCTCCTGCTGCTCTGATTTTTTCAAGTGAGGAACGTAACAAATGTCTTTATTTTTTTGAGGGGAAAGTAAATGACTGTCATCAGACCTAACATTTTCCTTCAACTTCACCCACCATCTTGTGCTCCTCTTGGCCTGCAATCATGGTTTTTCTCCTACAAAACACATCCAAGATCTTACTAACTTTGTTAACCATATGAAAACTTTGCCTTTCCCTCTTGATGTCTTTAAGTTGAGTTAATGTCATTGGCTCGATTGGTCCGAAGGTGCTCTCTACAATCAACAACTCTCTGTTATTTGTTCATGTCCCTGCTCATTTCAAACACGTTGTTATTCAACCATTTCTCAAAAAAAAAAAAAAGATTCTTCTCAACCCCAAAATTACACTCAACAGAAACAGTCCTTTTCAGAATCTTGAATGATATCCTGATGCATGGTGTTGCAGAAGAGTGTTCTGTGTTGGTTTTGTTGGATCTCAGGGCAGCTTCTGACTATGTGGACCATGGATCATATCTTGGTTGAGAGACTGGGGCAATAGGTTTGGATCCCTGGGTCAGCCCTGCAGTTTGTTTGTTCTCAGTCCTCGGTCGAATTCTGTTTTCCCCGTAAATGCTTCCCTTTGGACACTTTAAAAGTGTCTCCTATCACTGTTATGCAGATAATATTTAATTATATCTGATTTAAACCTCGAAACATAGCGTCATTGTCCATAAGAAATTTAAGTGTTACTATGGTCCAGGTTCTGACTCTGGACCAACATGTCAAGTATCTGATTTGCTCTTGTTTTTTCCAGCTGAGAAATATTGCAAAGCTCAGATCGTTTACAGGTGGTCCAAAATGCTGCTGCTAACCTCTTTACTAGGTCTTCCAAAAGGTCTTATGTGACGCTGATTTTTAGAATCAAGTTAAAAGTGATCATGATCGCCTGTAGCGCTCTGCATTGTCAGGCACCTGCCTACATTGAAGATCTACTACAGCCCTGTTGCACCAGCTCTGATCAGGGTTTGCTGGTTGTTTCTTGATCCGGAATTAAAACTAAAACTAAAGCTTTTAAGGTAAATTCTGGAACTCTCTCCCTTTGGACTTTAGATCTGAGGGCATCTTTAAAAAGAAAGTCAGGACCCATTTGTTTAGACTGGCCTTTGTGTAATTTTTATATTTCCTATTTGTTTGTTCTTTATTGTGTTTTATGTCTGTATGTATGTTGACGCTTTATTTCCTCTGTGAAGCACTTTGTGACGTCTAAAGGTGCTGAATAAATAAAGTACTTACATATAGATAACAGGTAAACATTTAAACAGGTAAACCATTTGTGTTGTGTGTTTCATGTCGATTAATAAGTATGATATCTGTGTTTGGCAGAGGAACAAGGAGCTGGAGGAATTTATAGAAGCACAGAAACGACAGATTAAAGAACTGGAGGAGAAGGTAATGCTACTAAACTACTACTACTAAACTACTAAAAACACAAAAGAGTGGTTTTGGATGGAGACATTAATGTATCTGCTTTCTGTGACAGTAAACTGACTCTCCACTGTTTTTTGATTTTTGTTTCAGTTTCTATTTCTGTTTCTATTCTTCTCTTTGGCCTTCATCCTCTGGTCCTAACAGCAGCTGGTGAGTCACACAGCAACAAAGTTTACTGAAGGGCAAAAAGGGTTGTTTTGGTGGGACAACACTGTTTACAGTTGTGCAACACATTTTACTGCCACGCAACAGGGGTAACTGCAGGGCAGTCTACCCCAGGGTACTATAAGGTTTACCCCCACCATACAGAGTTTACTTCAGGTTTTCAGAGTTTACCCCAGATATACATGGTTTCTCCCAGGTACATAGTGTTTACCCCAGGTTCACAAGGTTTACCCCAGGTACACAAGGTTTGCCCCAGGTACACATGATTTCCCCCAGGTATAAAGGGTTTACCCCAGGTATACAGGGTTTCCCCAAGGGACACATAGTTTACCCCAGGTACACAAGGTTTACCCCAGGTACACAAGGTTTGCCCCAGGTATAAAGGGTTTACCCCAGGTATACAGGGTTTCCCCAAGGGACACATAGTTTACCCCAGGTATACAGGGTTTCCCCCAGGTACATAGTGTTTACTCCAGGTACACAAGGTTTGCCCCAGGTACACAGGCTTTCCCCCAGGTACACATGGTTTCCCCCAGGTATACAGGGGTTACCCCAGGTATACAGAGTTTACCCCAAGAGTTAATTCCAACTGCACAGGGTAATTGATTTTATGAGTCAATAGAAACCTATCATATCATTAATATCATGATTAAAGTGTCTATACCGCGTTAGAGTAAGGGTTTTAACATTTCATTCTTTGTTCTAGTGTCTGCAGGCCTCCAGAGTCGAGCAGCTGAACACTCAGGGGGGTCATCTCAGTCTGGATTAAACCAAACAACAAGAGGATTCAGAAGGATTCAGGGTTTGGAACCAGCAGCTTCCAGACTGAGGCACGTTGGCTTCACTGCCCCACTGACCTGCCTATGGCTGCTGTCAGCCAATCAGAGCAGAGCCCAGCTGCCAGCTGACTCTGGAACCGCCACACCTCATAGACAGAGACATGGGAGGCTTCCATGGCAACAGAGAAACGTTGTTTTACAGACAAATGAAAACAACAACTGGCAACATGATACCTAGTGTCCTCTGAGCTACTGTTAGCTACACCTGAAATGCAGCTGCCAAACACACATTGTGGCTCAGGAGGCCGGCTGGACCAAAGCTGGACTGATATCATAGCTTAGCTAAGTTACTGTAGTTGAATTAATTCAGTCAAGTCAGCTAATTGACTTCATTGTTAAGGAGTTGACTGGGTCAGTTCCGGTTAACTAACCTGTTTGTGGGTTAATTAAGCTGCAGTGACAGAGGCAGAGCTCAATGAACTACAACAGAAGTTCAGGAAAGTAGTTGCTTAGTTACCTTGATGAGTTCACACAGTTGAATCACAGTAGAAACACAATAGAAAACATTAGACACTATTGTTTAATAGAGCGTTCTCATCGGACTTTGTTCTGATTGGTTGTTCCACTTGCAGACTGGAGAGTGGTTTAACACTGTAGAGCCTTTCAGCTCCACTTGTGAATCTAAGGTTACAGTGTGTAACCATCCTATAGTTTCAGCTTGCTTGAATCATCCCGGGACCAAAAGGTTATGAAGGAAACACTTCCTCATGATGTCAGGTCTGCTGGAGGTAAGAGCTGCAACATCTGAGCATCAAGAAAACAACAAAATGATGTGAAGAAACGAAGCATGACGTTTGAGAGAAGTCTGAAACAGGTTTAAAAACTGGTTCAATAATAAACCTGCTGCAGTTCGCTATGACCACTCCGCACAGTTTAGATTTGATCCAGTCTCTGTAACAGATTATAATGTGCAGGTTTCACAATAAAGTACAACGTCAGTTCTTCATAGACCTGACTGAATAATAGAGGATAATTTCACAAAACAATACAAAAATCTATACTTATACGAATTCATGCATTCTTTGTTTTACTCTGCTACTAGGGTTAATCAGGACATTTGATACTGAAAGGCCTATCTGATCAAACAAAATGGAAATGGGAAAATAGAAAGTGAGTTAAATAAAAGTAAAGTAGAGAAAATGGAAATGTTCAAATACAAAGTTGAATTGTAAGCAAAGACTTAATATTATATAGTTGGGTTTATTTTCAAATCATATTAATGTTTTCTCTTTTCCTTCACAGTTAAAATTTGCCATCTTCAATTTCAATTTGTTACCAATTTGTCATTTTAATATTACATTCCCTGTTTTTATTCATTTAACTATGATAATCTTTGGTGATGGAGTAAAAAGAACATGATTTATTTACCATTTAAAATGTGAATTATCTTCTGTTGGTCCTGCAGTGTCCTCAGTGTTTAACTGAAGCAGGTTCAGAACAGAATCAACACCATGAATCTGTTCATATTTTAAAAACTGAATCCTGCTGTTGTACTTTTGTTATTCCAGATGATATTTTTCTATCTCTGCTGTGAGTCTGAACTCAGTGAACATCTGAAGAGTCGGCAACTTGATGTGAATACAGATTAAAAATGGTGTAAACGAGACTGAAGATAAAACTGTGTTTGTGTTTGGTTGTTGAAGATGAAAATCTGTTTTACAAACTGACTCTGATTGTGGTCACCATGGTTTTTATTATTTGATCAACTATTTCTTTCCTCAGAGAAATAGATAGATAGATTACTTTATTCATCCCCGAAGGGAAATTAGGTGATAAGGGAAATAATAATAATAAGGGAAATGTTTTGGAAATGATGTCACGAAATGCCGTTAAAACATCAACACATCCCTTCTCCTGTCTGTATGAAGTGTTAAATGTTTGATACAGATGACAAATGGCAGGTTTAGGGGGAAAAGTGTCTAAAATGATGCAGCAGATATGTGCAAAATTTTCATCTGATGAAATGATGCAGACATGAAAACACCAACTATTTCTCTGGGTTGTCATGGTACCGGCTGCCTGCAGATGGAATCAGGTAGCAGGATAATATTTGATCATATTTCAGTGGTATTTAGAGATAAGGTAATTTACAATACAAGTACAGGTGGGCAGGCAAGTACAGGTAAAACTGCAGTTACAGATTCAAAAACTTAGTAGAAAACACAAGGACCGAAACCTATGCTGAACTGAGACGAACCGACAAAGAACAAAGGATCACAGGCCTGGACTATGAAGCAGGTTCAACATACCCAGGATCTCTTTTCATTATCTGGCTTCACTAAATCAAATGTAATAGTGCTAAAATAAGCTAAGCTGTCACACGACGGTGGTTATCAACTCGGTAAGACAACCCAGGGTTTGCCAATCTGGCCATGAGCGCGTTCACATAAAGGCGGAGGGTTTACAGCCTTTGATCAATCACAAACATGGACAAGTCTACTGGCAACAGAGCGAAAAGCAATCTACAATATTAGAGAAATACGAAGAAGTTAAACACATAATCCAGGCTGAAAGCAACCCAGCTGCAGCTGCCAAAATTAAGCTGTAGCGAAAGTTCAACCAGGAAGGCTGGATACCTACGCTCCCTCGTTATTTTACATCCCTCTCTCTCTTCCCGCTTCAGTGTCATCAGCTGATTGAGGGCGTTTTCACTCTCTCACTCAACCAATCATATTCTTGCCATGTCCCTCATACGCCAATCATGTCATAGCTGTCAAAGTTTACAGCTGTTCTATCTATCTGCTTCCATCAGGTGTCATTTCAGGCAAACCAAAGCATCCCTCCTCCACTCCAATCACCTCCAGTCCTCATTACCGCCAGCTCCACAGAGTTCTTCCTCCACCTCCCTTTATATTCAGTTCCAAAGGTCCGCCCACCGCGCTCATCAGAAGCCTGTCCTCATTCATCAGTCTCAGCATTCCTTCATTTCTTCATCATCAACACCACCACCAGTTGAACCCTCTTTAAGCCTCTGGTGATTAAGTCTCCAAATGCAGGAAAAAATCACAGACTGTGTGAATGTGTAAAAGTTAACAGACTGATTATATCACTGCCCATTAGGACACCAGTAGATCTGACCATTATTACGTCTGTGTATATTCCATTAATGTGTTGCTTAAACGTATTTTTATGGCGTGTCAACAGTTTCAGTCTAATTCTTTCAGCTGCAGTCTGTCAAACAGACTTGGGAGCAAATAAGAACTAATTATAAAATTGTGAATTCACAGCAGTCAGTAGTTTACTTTCATATAAGTACAAGTACAAGGCTTCAGTGCTTCAGTCAGTCTGTTGTAGAATGATATCTACAGAAGCACAATGAATGACATGAAGACAGGAGGGGCCTGACCTGTCACACTGCAACATACAGTTATTTGCACTTTCTATTGAAGTGCTACAACTCTTGCAAATTCGCAACTCTGCCAGTATTAATAGTTTGGGTTCAGGTCCACTATGACAAAAATACTTGATGTACATGCAGTAGATATATTTGCAGTTAGATATATTTGGCGGTATGCTCTATTCTGGGACCTCCCTGCCCTTCCGTGCAGACGTGGAAAGCTTAAGGCAGGAGAGCAGCGGAAAGAACCCCCCATAGGGTCCAGAACAGAGCAGCATCAATGACAACAGAAATGACATTGATAAGTCAGACACAGCATGAAGGGAGGAGCTGGGGTGGAGGTGGGTTGTGAAGCGGCTTGCAGAAGGAAGCAGCCAGGATAGGCGGCTGAAGCAGCTTAAATAGGGCGCCCTGGATGAGATCGCCAATAGATGCGTGGAAGGGAATCAGCTGATCCATCAGCTGATGTGGCTGCTGGATTGCAATGGTCAGCTGATGTAGCTGGGATATTGAGCTGAGCTTGACTCCGTGGCCTATCTGAACTAACACGATGCTCAATTTTTGATGCCAAATATTAGTATATTTTGCATTTTCTTGTTGTTTATTCTTTACGCATGCAGAGGTTCCATGTTGTTTCTTCAGAGATGGTCCTGTGGATGTTCCTGAGCATTGAGATAACGTCTGCTTAGTTTTTCACATCGTTCTCTGTGAACTTCACACACTGTTGAGGTGAAAATCTGGATTTATGAGAAACTCAAACCAACACAAATCACTTGACATTCCAAGTCAATGAGATCCCATTTTCCTGATGTGTGATGAACAACGGAATCTCTTCAACACCTGAACTCATACTCTGCTGCTGCCACATAATTGGCTGATGAGATATTATTATTTTAGTATATATTAGATATTATAATGAACAGATGTGCCGGGGTACCTAATAAAGTGACCACCGAGTGTAGAGGTTCAATCAGATACATTTAGTGTATCATGTATGTACTGCGTATACATAATATTGAGTACAACATATATACATACTGAATATACTGCTGTCAGATACACACAGTGTGTATGTGAGATTCTGTCAGACAAGAAGTGACTTCTCATTTTAAAACCTTTAGAGAGCTTCATGTTAACATGAAGATAGGGAATTTGTTATGCTCCACTGAGTGTTTGTGTGTGTGATTGTGTGCGTGTGCATGTGTGTGTGTGTTTGTGTGTGTGTGCGTGTGATCAGATAAAATGAATGTGACAGGCAAAGAAATCCAGTTCAGACCACAGAGCTGCAGAGCATCAGCAGTAATGAGCACTGACCTGTGTGTGTGTGTGTGTGTGTGTGTGTGTGTGTGTGTGTGTTTGTGTCCAGTTAAAAAGCTGGAGGACAGGACTGTGAGTCTCTACATTCACACTGCAGGTCCTAGTGCTCAATTTGAATTTTTTGCTTAGATCCATTTTTTTTTGTTTGGCTGTTGACATTATTTTTTTAAACTAATGCAGTGCCCGTTCAACCTGGAGCAGAACCAGGCTCTGGGTGGGCGTCTATCTGCCTCGACCAAGTCGGGTTGAAAGAGGAAGAGAGAGGGGGAGAGGGGAGAGAGAGGGGGAGGACAGACAACATAATAATCAGACTAATAATAATCAGTGCAGCAGTGAGTGTGGAGCAGGAACATGGGGGCAGTAGACGGCCTGCAGTCACAGATCCAGACTCTACAGCTCCAGAGGCACAAACACCTGCAGGAAGAGAGAAAGCTCCAAACTACAGGAAGAGGTGGAGTTAGTAACATGCAGTAATGGGATAAGAGAGGAGAGAGGAGCTCAGTGCATCATGGGAAATCCCCCGGCAGTCTAAGCCTATAGCAGCATAACTAAGGGATGGTTCAGGACTCACCTGAGCCAGCCCTAACTATAAGCTTTATCAAAGAGGAACGTTTGAAGCAGACTCTTAAATGAGGAGAGGGGGTCTGCCTCCAGAACCCAAACTGGGAGCTGGTTCCACAGGAGAGGAGCTTGGTAACTGAAGGATCTGGTTCCTGTTCTACTTTTAGAGACTTTAGGAACCACAAGTAACCCTGCATTCTGTGAGCGTAGTGCTCTAGTGGGGTAATACGGTATTATCAGCTCTTTAAGATATGATGGTGCCTGACCATTAAGAGCTTTGTAGGTGAGGAGGAGGATTTTAAATTCTATTCTAGATTTCACAGGGAGCCAGTGCAGAGAAGCTCATATTGGACAATTATGTTCTCTTTTGCTGGTTCCTGTCAGTACACGTGCAGCAATACACACTCTTATTCCACACCAACACTTTACAAACTTCAGCCCAACCAATGCTGACTCAGGTGATGTCACTTGAGGACATTTATCAGACATCACACAGCTCTCTCTGGAGACACCAAAGGCTTCATACTACTTTAAAACATGTACAGTAGATCTCCCTGGAAACACACTGAGGTGGAAATGTTAACAGATGAAACGTTTCTCTCTTCCAGGTTGATTTTAGACTTCAGATTGAACTTGTTATGTTAAATATATCAATTCTGGGCCCAGGTGTTTCTGTTTCTAATGTTTCTAATGGTTCAAAGTTCGTCAGATGTGAAACACTAATAGGAAACCTGAGTTTACTTCCTGGAACAAATCCACAACCTCTCTGATTTGCTTTCAGCTCTTCACAAGAGTCATTTTCTCTCTTCTTTCTCCCTCTGATCAGCTCCTCTCAGTCTCAGTTTGAGGTCACAGTTCCTCCCCTCCTCCATGGCCTCCTTTTTCCTCCTCCTCCTCATTCTGGTCTGCTCATTTATTGCCTGAGGTCTTCAGCCATCCCTCCTCCTCCTCCTCCTCCTCCTTCTCTTCTTCCTCGTCTCGTCTGGTCTCACATCAGATGTGTCCACGATGTCTGACAGGAGGCGTTCTCAGGAGGACGACTGCTCCTCTCTCCTGTCCCGGCTCGGTTCTGACTCTCCTCGACCTCGGATGAAGTATGGAGGGATGTTCTGCAACGTTGAAGGAGCTTTCGAGAACAAAACCTTGAACTTTGAGTCCTTCAGTCCGCAGACGCAGCGGCGCAGAGCTGCTCCAACCCAGAGTGATGGACATGATGGAGGAGGTGGAGGAGGAGGAGGAGGAGGGCAGACTGTGGTGTTTCCCTCCGGACACGCCCGGGAAAACTACAGCAAGAGAGAGGTTCAAATTTATTCATAATACTTTTTCTTTATTTAAAATGTCTTTGTGTTTGAAGGCAGCTCTTGCTTATGACTAATTTATTGATAGTTTAGTCATTAAAAACAAGGATTTACATATGTGAAAGTATAATTTATTCCGATTTAGAGCTGAAAACAGTTTGTGTTGACTGACAGAACACATTTGAAGACATCTGATGAATGTCTGTTTTCAGCTTTCTAAGTTTCCAGTTTTCACTTTGGTACTTTAAGTATATTTTACTGCTAATAATGTATTCACTACTTAAGTAATATTCTGAGTACTCCATTACTTTAATGGCGTATCTTTACATTGTACTGGTACTGTTACTGAAGTAAAGTATCTGAGTACTTCCTTTGGACTTTACAGGTACATTTCTGTTTCATGTTTACATGGAATCAGAATATTGATCAGTTTGATCAGTATGACGTGTATTACATATGAAACTACCAAACAGAATAATAACTTATAATACTTTATTACTAATATTAATCATATAATAATATTAATTTGACACAATAAATCAGTAAAACACACGCACACATACACACACCACGGCTGGTGGACGACACCAAGAGCCAATCAGCATGTAGCAAAAATGTGTGTGATCTCCTTTCAAAATAAAAGCACGTGACTTGTAGCAGGATGGATCTGTTATTTCATGATAGTTTATTCAATGTTTTAATTCAATGTGGCACACTTTTCACTCTCTGCCGTATTTCTCTAATTATTCTGACCAGCAGCAAAAAAAGGGTTAAGGTCTCAGCTGTAAATCAATATGTTTTAATGTGCACAAATGTTTTGTAAACCAGCCCCAGCACCGGGTTGGCTGGCACAATCTTGAAAAGCTAATGAAGCAACCAATAGAAACAATTGTTATTCTTTCCAGGAAACTAGTTGGAAAATGATTAAAAAACTTCGGACCTTTAAATAAAACCTTAAAACCGAAAGCTTTTATTTTGAAGCTACACACCGGAAGCCACATGTGTGTATATTGTCGGGAGAGTGACGTCAGAGCCGTCGGGAACAACAATAGCGGACTGTGAGTGTGTGTGTGTGTGTGGATCAATCAGCCGATCGCAGATCGATCAGGATGTCGTTCCAAACCAAGAAGAGCAGCACGAGACCCACGGTAGGTCTAACCCGAGCCGGGCCGGGCCGAGCCGGGCCGGGGTAAGGGGGGCTGGCAGGGATGATGCTGGGCCGGTGAGGCGGGATGCTGCAGATCCACCTGTCAATCACCGCGCCGCAAGAACCAGACCGAGTCTGACCGGGGACTGGGCTGAGCCGAGCCGAGCCGAGCCAAGCCGGGATAAACGGGGCTGGCAGGGATGATGCCTGGCCGGTGAGCCTGTCAATCACCAGCCGCTAGAAGCAGGCTGTCTGACCGGGCAGGGCCGTGCCGGGCCGGTTTAAAGAGGCTGACGTGAAGCTGTCTGCTGCTGAAATATTCATAAAATAAAATGATCATTTCAATGAAAGATGTTTAATGAATAAAAAGATTCAAACAGAAAACAGGATTTATATGAAAAAAAAGTGGTGCTTTCAGGGGAAATGTGACATTTAAGCATTGCCCGATTTCACATTTGACTTTGGAACCAACAATATGTTTATCCTAATATCCACAGCACCACCTGTCAATCAAGCGTCATTTACCTGTGTGACATCATCGCTGTGGGCGTGGCTGAAACCACAAACAACTAAACATATGAATCAGCTGTTTTTTTTTCTGATCACTTTTCAAAGTAAGAGCACACAATGAAGGAGAGAGACGATGTGTCTTTGTCCCACTGAGCCTGACAAACCTGCCTGAGGGAAAAATTAGATCTGGTTGGGTCTGAGAGTCTATAGATTTGAATCAATAATCAGTTGGACCAATAGAATGCTGCCCACTGTAGTTGTTAAAGTTTCCCAGTTTTCCGAACCAGACGTGGTTCAGATTAAAGGAAGTTTTGACAGGAAGATCATTAATATAATTTTTCCTGCTTTGGTCGTCTTCCTGGTTCATTATTTAATTCTTTCATTATTGAAATGTGACTGAAACATGTTGAGATGAAGCCAAGAAATCAGCCGAAGTATATGAAGTATATGAAACACATTAAACTGTTAATACCCAGTGGATTTACTCAAAAGTAATAATACTTGAGTGTTTCCATGTTTTGCTACTTTATATGTTTCTTTAACGCAGCCCCTCACTGCTGCCCTGGAGCCACGGTCCCGGTTATCCTGGATAAACATAGGTTTTATTGACAATTTGAATCTGTTTTGGGATCTTTCTTCCCTCATCAGGACTGACAGATCAGGACTGACTTGCAGCACGCCGTCCAGTCCGCTCCACGTGATCCTCCATCGCTGCCTTTAGTGGCTCCCCCCCAGCTCCCCCCACCCGCTCCACCTGTCATTAATTCAGACCATTATTAGGGACTGAGCCTCCCGTACACACGGCACATCTAAAGGGGGTAACGATAACTACTTATGTCCTATTTGCTGTATTCCCGTTTCCTTTCTCCCTGCACTGAGACCTTACAATTTCGGCCTCTGTAATGTAACATCTTATATCTTATTGACTCATTCAATCTGTTAAAGGGCCCACACATTCTAAAGGTCACACTTTAGACCTGGTATTCTCGTCTGGTTTCCCACTCGAGCGTCTTATACTGTTGGATATGTTTGTAACTGACCATGAAGCTGTTACTTTTAAAGTTCCTCTTCAGCTCCCTATTCCTATTCCTCACCCCACATCATGGTCAGATAAATTCTGTGAGGTTTTTAATTCATTATCTTTTAATCCCACTTCTTCTTCTCTAAATCCAGATGCACTACACTCAAAACCAGGAAACAAAAATCAAATAACTCCCGCTGATTGAACAATCAAACCTGAAAAAACGGAAAGTCCAAGCGACAATGGAAGGTCAACAAGTCCAAACTAGTGTTGCACCATCTCAAAAAACAATTGTTGACCGAAATGTTGTCAGAAATCAGTTAAGGATGCAAGATCGGCTTACTTCTCTGAACTGATAACTGTCACCCAAGATGGTGCCACAGTTGGTTGCCTCAGTGTGTTGGTGCACGTTACTTTCTTATTTTTTGTGTAAACATGGTGTTTTGCTTTCACTAAAGAAGAGCTCATGAACATCAGGGCTACAACCCCTGTTGATTTAATTCCCACTTTCATCACTTTGACCAGACAGTGAAACGCTGGAGGAGAGGGAAACGTGCCGGTGCGCTCGTGCGTGTCATTTTGCACACCGCTGCCAGGAATATTTCTTTCCATCGTGCGTTAACTGTGCATAAACTTGACGAACTTCAGCTACTGGTGGGGAAAAGACTTTTCTACATCTTCTGTTCTGTGCTTCACGGAGACGTGGCTGTGCGGATCAATCCCGGACTCAGGTTTCTAACTCCACAGAGCGGATCGCCACACAGAACTTTCCGGCAAGATGAAACGTGGAACGCTGCACATTATTCTGCTGTGGTTTCATATCAGCTGTGTTTTGTTTTTAATATTCAATCATTTTACCCAGCATCCTCTTTGTTTGTTTATTTCCAGGGCGACCGCCTGATCATCAAAGGAGGAAAAATCGTCAATGACGACCAGTCGTTTTACGCTGATGTCTACGTGGAGGACGGGACCATCAAGTACATAGATTCATTTTAAAAATAATTTTAGTTATTCAGTTGTTGTGTGGATTGTTTTAGCCGTTGTCTGTTCATGTTTCCTGTTTGAACTTTTTTCATTGAACGCCTGACCTCCATTTGTGTTGTGGGTCAACCTTAGACACATGTTAGCTTCACTGTCTCTGACATCATCAGACTTCCTGTCGTGTGTCCTGAGCAGACAGATCGGTGAGAACCTGATTGTCCCGCCTGGTGTGAAGACGGTGGACGCGTACGGTCAACTTGTGATCCCTGGAGGAGTCGACGCCAACACCAACCTGCAGGCTCCACAGAAAGGCCTGAACCCGACTGACGACTTCTACCAGGGAACCAGAGCCGCCTTGTCTGGAGGAACCACCACCATCAGTTAGATTATTACCAATAACCTATCAATACTCATCAATCAGGCTTCAGCCCGACAACAGTAGTGACAACAGTGATGGTTGTGTTTACAGTGGACCACGTGCTGGTGGAGCCAGGAACTAGTTTACTGTCAGCGTTTGATCAGTGGAGGGAGACGGCAGAACAGAAGGCGTGCTGCGACTTCTCTCTACACCTAGACATCACTCGCTGGCATGAAGGACTGTACGAAGAGCTGGAGACGCTCATCAAAGACAAAGGTCAGAGAACGGTTTGCTGATCATCAGATCATCATCTCAGAAACACTACCAGGAAATGAAATGTAAAACAAACAAGAAATTAATTTAAAATATATTGGAATTGCGCAAAGGAAAAGCAGCAATCACATCCAGAGCCTTAACACATCCAGAGCCTTAACACATCCAGAACCCCAACACATCCAGAACCCCAACACATCCAGAGCCTTAACACATCCAATACCCCAACACATCCAGAACCCCAACACATCCAATACCCCAACACATCCAGAACCCCAACACATCCAATACCCCAACACATCCAGGACCCTAACACATCCAGAACCTTAACACATCCAGAACCCCAACACATCCTTAACACATCCAGAGCCTTAACACATCCAGAACCCCAACACATCCAGAACCCCAACACATCCAGGACCTTAACACATCCAGAACCCCAACACATCCTTAACACATCCAGAGCCTTAACACATCCAGAACCCCAACACATCCAGAACCCCAACACATCCAGAACCCCAACACATCCTTAACACATCCAGAGCCTTAACACATCCAATACCCCAACACATCCAGGACCCTTACACATCCAGAACCTTAACACATTCAGGCCCCCAACACATCCAGAGCCTTAACACATCCAATACCCCAACACATCCAGGACCCCAACACATCCAATACCCCAACACATCCAGGACCCCAACACATCCAATACCCCAACACATCCAGAACCCCAACACATCCAATACCCCAACACATCCAGGACCCTAACACATCCAGAACCTTAACACATCCAGGACCCTTACACATCCAGAACCTTAACACATTCAGGCCCCCAACACATCCAGAACCTTAACACAGTCAGGCCCCCAACACATCCAGAACCTTAACACATCCAATACCCCAACACATCCAGAACCCCGACACATCCAGGCCCCTGACACATCCGGAACCCTAACACATCCAGGACTCCAACACACACAAATAAAAGAAACAATAGCAGCTCAAATAAGTACCTCAAACTAACTAACCACAGAAATACAGGGCAGGGTCTTTGCAGCCTGAGGGTTTGTCTGGTATATATATATGTAGAGGAGCATAAATAATCCACACCTGATTCGCATTGGAACCTGATCAGGCTCACTTAAGGTGGACTGACCTTTAAGGTAGACCAGCTAACCTTACCACACATGTTATGAATAAGGGAAGTGTTCAAGCAAAAACAGAGTGTTAAGTTGCACTTTAGCTCCTGTACTTTGTATTAACTGCAGTATTTGTGTTTCAGGTGTAAACTCCTTCCTGTTCTTCATGGCCTACAAAGACAAATACCAGAGCTCAGACTCTCAGGTGAAGTAGAGTTAAATTATAATTGCTTTGAATTAAACCTGTATACTTCAAACACTCACACAAATAAACAAGTGAAATGTGAAATAGTTTGTCCTCCTTGACTTGGAAATTTGAGATCTGCTCCGTTTTCCACTTTTTTTTGGAATATTCTTACAGGATTTTGGGTTAAGTACTCCACTGAGTAGCCCATTGTTGAAGCGCAACCTCCTGTTCTAATTCAAATTACTATTGTTGTTTGTTGTTGCTTTGATATGTCAGGGTTAGTATATGTCAATTTTTCCTCTTCATTTAACTGTATCAGCTTCCTGCTCTCATGGTTTCAGCTCTACGAGGCGTTCGGTGTCCTCCGAGATCTTGGAGCCATTGCACAAGTCCACGCAGAGAATGGTGACATCATTGATGAGGTAATGCAGCCTGACCAATGAGGCAGGAGCTCTCGCTTTTCATCATTCAGGGCCCCACCTTGTATTTTTATGAAATTAAGAAATGGGAATGAACTAAAGTACGTATGGAAGTGGTTTTAAGATAGAACAGATAGAATACATATATTGTTTTTTGTCCTGAATATTGGGTGAAAACTGCTGTGAAGAGAATTAAATAACATCTGCTTAAAACTACTTGACCTGTTTATTATCTTTTTTAAATTTATTCAATACTTTTAGAGTGAATTGAGACTTGTTTATGTTTTAGGAACAGAAAAAGCTTCTCTGTCTTGGCATCACTGGACCTGAAGGACACGTTTTGTCTCACCCTGAGGAGGTAAACGCACCTGTACCTCACCTGTAACACATCTCTAATTACACCTGTCACTCATCTGTAACACACCTGTAACATTCCTCTTATTACACCTGTAACTCATCTGTAACACACCTCTAATGACACCTGTAACTCACCTGTAATACGACTCTAGTTACACCTGTAACACATCTTTTATTACACCTGTAAGACACCTCTAACACACCTCTTATTAAGCCAGTAACTCACCTGTAATACCCCTCTAATTAGACCTGTAACACATCTGTAATTCACTTGTAACACACCTCTGATTACACTTGTAACTCTCCTAATACACATCTCTAATTACACCTGTAACTCACCTGGAACACATCTCTAAATACACCTGTAACACACCTCTAATTATAGCTGTAACTCACCTTGAAGACAGCTCTAATACATCTCTAATTGCACCTGTAACACACCTCCTAATTACACGTGTAACTTGATTGTAACACACTTCTAAATAAACCTGTAACACACCTGTAACACATCTCTAACATGCATGTAACACACCTCCAATTACACCTGTAACACACCTAATTACTAGCCTGGCATTGCTAGACTAATTCACAAATGCGTATCAGTCTGGAATCTCTCAGTTCATTTTTGATTTCCAAGGGGCATTATCAGTGGGCGGAGACAACCAGTCAGAGCAATGCAATGAACGGCGTTCGTCTCTGTCAGTCATCGTATTAAACCCTCCTCATACTAGATAAACGCTTGTGATTGGTTATCCTGATAAATCGCCATAGAAATCAGTTTCAGTGGGAGAGGGGCCAGACAGATCTGCCAGAGCAAATGAAACATGAGCTTGCAGATTCGTATGGTTCCCAGGCTGCCTAATTACACCTGTAACACATCTGTAACATGCCTGTAACACACTTCTTATTACACCTGTAACAATCTACAAATACACCTGTAACATGCCTGTAAAAACATCATTATACAAACATCCACAAGGTGGCATCAGAGGCAGTGAGCCATGTCTGTATTTCTGATGATCTGTGTTGTGTTTCAGGTGGAGACGGAGGCGGTGTATCGGGCAATCACCATTGCCAAACAGGCCAACTGCCCACTGTATGTTACTAAGGTGATGAGCAAATCTGCTGCTGATGTCATCGCCAAAGCCAGGAAGAAAGGTGACATGAGCATCATCTTTTCGTCATCACATTTTTGAATCCAGATAAGTTTCTAATTTAACTATAGACTGAATTAAG
This sequence comes from Lateolabrax maculatus, assembly GCA_031216445.1. Classification (NCBI taxonomy): domain Eukaryota; kingdom Metazoa; phylum Chordata; class Actinopteri; order Acropomatiformes; family Lateolabracidae; genus Lateolabrax; species Lateolabrax maculatus. The sequence goes on from CM062200.1 coordinate 112,823, forward strand.
ATTCTGGTTGAATCTTTCCTCCCCTTGTTAAAAATGTGAACCATCGACTCGGTCTGCCAGTACACAGGTTCTGTACCCGACTTCCACAAGACAATAAAGAGCTAACTCCCTCAGTGACCTCTGCCAAAGAAATTAACATGTCTTCCACTGAGTATTCCAGCTCTGCCTCCTCTATGGAGGACAAGTCAGTCAGGTTTAGGTGTTTGTCAAAGTGTTTCTTCCACCGACTGACAATATCCTCAGTCTGGGTCAGCAATTCTTCTCCCTGCTGAAAACAGTCTGGACTGAGTCCTGCCTCCTTCTCCTGAGAGGACTGCTTCCTCCTCTCGACAGCCATCTTCAATGCTGTTGGGCACCATCCTCCAACTCACCACTAGGTGATGATCAGCTGACAGCTCTACCCCTCTCTGTACCCAAGTATCCAAAGCATATAGCCCCACATAGAACCACACAAGAGGGTACACTTACGAACAGAGCTTATACAACAAACTACCTCTGAGGTTCAGATTGGGCAGGTAATTCCTCCCAATAAATCCAGCTCTGGTTGCTTGCTAGATGACATTCCACATCCCTGGAACCAGTTAATGATGCCCGGGGTCAGCATGCTTATGTCGTTGTCCCTGCCTGCTGCCCGGCTGACAATGCACCCAACCTTCACGCCTATCCCTGCAGGTGGTTGCTGGCCACACAAGGCAGCGGCTGCATGTAACTTTTTTGGGCTGTTCCCAACCAGGCCCTGTTTGTCATGACCCAGCCATCACGCTTGCCAGTGAGCTGCCCTCCTAGGTCTGGCTCCAGAAGATGCCCTGGTCTTCACCTTCTGGTCAATGTGCTGCAGCTACAATGTTGCTGTTCAATTTATGGTTTAAATCACTATTAATCTGTGAACAATTTGCCTTGGGAGACCCTTCCAGGGGCTACTGCCCCCCACAACAGCTACAGCTCCCAGGGTCACAGTGATTCACAAATCACTTCAGTATAACAATGCTCAGACAGATATTGTAGGTTAAACATCTTTCTGTTTCTGTCCTCAGGTATGGTAGTGTATGGGGAGCCAATCACAGCCAGCCTAGCCACTGACGGCTCTCATTATTGGTCCAAAGACTGGGCCATAGCTGCTGCCTTCGTTATGAGCCCACCTCTCAACCCTGACCCTTCAACTCCACAGTACCTGACCTCACTGTTAGCAAGGTAAGTATGACTCCACCTCCCTGTTGGCATGGTTAACATTAATGAAGCCTCACCTTCCACCTCAACAATCCAGGTGTGTCAGGTGAACATGACAGGTGCTTTCTCTGTGTGTTTTTCCAGCGGAGACCTCCAGGTGACGTCCAGCGCTCAGGCCAGCTTCACCACAGCTCAGAAAGCCATCGGTAAAGACGACTTCACTCTGATCCCAGAGGGAACCAACGGGATTGAGGAGAGGATGTGTGTGGTGTGGGACAGAGCTGTGGTAAGATAAGTAGTCTCAGATCACATTTTTAGACCGTCTCTCCTGGAAGATATTCTTAGTGTGGACCTCAGCTGTTCACATGATAAGTGGAAGAAATGTGAAGAATGAAAAAGAGAGCTGAGAGAGAAGTTAAGTTCAAACCCTGTCTACTTTCTCACCTCCACACTGCTGACCAGTTGCAGAGTGAGGTGGGTATGATGTCAGATTCAGAAAGTTAAAGAATTTGTCCTCCTTTGTCCACTGTAAAAAAAGGAGGTCTAAGGTGCTGTTGGATGATCCAAGAAGCGCTTTGACTGACTGAGGAGTTTATGCGGCTGTAAAATGAAGTCATGCGTTTGGTTTTAGTCCAAAATGCACAATAAGCCCTGCAGCTGATGCCAAAAATGAGGGATGCAATGAGACAATATTAGTGTAGACTTTATTAACGAGATTGGTTATCGGCCAGACGTGACAATAAAATGTATATTATGGTTTCTTTGTCAATGTCATAGAATTTGATGGTTTTGCCAACAGTTCATGGAAATTAATGGCAGGCCACCATCTAAGTATAAAATGGCTACAGCATCTCCTGTTAAAAGGACCCAACACATCCAGGCCTTTCTTTATCTGAATCGAGGCTATAAGGATAGAGGGTGCAGTTGAGAAATGTAGAGTGCAGTTTCCACTTCACATGTGGAGACTCTGGCAGTGAGACAGAGCAGCTTCTACCTACTGATATCACCTTACTTTAACCTTACTTTGATGTTTGTCATTCTGTCTCTCTGCAGTCTACAGGGAAGATGGATGAGAATGAGTTTGTCGCAGTAACGAGCACCAACGCTGCAAAACTCTTCAACATTTACCCGCGCAAAGGTATCACCTCAGTCAGAAGAGTTACACTGTGGAGAAGATAAAGACACTGTTACTGCACTACATTTACTGACAGTATACAAGAGTACAGGTTGGCTTCAGCTGTGATTTATCTCTTTTTTACTCAGAATGAGATGAACTGAACTGTGACTTTGATTTAAAGTTACACTGGCCCAGTAGTACCTGAACATCCACCTCAGGAGTTCCATGCCATATTCATGCAAATATCCAGCAGTAGTGATGTTCCTGGTTGTTCAAAACAATATTCAGATATCTGTAAATGATAATCAGATATCTGTAACACACTGATGTATTTTTCTTCTATGTGTTAAGGACGGATCGCTGTAGGATCGGATGCTGATATCGTCATCTGGAACCCCAAAGAGACACAAACTGTTTCTGCAAAGACTCACAACCTGGTAACAACGCATTGCTCTTCATCATCCATAATCAAAGTCATCATGAATCATCATAAACTGATCATCTTCCTCACCATGTTGCGTGTCTGTGTGCAGACAGTGGAAATAAACATCCTGGAGGGTTTGGAGTTTCGAGGTGTGGCGTCGGTGGTGATCTGTGGTGGCCGTGTCGTCATGGAGGACGGAAAACTTAGTGTGACTGAAGGTTCAGGACGCTTTGTCCCCAGGAAAGCTTTCCCCGATGCTGTCTACAAGAGGATCAAAGCCCGCAGCAAGGTAACTAAACAAGTGGTGAACAAGTTAACCCCCTGACCTACTGGTTGACGAGTGACTAGTGTACTATCTACAGACTGAGGATCAGTGTTTGTAGCAAGTTAACCAACCAGCCTAATCCGTTTCTAACAGGGGATCGCAGCAAATTAACCAGCAACTGAACTGACAGACTAACCAGATGTTTACAGGTGGAGGCCAACGCGCCAGCCTCTGTCTGGTTGATGAACTAGTTTATCAGTTAACTGATTGATCAGCCCATCAAGAGGTCGTTCAGTTTTCTCAGATGTTTCTGGCCTCATCTTAGATGGCAGAGGCCCGTGGAGTACCTCGTGGAAACTACGATGGTCCGGTCCACGATGTCATCAGTATGACTAAGTCAGTCCCGCCCACTCCAACCACCAGGGGGCCCCCCTGTCCCAAAACACTGACCTGTCCTCGAAACCTCCACCAGTCAGGATTCACCCTGGCAGGTAGTATCTACACATGCAGGACACACACATATATCTGCAGTACTCTGATCAATATCTGATCAACTACAGCTGATTGATTCTGAATTGCATTCTGTGTCAAGTTTACACATACAGCATAGTACAGTACTGCAATTAAATATGTAAAATTTGTAACATCACTGATGTAGATCTTCTTCTTCTTCTGTCCAGGAGCTCAGATTGACGACCACATACCCCGTCGCTCTACTCAGAGGATTGTGGCGCCACCTGGTGGACGATCCAACATTACATCCTTATCTTAAAACCAGAAGAATCACTTTTAGATTGTCAAACAAAATACTAGTTTCACCTTTACTACAGCATACAGCCGAACCCTACTACAACCTTACAACTAGTATTACATCTTAAAACAGTAGTACTTTATATACTACTGAAACCTACTACAACCTTACAAATCCTACAACTATAGTATTTTTACTAGTACTTAACTCTCCAAACTGAAGTACTTTAACTAGTACTAAACCCTACTACAACACCAAAGCTAATTTTAAACCCTACTACAACATTACAAATCCTAAAACAGTAGTACTTTAACTAGTACTGATCTACTATAACCTTACAAACCCTATAACTGTACAACTATTACTAAACCCTACAATTTAAGTACTTTAACCAGTATGAAATCCTACAACAACCCTACAACTAGTACAACAACCTATAACAGTAGTATTTTAACTATGACCAAACCCTACTACAACCCTGCAGCTAGTATTAAACGCCACAACCCTAACTAAACCCTACAACTTGAACTTATTTGTTTTACAACTGTACTAAACAGTAACAGTAACTAAAAGTACTAAATTCAACAATAATGCTACTTACACATATTTGACATCCCTTTATCATCAAAAAACACATCTGTTGACAAATGGGTTCACATTGTGGATTTAAAAGTACCACCAGTAACCATTTCAAACTGGATTTACTGGATTTTCTTTGTTAGAGCTGTAACCGGCTGGTTGTTTCCGGACGTTTCCAGGTGTTTTTTATTGACAGCTGTCCTCATTAAAATACTTCTTCCATTATTTATATTAAAACTCATTCTGCTCATTGTAAATGAAATTCATATTGTCCTAAATTCACTGTAGTAATTACTCTAATATGAACACTAGGTCTGTAATATTTAATGTCTCCATCTAATTTAGGTCTTTTACAATAGATTTCAGGTCTATATCACTCTTTTATCTGTCAGTCTCAATCTGATCCACTTTAAATCTAAATCTGTATCACTAGGAGACCATTCTAATAATATAAATCCATATTGTTCTGGTATAAACTCATCAGTCTGTGGTAGAGTAACATGTTCAATCTTAATGAGTGTTTGTGTTGGTCTGATTCAGTCTGGACTGACTGAGCTGGACTGCTCAATATTTTAAATTTTAATTTATTGATAAAGTTAATTTTAGTTACTGATAAAGTCATTGATACAGTCAATATTTTTTTCAGAATGCAAAATGAGAAAACTACACCATTAGACTTTTTGTGAACTTCAAATCATCAACTGACTATAAATGGTGCTAAAACATTGTAGTGGTAGCCTGCAAGTAGCGATCCCTTCAATACCACGCCCCCTACAGGATGTAAACAAATTGACTCCACTCCAAAAATAAAAACTCAATAAAAACAAAATGCTCTGACCATGGATGTATTATAGGAACTGGATACAGGACTCCAAAACGGCCCCCTTTCAATTTAAATTTCTGCTTTTTTAGCTTTTAGCTTTGAGGTTTTCTTCTGTATTGTGCGGCCCAATGCACATGCTCGTAACCCCTGGATTCCACCAGATTCACCGCAGTGCGATTCAGAAGCGGTTCTGCGCTACAAAAGATACGTGTTTAGGCTGCGTCAAGCTCAACAGAGCAGATAGAAACAGACAGGAAGTCAAACAGGATCAGCATGAAGTATCCGGTCAAATTTCAAAATACAACACCCTGTGCAGTCTCCCAGTCATAAAAACAGATGAAAAATTAAACCATTTAACCACGCAGCCTACTTATCCATGGCAGAAGCATAAGAATAAATGAAAAACCGGTGTACCGATCCCTGTGCTCGGTGTGCCCGGTGTACCGATCCCTGTGCCCGGTGTGCTCTGTGTGCCGATACCTGTGCTCGATGTCCCCGGTGTACCGATCCTCTTTTAAAATGTCCATGGTCTGACACTGCTATTAGAGGAGCAACCATGACCTCTGACTCTGACTGAAAAGGGATTTAAACAATCTTTTTTCAGGCTGAGATTTCACAGTTGCAGACGCTTCCCCTTCCTGCTCTGTGACCTCTGAAGGGATGTTTAACAGTGTATTTGATTTGTAAAGGCTTCATTTGATACCGTGATCATTTTGTATTTTTTACAGTTTTTGTATACTGGCAGTGTTAGCATGAGTGATCGTAGAACTCTCACACAGTTCAGCCTCCGTGCAGCCCACGGCAGCCATGCTTGTGCCAATCTGTTGCTATTGTACCGACATATTGCCATGAGGTTTACAACAGGTTAAACAACATATAAAGATTGTGGAGAAGAGTTTTTTGTGTCCTTACAGGAATAATTTGATACTTTGAGGGGTAAATGTCCAGATTGATGCCACTCTCATTTCTGTACAGTAAGTCTTGTTGTCACCATGAGGTTGCCAGGCAACCAGCAAGACTCCAGAAAGTTGCTGTTTCTGGCCAACCTGGCGTACTTACTAAAGTCTGAGTACAGATTCAGCTCCGACATGGCGGCTGTGTTCCTGCAGGCTGAACTGTTTCTGTAGCAGTCACTAGTTTTTCTGTCCTCACAGATGCTTCTGGAGCCAACATGGACTCTTTCTCTACTCATTGATCATGTGCCGAGATGTGTGTATGAGAAGAGAGGTTACCATGGCGATGGTGCATCTGTTGTTGTTGTTCCTGTAGTGAATGTAAAACTACTCCCAGTTGTGATGAAAGCTGCATGAATAAACTGTGAAGATAAAAACATCAGTGAGAAGTCCCTTTTTATACACCACTGTCCAACATGGGACATTCTGTCCTCAAGGCTTCATTCAGATAAATGAGGACAAGTTATGAACTTAAAGGGATGGTTTGGATTTTTTGAAGTTGGTTGTTTGAGATACTTATTTACAGTCAGTGTATTACCTACAGCAGATGACAGTCAGGGCGTCCTAGTTTGGAAAAGCAGGAAGCTGTCCCTGCACGGAATATGTCCCTGTACGCTATATTTAAAATATCTTCACCTCTTTACTTTTCCATCAGAGAAGCATTTCTAACAGGGAAGTGAAGCAGTTATATTGCTCTTTTCAAAGACACCGGTCTCCTTTGACAAAAACAGTAATTTTACCTTTCAGAACATGGGAGTTGCTTGTCTGTAGTTGCCTTGTTACACGTCCTTGTGAATGAAATCTTAGAGCTGGTTCACTCTAACAAGAAGTTTCAGGAGACCTGGATGTCTTACACAGGAATATTTATTGAAGCTCGATCGAGGAGAAAAGGGAAACACCACGTGTGAATCACAGCGTACTGCTACCCAAATCTGAAGATGGTGTCCTGAAGCTCAGTATTTAACCTTCCCCAGAACTGATAAGTTCTGCTATATCTAAACAGGGTTATTCCTAACTCAGTCTGTCATGTGTGATGACTCTGTTGGATATCAGATCCAAACAAGGAAAGACATCAACCATTGCTGTCCTAGCAACAGCACAGCCTCTCTACAGTCTCTCTTATCCAGCGTCAACAACCAGGCTCCAGCCTGTTGTGTCTAAACCTGAAAACAGAAGATATCTAGCAGACCTTGGTTTACCAGATGCCAGAGCCAACTCGGCCTTATCAGGCACACAGAGACAGACAGGTGAACAGAGACAGACAGGTGAACAGAGACAGACAGTTGACCTGACCTGTGAAGCTCTGTCTTAAGTTACCTTTAACCTACAAGAGGGAAGTTTAACATACAAGAAGGAAAATTCCTTCACAGTCCTAACACATTAGAAAAGAAACTGTTCTTGTGGCGAGAGGTTTTGGTCCTGATGGACCGCAGCCTCCTGCCAGAGCGGAGAGTCTCAAACAGTTTGTGTCCAGGGTGGGAGGGGTCGGCCACAATCTTCCCTGCACGCCTCCGGGTCCTGGAGGTGTACAGGTCCTGGAGAGATGGTAGATTGCAGCCAATCACCCTCTCTGCGGAGCGAATGATACACTGCAGTCTGCCCAGAATGAAGTGGACGGCCAAGTGAACTGCATCATCTACAGACCTGTTGGCTCTGTAGGCGAACTGGAGGGGGTCCAGGAGTGGGTCAGTGATGGATTTGAGGTGGGACAGCACAAGGCGCTAAAATGACTTCATTACCACAGAGGTCAGGACGACGGGTCTGTAGTCATTAAGTCTTGTGGCCCTTGGCCTCTTGGGAACAGGGATGATGGTGGAAGTCTTGAAGCAGGCTGGTACGTGGCATGTCTCCAGTGAGGTGTTAAAGATATCCGTGAACACTGGAGACAGCTGGTCAGCACAGTGCTTCAGGGTGGATGGAGAGCCCGAGTCTGGCCCAGCTGCTTTGCGGGGGTTTTGTTTCTTAAATAGTTATAGTTAGTTCAGATCCAAACTAACATATTGAAACACCAAAGTCAGACAATAAGACAACCAAACTAACTGATCAAGGATGCAGTCCAATAGCAACTTTTTGATGAGAGCATGGATGGATATAACGGCTTCAGTTCCCCGTCAGAAAGGTCAGAAATGACTGTCTGACGGCAGGTAAAGCAGTGAAAATATTCTAAATACAGCGTACACTTAAACCCCCTGCTGCTTTGGCTGCTAGGCTTCCTGTTCACACTGTAACCATGGAAACATATAACAATCAGATGGAGTAGGTGATACAGAAGAAAAAGTCAGAACCTGATGATTATGAGACAATCTGCAAACATTTCTGATGGGTTTTTATCTGAATAAAGTATCTATTCACACCTAAAGCAACTTTATTAGTACAGCAGCCTTCAACAACCAGACAAGGAAACACAAGAAATACATTACATACAACAATATATAAACGGGATTTATTTTATTTAAACTGTTACAAAAGAGATGAAACGATGGAATCGAAGCAGCTCCAGAGGGAAATAAAGTCACTTATCTTTATTAAAAAACTTGATTTTATTTCATCACGTCCTTTATAAACCACGTGATGAACCAGCTGCGCCGATGACGTCACCACCAATAGGACGAGCAGGTGAGGTCACGCGGTCACAGACACGAGACAAATCAGTGAAACAGCTGATGAGCTGCAGCCTCGCTTTGAACCCGCGGTGAGTTTCAACTTTCAGACAGACCGCCTGTCTGTCTGTCTCTCTGCCTGTCTCTCTCTCTGTCTGTCTGTCTCTCCGTCCGTCTGTCCTCCCTTCTGTCTGTGGACGCTGCGGGTCCGGGTCTCCGGGTCTCCCGGTGTGTTATCTGGTGTGTTGGTAGATGGACGCGGTTGGAAACAGGACCCGCAGCGTCCTCTTTCATTAGTTTCCACCTGGTTCGTCTCTGGTCCAACTCCACCGCACCGCCCTTTATATTAATCTATTTATCTATCGATCTGTGTGTGTGTGTGTGTGTGTGTGTGTGTGTGTGTGTGTGTAGGTAGGTGTGTGTAGGTAGGTATGTGTGTGTGTGTGTAGGTAGGTGTGTGTAGGTAGGTGTGTGTAGGTAGGTATGTGTGTGTGTGTGTGTGTGTAGGTGTGTGTGTGTGTGTGTGTGTGTGTGTGTAGGTAGGTGTGTGTAGGTAGGTATGTGTGTGTGTGTGTGTGTGTGTGTAGGTAGGTGTGTGTAGGTAGGTATGTGTGTGTGTGTGTGTGTGTAGGTAGGTGTGTGGGTGTGTAGGTGTGTGTGTGTGTGTGTAGGTGTGTGTGTGTGTGTGTGTGTGTGTGTGTGTGCGTGTGTGTGTGTAACCGGAAACAGGACGACAGGAGTGTTAAACTTAATGAAAGTTTGAAATCATGTAGGTCATGTTTGTTGTAAACATTACTGTGACACGATTCTCCAGATCTTCGATTTCAGAAAGAACACATCTTGGTTTTGTGCCCTGACAACTGTCATTTACATTTTTTAATTCTTATTTGAAGTATGATATAACCGCCATATTTTTTTAAAATCTACCACACCAAGGTCATTTGGTCCAATTGAAATGATTTATTTAAAACGTAATCACAATAATCCTCCTCTGCCCTGTGGATGATAACTGAACTGCAGTTTGTGCTCATGTAGACAGGCAGCAAGAGCAGGCGCTCACTGTGGCGGATCTGCAGTGTTCGGCTTATCGACACCTTCGGGTGCTGCTGCCGTAAATGTTTCCACACACATACCCGACTTTAGCTGGACACTGTTGGGATTCAGTTTGACACTAAATGCTGTTTTTTTATGCTGTAACTGACCAGGAAACAAGGCTACAGCTGATCTGATGGATAACAGCTGGTGCTTTGACAAAATCTGCGCTGTAGAATTTCTGTTTCTGAGCACCGTCTCTGACTCCAACAATGTCTAAAGAAGTGCAGCTGCAGGCTGCCGGTAAACTACCGTGTGTCGTCTATGAAGTGTTTTTGTTTTTTGTTGTACGATTTTGGAATTTTGATGATCAAAATAATTTTGATAAATTTTTGATTTAAAATCGAAATCGTGACACCTAGTTTCTAAAAAAATCTGAGTGACTTCCTTTGTTTGATATTAAAATGTCTTTAATTGATCTCTGGACAGAACTACCAAAATAAGAGTCAGCTTGTTTTCACTGCTCCTTCGTTGTAGGTGGAGGTGGGGGGGTCAGACTGCAGAGGGATGGGGGAGTCTCGGCTCATCGTGGAGGAGCTGCTGGCTCTTTGTCTTCAGAGGATCACCATGGAGGAGAACACCGCCAGCACTGAGCAGGGTGAGGCATAACAGCCCTGATCCAGGACCAGGTCACACAGCCCTGATCCAGGACCAGGTCACACAGCCCTGATCCAGGACCAGGTCACACAGCCCTGATCCAGGACCAGGTCACACAGCCCTGATCCAGGACCAGGTCACACAGCTCTGATCATAGTCACACCTGCAAGCTGCCCAGTATAACCACAGTCTGATCTGCTGGCCACTGATCAGCTCCACTGGAGCAGTTGGGGTTAAGGGCCTTGCTCAAGGTCACGTCAGTGGTGGTAATGAGGGGTGCTGTGTGGGATTGGCTCACCAAACCAGGTTTCAGTAAATCACAGGGCAGCAGATCTGCTAAAGTCCATGTTTGCTCTGTTGATGAGCAGCAGTTCCTCCATCTTGTTGGCCAGAGAGCGGACATTCACTATATGGATTGACGGCAGCACAGTTCAAAATCCCCGCTGCCGCAATTTAAGGAGGCCTCCTGCTCGCTGCCCCCGTCGTCGTGTCCATCAGCTCCCGTACAGAGCCACTGCTCCTCCAACTAAGAGCTCTGTACAACTTCCTGGTTTAATGAAAAACGTTTGACCAGTGGATAGTCAGAGGTTTAAAAGTTCCCCCTGCTGAATGTGGTGGGATAGGGAGAGCTGGAAAATTAAAACATAAAACAGTTCATCACCCATATCAGTGGTTATGTAGTATTTAGAGACAGAAAAGTGTGAATGACCATTGAACACATAAGCCTGTATGATGGTTACAGCATCCTGAAGTCCTGACTTATTGTTTTTAATTCAGAGGTCTTAATTATTTTAAATCCAGATTCAGTTCAAATGCAATCCAACAGAAAGCTGGTGTAGGACAGACTCTGAGCCCTGACAGGTTTCCTTTGTTATTGGATTGGTGGTATTAGAGGTGCAGACAGGAAGTGATGAGGGGAGAGAAAGAGGAGTACAACATGTGATCTTAATCTATCCAAAGATGTTTCCTCACTGACTGACTGTACTGAGTCAGTTTGAGGATGTAGATGGTGATTTGTTTTCGGCTGCCCTTTTCAGAGTTTGTTGAAATGGTGAAAAACTTTGAGATGGTCAGGAAGCGATGGCTTCACGCCGAGCTGGAGCTGAAGAAGTATAAAGAGCTGCTAGTGAAATCTGACGTGGCAAAAGCCGCTCTGGAAGTCAAACTGAAACACGCCCGAAACCAGCTGGACGTGGAGATGAAGAAACGCTACAAGATCGAAGGCGACTATCAGTATCTGGTGAGTCTCAACAGAAACACAAGAAGTTAGATTCAGTTCTACCTAAACTCATACAGAACACCAAGGGAGGAGAGGAGGCAGTAAAGGAAAGAAGTTAGTGAAAGAACGGAGGAGGAAAGGGTAGGAGACGGCAGAAAAGGAAGGCATACGTATCTATTCTGTAAACTATGTTCTCCTGTGGAAAAAAAAAACAAAAGGGAGAAATGTATTTTCCATTCAGCGGGGAAAAGTGCCAGAGAGCTTACTAGCTGCTTTCACAGCATGTAACGGACCTGCAAATGTCACCTGGGTCCTGTTAGACACTGCTGTGCTACTTCCTCTTCAACACGCTGTCTGCTCATCCATACTTTGTTTCTCTTTTTCTTATGGTGTGACGCCGAGCGCTCTCCCATTCCCTATGGCGTGGCGGCAGCGCTACCCCGTTCCCTGTGGATGCCGGCAGCCTTCCAGCTGCTGTCAAACACAGATGGTGACATGACCCTCCAGCCAGCTGAGAGGGAAAGGGGCATTTCTGATATTTTTTTCTTCTATATTTGAATGACTGTGTGATCTTTCCCTTAGCGCCGCTACAGACTGTAGGATAGATACATGATCAGGGTGTTTGTAATGATCTCTGCAGCCTGTAGGGGGCGTGGACGGCACTTTGTTACTGTTTTTCCTGTCTTAATGATTCCCAGCAGAGGCAGATGCAGCTCATGTGTGACATCCTGGTCCACGACAGTAAGTCCAGCGCTTGTCTGAACGATGAACAGAAATCTCTTCTGGCTACGTTTGAACACAAAGGAGCAAATGTGACCATGCACAGGAGCAGCAAACGGTAAGAGACAAGTCGATCGTACAGTTCACTAATCCGTTCCATGAAACTGTATGGACCACTGGAGAACAGATAGTGTTGCAGACATTTCTTTAAAGCAAGATCAATGTAATGGAGCTCACCAGTCTATACACGGTCACCTTTGTGCTGTGGTCAGTAAAGAATATATTTGCATGTATGCGTCGGTCATGTTGCTCCTGGCTTATCCTCATGGTTGGACCACTGCTACTTCCTCTTCAGCCTTTGTGATGATCTCTCAGCCTCCTGTGTAGCAGATCTTCTTCCTTTTGAGGTCCTTTAACTCTTGAGGATATTAAGCTCCCTCCACAGTGACTGGTCTGGAAAACTAACTTTCCATCTGTTGTCAGTGCATTCCTCCACCAGCTGGTGGTGTTTTCTGAGTGTTACTCAAGCAGGATGATGATGTTTGTGCTTTTAGACCAAATTAGTAAGTAATGGTAATCCCCAAGGTAAAGATAAGATGTCTAGGTAGGTCTGCTCTCAGCTCCCAGTCACTTGCTGGTCCCAGTAAGCCACCAGCTGCTCTCTTTTGTGACAAAGTGGACGACTGTCAGTCCTCTTTGTTTCAGCCTGTTCTTGGCTAAGATGTTATTGCTGTTGGGACCTTGTTGAGGACATGAGATGTGCAGCAGAGTAGCTGGTTGTCCACACATTGTGCAGACCATAATCCTGATGGTCTTCCCTGTCTGGACGTCATGGAAAAGAAGATCTTTGTCTGAATCCTTCCCAGCATGTCCTCCTGACTTGTTTCTTCATTCTGACTGCTTAGGTTTGCCTCCCCTCCTCTGTCCAGGTTCTGTCTGATATACAGCAGGTAGGAACTTTCTATCAGGTGTCCGGTTTGGTGGAAATGATGGCTGTGCAGTGAGCCTAAACATACCACATAAAGCTGACGAAGGACGTTATGGTGGACACATTAGTTACTAACCCAGTTCAGGCTGATAGCCGCTACAGACAGATTAGAGGATGCTGTTCACGCTGATTAGAAACAGTTAAGGACCTTTTCCAGGGTTTTATCTGGGTTGTTTTACAGTAGCTTGGGGAGATTACAACATTTTTCAGGGATGTCAGAAGTTTGTGAAAAGTTCCAGGGTTTCCTTTGTGTTTTCTGAGGAGGTTTTGGGGGCTGGCTTAGGGGTTTTAGATGTTCTGTGCAGTTTCCAGACGTTCTTCAGGTCAAGTCAGGTCAAGTCAATTTTATTTGTATAGCGCCAAATCATAACAAAACTTATCTCAAGACGCTTTCACATAGAGTAGGTCTAGACCATACTCTTTAAAATATTATTTACAGAGACCCAACAGTTCCCACCATGAGCAGCACTTGGTGACAGTGGAAGGAAAAACTCCCTTTTTAACAGGTAGAAACCTCGAGCAGAACCAGGCTCTGGGTGGGCGGACATCTGCATCGACCGAGTTGGGTTGAAAGGGGAGGAGAGAGGGGGAGAGGGGGAGTGTGGAGACAGAACAAGAGGAGAGACAACAAATCAGACAACAAATCAGACTAATAACAACAACTGCAGCAGTGAGTGTGGAGCAGGAACATGGGGGCAGTAGACGGCCGGCAATCACAGATCCAGAATCTACAGCTCCAGGGGCGGTAATACCTGCAGAAAGTGAGAAGGTGAAAAAGCACAGAAAGCACAAGGACTACCAGGAAGAAATGGAGTTGGTAACCTGTATTAGTGGGATAGGAATGTGTACAGATGGAGAGAGGAGCTCAGTGCGTCATGGGAAATCCCCCGGCAGTCTAAGCCTATAACAGCATAACTAAGGGATGGTTCAGGACTCACCTGAGCCAGCCCTAACTATAAGCTTTATGAAAAAGGAACGTTTGAAGCAGACTCTTAAACGAAGAGAGGGTGTCTGCCTCCAGAACCCAAATTGGGAGCTGATTCCACAGAAGAGCAGCTTGATAACTAAAGGCTCTGGCTCCTGTTCTACTTCTAGAGACTTTAGGTACCACAAGTAACCCTGCATTCTGTGAGCGTAGTGCTCTAGTCGGGTAATACAGTATTATCAGCTCTTTAAGATATGATGGTGCCTGACCAATAAGAGCTTTGTAAGTGAGGAGGACGACTTTAAATTCTATTCTAGATTTCACAGGGAGCCAGTGCAGAGAAGCTAATATCGGAGAAATATGTTCTCTTTTGCTAGTTCCTGTCAGTACACGTGCAGCCGTATTCTGGATCAGCTGGAGAGTCTTTAGAGACTTATCGGGTCAGCCCGATAATAAGGAATTACAATAATCCAACCTAGAAGTAACAAATGCATGAACTAGTTTTTCTGCATCTTTTTGAGACAGGATATGCCTGATTTTTATAATGTTACGTAAGTGGAAGAAGGCAGCCCTTGAAGTCTGTTTTATATGGGTATTAAAGGACATGTCCTGATCAGAGATTACTCCTTACAGCGGTGCTAGAGGCCAGGGCAATGCCATTTAGAGTAACTATATCTATACATAGTGCGTCTCGCAGGTGTTTAGGACCCAGAACAATAACTTCAGTTTTGTCTGAGTTTAACAGCAGGAAATTGCAGGTCATCCAGTCTTTTATGTCCTTAATACATGCCTGAAGCTTGGCAAACTTACCGGTTTCATCTGGCTTTATCAATAAGTGTAACTAAGTATCATCTGCATAGCAGTGAAAGTTTATGGAGTGTTTCCTGATAATATTGCCTAAAGGAAGCATATACAAGGTAAATAAAGCCCGAGCACTGAACCTTGTGGAAGTCTGTGACTAACTTCCGTGTGCACGGAGGATTCATCATTTACATGGACAAACTGAAATCTATCTGATAAATACGACTGAAACCAGCTTAGTGCGGGTCCTTTGACGCCAATCAAATGCTCCAGTCTCTGTAATAGGATACAATGGTCAATGGTATCGAAAGCGGCACTAAGATCTAACAGAACAAGTACAGAGACAAATCCTTTATCTGACGCAATCAAAACGTCGTTTGTCACTTTCACCAGTGCTGTCTCTGTGCTATGATGCTCCCTAAATCCTGACTGAAAATCCTCAAACTATTGCTGTTTAGAAAGTCACATAACTGATTAACAACCACTTTTCTCAAGGATTTTGGAGAGAAAGGGAAGGTTAGATATAGGTCTATAATTGTCTAAAACCCCTGGATCAAGCGTAGGCTTTTTAAGAAGAGGTTTAATTACAGCTACTTTGAAGGACTGTAGTACATAGCCTGTTAATAAAGACAGATTGATCATGTCTAGTAAAGAAGTGCTAACTAAGGGTAAAACTTCTTTAAGCAGCCTAGTTGGGATGGGGTCTAAGAGGCAGGTTGTTGGTTTAGACGAAAAAATCATTGAAGTTAGTTGGTGAAGGTCAATTGGAGAAAAACAGTCTAAATATAAATCTGGTTCTACAGCTGCTCCTGAGGTTCCTGTACTCGAAGATGTATCTGAACTAGCTGAGAGCACAAGATGATGAATTTTTTTCTCTAATAGTTAGAATTTTATCATCAAAGAAGCTCATGAAGTTATTACTACTGAGAGCTCTGGGAATACATGGCTCAACAGAGCTCTGACTCTGTGTCAGCCTGGCTACAGTGCTGAAGAAACCTAGGGTTGTTCTTATGTTCCTCTATTAGTGAGGAGTAATAGGCTCCTCTGGCATTACGGAGGGGCTTCCTGTATGTTCTAAGACTATCTTGCCAAACTAAATGAGTTTCCTCCAGTTTGGTGGAACGCCATTTCCTTTCTAATTTTCGCGATGTTTCATTTTATTTGCGGGTTAAGGAGTTATACCATGGAGCTAACCTCTTTTGTTTTATTATTTTCTCTCCAGGCCATATTGGCAAGCATCCTTGCCACCAAACCATACATATAATCTAATATAATTCAATAGAATCAAGAGATTTCTTACAGGGTTCTTGAGGAGCTTAGATGGCAGTAATGTGATCCCTTGCACCTTGCACTACTTGTCTTGTCTGTACTTGTCTGTAATTGTCTGTACTTGTTACGCACCAATACACCACAGCAAATTCCTCGTATGTGAAAACCTACTTGGCAATAAACCCGATTCTGATTCAGTAGGATCAGCAGCAGTGACATAGAATCATTACAAACAGATGTATAGTATTATTTTTATTCTTATAAAAACATTAATAAACATGTTAATGAAACTTTGGAGGCTCGTAAAAATGACACTTTTTCTGTTTGTTCCTTCAGGCTGTCCGTGATCGACGAGTCGTCTTTCCTGTCTCACTCTGATATCAGCTACGACCGGACAGATGATGACGTGGTACATCATTAACAAGTGCTTTACATTAGAAAGAAATATAACTAGGACACAATATGAAGTCTTTCATGCATATTCTTTCTTGTTAGTTGAGGAAATTGCCTGAAAGGAAAGAAATATTCTGTTGTTGTAAATTGTCACAAACATTAAAAACCATGCTCTCTGTTAGAAAAGCAGCCTGACGTGATGTGATAGTAGTTTGTGTTTTGATATTGTTTCAGGACCTGGACACAACTGTAATTAAACCCCTGAGATCTCGAGCCAGAGAGAAGAGGGTAAGTGAGACCAAAGCACACCTTTACAGGTTTCTCAGCATGCTTGTTCGTTTGTTGTGACGTTCTAATGGTTCTTTGCAGCGCTCGTCGATGGGACCGGCTGTCGGCGCTCCAGTTGGGAAGCGAGGGAGAGGGGGAAACATGTCTGCAGAGCTACTGGATAGAAAAACTGTGGATAAGGTGAACAGATGGATAAAATAACGTTTGAACATCATCTGACACTTCATGTAATACTCAGTAACTTTCTGGAGATTTAAAAAAATGCTGTGAATCTCTCTGTGGGACCCACATGGGAAACAGATGTTTCCAGATGTTAATGAACATAATGGTGACATATTTTAATCTACATCTGATGTTCTGAGAAACAAACTGTGGCTCTGATGGCAAATTTGGAAATGGAAGTTGCATTGTTCTACATCTACATTAGCTTAAATCACCGTACGTAGAGCTGATCAACATGTTCCTGCTCTTATCTGAGTAGTGTTCAATAATTACAGAGCAGTTAGTAACACTAAGGAGCAGCAAGTTCTCTGCTAACTGTTTTTGCCTTAGGTTTAGCCTCTCAGGCTGCATGTAGTCTACGCCAGTGTGGGTCGTTATCAGGCTTCTGCAGAGTTTCATGACGACCTACTCATTTGATTCTGGTGTGTTGGAGCAGGGAAACATCTAACACATGCAGGGGAGTGGATCTACCCACCTTACTGGCAGTGGAACTATTGAGTTACTTAATTTAAGTCAGAGTGGTCACAAAGTGTAAAGACTACAAGTAAAAATCCTGCATTCAAAATTTTGCTTCAGTAAATGTATTGAAGGTTTAGTATATTATTTTATAATTTGATCATTATTACTGATTTATCAATGTGTCAATTGTAGTTCATACAGCATTGGGTAGTTTCATCTGTAATAATATAATATATACAGTATGTCATAAGCTGAACAATAATCTTATTCTGTACAGCACCCAGTAACTGCAGCTGTCGATAAAGCCCTTGCAACTTTTTCTAACCAGCAGCTTGTGAGTCAACATCCCAGAATCCTGTAGCTTTAACAATAAAACAGTTATTCAGCACAAGTGAAGATGAGACTGAAAGGTCTCATCATTCTATTTTAAAAACTCAAAGCAGTAGAAGGCTAAAGTTGATGTTGTGCGACTCAGGAGGTTGAGACGATAGTGAAGGCGTCAGTGATGACTCCTGAGACCGCAGGTCAGATCCACATGGTGGTGGGAATCACACAGGAGACCCCTGAAAACCAAGCACGGACCATCATCCAGGAGTGTGCTGTTTCAATCGGAGGAAGAGGTGGTGAGTTTAAAACTTTGATTATTAGAGCTCAGTGTTTGTGGATGTTTGGTAATCATCAATTAGAGCCGTAGTCTGTCATTTCAACTGGAGAGCCGCTTTAACCGTCAAACACCAAGAAAAAAAAAAAAAAACTTTCAGCACCAAAACTGGCAACAATGCAGTGAGTTGAGGAGGTCCCATGTTTGTAGTATTGTAGAATATCAGTTGTGTCTGTATTAAGAAGTATGTGTATTGGTTGCATCATCATATAATAATTTGCTGCAATGTGAGCCGTTGAGCCACACAATAAGTAACACTGACTTAGAACACCACAAACCTTTTTGAAGCAGGAGACTTTGAATACTACGACTGATTTTAAAATTTAGCATACTTGGTTTCAAACTCAATTCTGTGAAATAATTTTTGTATAAAAACTACAAAAACCATTAAGATGACTTGTGTTCTTCAGACCAAACCTCAGTGTGGTTTCCCTGTGATGAAACGGTGGCTGAGCCTGAAACTGAAGCAAAGACGGAGGAGAGCGCTGCAGTCAGAGCATCTTATGCCTGCAGAGCTGAGAAAACCCTGAAACATGCTTTTCTTTCTAAAACGGTATAAACCCACATCGCTACACTGGTTTATATAGAAACTTTTACTTAATCAGGTATTCTAGTTGAGATCGAGATCTTTTTCAAGAGACCAGAGAAGACGACACATTAGCGCTTCGTGGCACTGATTGGTTGTAGGTTTATCCAATTGTTTTCAGAGGTATGTTGATCTGCGCCCGTTGATAAACGTCCCTTGGAATAGAAAATTAACTGAGAGGTCCCAGACTAATGCGCATTTGTGTATTAGTCTGGCGGTGCTAGGCTTGTCGGAGACCGCTGTGGATGTACTTGGTCCTATGATCAAGAAGTGATCATTGGAAAGCATCAAAGGCAGACCAGACTGAAGATGAGTCGGAGCCTGTAGAATATAAAACTTATCATCTGCATAGAAGTGGACATTGAAGTGCTGATTAGAGAATAATAAAGTATAATGTAATTTATGTATAATGTAAATAGTAATGGACCAAGAATAGACCCCTGTGGCACCCCATTACAGATGGTCACATTAATATCACAGACCTGGGCTTTAACATGCGGTGTGTCAGCATAATTGATCTACCTCCCGCCAGGTGATCCGGCCGGAGACATGCTCGCCGTGCGGTAAGAGGATCCGCTTTGGGAAGATGGCAGTGAAGTGCAGAAACTGCCGTGCAGTTGCTCATCCAGAGTGCAAACAGAGATTTATTGACGGTTGCTTGGCTGCTGCCACGGCAGGAAGTACAGCTCAACAGGTACCTCTGATTTATTTAAGGCTTTCAGACCAGATAATGTAGAACCAAAGTCAGTGCAGTCATATTTATGTTTCTACTACATGGTGAAAACTGTGAAGACAAGTCAATAGTCCCATTGGGAGGGGAGGAACATTACAAGGGGAGGTAGGGAATGAAATCTTCACTGTGCTCTTTGGAAATTAGGACATGGAGACGTTCCGCAGGACCAAGACAAAAAGAGAGACAGGAGCCTCCTTAGGGGGGCACCGGAGAGCTGAACGGGAGGCAAAGATCCTGCAGGAGGTTAAATAGAGTACAAACTCCTCCTCCTGACTCAGTGAAATGTGAACTCAGACAAGAAAACACATGTATGATCCTTCAGTGTGACTTCCACTTCCACAGGAAGTCATTATCTCTGATGTCCCTCCAGAATAAAGCTCCAGAAATCCGCTCAGAAACCAGTTTCTAAGTTTCCTTCAGTCTGATAGTGATCAGTGATAGTTGTCTGTCCGTCCATGGGGACACTGCAGACAGGAGCTGCTGTCCGCTGGTTCTCTAACACTATCTGACTACAGGGACACTGCAGACAGGAGCTGCTGTCTGCTGGTTCAGACTCTGTAATGGAGACACCTGACTACAGGGACACTGATACAAGAGAAAAACAGGTCTAAAAGCGACCTGCAGCTGAAATCACAACAGACCATCTGAGGAGCTCTACGGGGTCTCGCTCTCCTGATGGTTTCTGTCATCATATCAGTTCCCAAACAGGCTTTTATGAATGTTGATTATAGCATGTTAGCATCTATCAGATTAGCAACAATATTTATCATTTCCTCCATTTTTTACATTGAAGTATAATGTCAATGAGCTGATAAAATGCACTGAAGGAAAAATTCCTTGTGTAAAATACAAGAACGTCACTTTGGACAGGATTTAAATGACTGATAACATCCGGGAAAGAGACCTGAATCATGTTGTGTTTTTTTTTTTTTTTTAATCTTTTTTTAACTTAAATCTCAAAGATCTTTTGCTATTTAGAACTCGTTGGAGGGCTTCGCTCCAGTGATTCATCCCAGAGTGCCCCTGCTGATCGTGGAGTGTGTGACTGAGATCGAGAGGAGGGGTCTGGAGGAGGTGAGTTTGTCCACAGTCTTAAAGGCTATTTTCAGACCTGCATTGTTCAGTCTGGCTGAATCGGACTCTGGTTGGTCTGAACACAGCAGTTGTAGCTGGATGAAAACGACCTCACTGAGACTCTTTAGAGGAAGTGGTCTGAGTCCGGACACAGATGAATTCTGGCGTTCATGGTGCGATTCCAGCTTGATCTGACCCGACTACAAGGGGTACTCTGCAGGAATGAGCTAAGAGGCTACTGTAGCCAGGTGAGCTTTTGTATTCTGGGACATCGATTAATAAAATTAACAGTTGCTAGCAGCTTACGTTAGCCTGAGGATGAATAGAAAGTGTGAGGAGTTATTTCAGTTGCCCATGATTCATGCAGTAAATGTCCCATTCATTTTTCCATTGACAATGTTACATGACTCAGAGTTGGATCTCTTCTACAGTTTGGATCAGCATGAAACTTTCCTGTTGAATCATAAATCAAATATCAGATTCTTTGATAAAAAGTCGAAGTTAACTACCACTCCCAAGGTGCATTTCAGCAAGAAACATCCAATCACAGAGTTTAAAATCCTGTCACGTGCACCACTAACAACGGGTGACACTGTTGAGAAAACAGATTTTACACTCCGCAGCTGAGGTCAACTTTGTATGAATTTTGTAACCATGGCGATGTGTTTTGTTAACAGCTGTAACGATGAAGCATTTAGAATTTGCTACATTTTATATTGTATTGCAGTATTTAGACCAGTCCCCCAAAATCACAGACAGAACCTGATTTCTCAGAATCAAAATGTAAAACCGGTGGTCAGAACATGAACCAGCAGCAGCTCACACTTGGCAGCTATATGGAGGTCTGAGCTAGAAAGAAACGTTCAGCAATTCATCCACTAATTCAGACCAGAGCACATTATGGGTTTAAAGATGCTCTAAATCTGAATCAACTGAATCACAGAGTTTAACCTGCTGATGCACTGCTGTCTGCAGAGAGGGCTGTACAGAGTTCCTGGAGGGGAGCGTCTGGTGAAGGAGCTGAGAGATCGATTCATCCAGGGGAAAACTCCACTCATGCTCAGTAAAGTACATGACATCCACGTGGTGTGTGGTCTTCTGAAAGACTTTCTGAGGAAACTGAAAGAGCCTCTCATCACCTTCAGACTGCACAGGACCTTCATGGAGGCTTCAGGTATGAAAACACACACGCCCCCCCAGAGTATCAATAACTTGAACGTTTGAATTCATTTGAGCCAGTTTGATTTCATTTTGTTGAGTGTAATTTCAGTTAAAGCCCAGAGACAGATTATCATCATAGGGAACAACCAAGCAGCAACCTCTGGGTCTGGAAGTGAAGCCAGCTGAAGTGCATTAAACCTGCCTTCTGTCTAACGGCCAGCAGGGGGCGACTCCACTGACTGCAAAAAGAAGTCAGATTGTGTAGAAGTCAATGAGAAAATAACCCTACTTCTCACCTGATTTATTATCTCAGGAAACATTTTCCTAATGAGTTTATGGTCTCAGTTGCTAGTTTCAAGCCTTCTTCAGTACAGCATGATGTTCATCTAGTCAATTATCCCAAAAAAAACAGATGGCGACGGCGAAATTGCTGAACTCGCAGCTTCAGAAAAACCCAAACCAGCACTTCTTTATACAGTCTGTGGGAACAACAAACAAACAAACGTACATGTATGAATCATTTGTCTTTGGTTTTCAGTCAGATGTTAAACGTGTAAAAGCAGCTTCTTTTTGTCTGGTTGGTGATATCTGTGATCACCTGCTGACCGTCACTGTGTGTTAGAGCTGGCTGATGAAGACAACAGCACTGCCATCATGTATCAGACCATAGCAGAGATGCCAAAGGCCAACAGAGAGACACTGGCTTTCCTCATGCTCCACTTACACAAGTAAGAGCTTTCAACTCTTCTCTGAAGTCTATTGATTGAAACTAAACAGAAATGACAGGAGCTGTATCTTATTTTGATTTATAAAATTTTAGCACATTTATGAAGTAACTGAATGTGGCCGATGGTGGTGTTTAAGTCAAGTCAATTTTATTTGTATAGCGCCAAATCATAACACAAGTTATCTCAAGACTCTTTTCACATAGAGTAGGTCCAGACCGACTCCACCGACAGTGGAAGGGAAAAACTCCTTTTTAACAGGTGGGTGGGTGGCCATCTGCATCGACCCAGTTGGGTTGAAAGGGGGAGAAGAGACAACATAATAATCAGACTAATAATAATCAGTGCAGCAGTGAGTGTGGAGCAGGAACATGGGGGCAGTAGATGGCCTGCAGTCACAGATCCAGACTCTGGAGCTTTCTCTCTTCCTGCAGGTGTTTGTGCCTCTGGAGCTGTAAACTACAGGAAGAGGTGGAGTTAGTAACATGCAGTAATGGGATAAGAGAGGAGAGAGGAGCTCAGTGCATGATGGGAAATCCCCTGGCAGTCTAGGCCTATAGCAGCATAACTAAGGGAGGGTTCAGGGCTCACCTGAGCCAGCCCTAACTATAAGCTTTATCAAAGAGGAACGTTTGAAGCAGACTCTTAAATGAGGAGAGGGGGTCTGCCTCCAGAACCCAAACTGGAAGCTGGTTCCACAGGAGAGGAGCTTGATAACTGATGGCTCTGGCTCCTGTTCTACTTTTAGAGACTGTAGGAACCACAAGGAACCCTGCGTTCTGTGAGCGTAGTGCTCTAGTGGGGTAATACGGTACTATCAGCTCTTTAAGATATGATGGTGCCTGACCATTAAGAGCTTTGTAGGTGAGGAGGAGGATTTTAAATTCTATTCTGGATTTTACAGGGAGCCAGTGCAGAGAAGCTCATAATGGAGAAATATGTTCCCTTTTGCTGGTTCCTGTCAGTACACGTGCAGCCGCATTCTGGATCAGCTGGAGAGTCTTTAGAGATTTATTGGGGCAGTCCGATAATAAGGAATTACAATAATCCAACCTAGAAGTAACAAATGCATGGACTAGTTTTTCTGCGTCTTTTTGAGACAGGATATGCCTGATTTTTACAATGTTACGTAGATGGAAGAAGGCAGTCCTTGAAGTCTGTTTTTATATGGGAATTAAAAGACATGTCCTGATCAAAGGTTACTCCTAGATTCCTTACAGTGGTGCTGGAGGCCAGGGCAATGCCATCTAGAGTAACAACATCCATAGATAATGTGTCTCGCAGGTGTTTGGGGCCAAGAACAGTAACTTAAGTTTTGTCTGAGTTCAACAGCAGAAAATTGCAGGTCATCCAGTTTTTTTATGTCCTTAATGCCTGAAGTTTGGCTAACTGATCAGTTTCATCTGGCTTTATCGATAAATATAATTGAGTATCATCTGCAAAGGAGTGAAAGTTTATGGAGTGTTTCCTAATAATATTGCCTAAAGGAAACACATATGGTGAATAAAATTGGTCCAAGAACAGAACCTTGTGGAAGTCTGTGACTAACTTCGGTGTCCACGGAGGATTCATCATTAATATGGACAAACTGAAATCTATTTGATAAATACGACTGAAACCAGCTTAGTGCGGGTCCTTTAATGCCAATCAAATGCTCCGGTCTCTGTAATAGGATCTGATGGTCAATGGTGTCGAAAGCGGCACTAAGATCTAACAGAACAAGTACAGAGACAAATCCTTAGTCCGATGCAATCAGAAGGTCATTTGTCTCCTTCACAAGTGCTGTCTGTGCTATGATGCTCCCTAAATCCTGACTGAAAATCCTCAGATAAACTATTATGTAGAAAGTCACATAACTGAGTGGTGACCGCTTTCTCAAGGATCTTAGAGAAAAATGGAAGGTTGTGTGTGTGTGTGTGTGTGTGTGTGTGTGTGTATATAGGTCTATAGTTGGTTGAAACCTCTAGATCAAGCATCTGTTTAAGAGGTTTAATTACAGCTATTTTAAAGGACTGTGGTACATAGCCTGTTGATTAAAGACCAATTAATCATGTCTAGTAAAGAATTGTAACGAATCGGCAGCTCATGTTTTATTTGCTATTCCAGATACGTCTCGCTCCTCTCCCATTCAGACTGATATCCTTGGTACTGGCAGCACCATGGTGTCGGGCAAACAAATCACAAATGTTTATCTAGTATGAGGTGGATTTAATACGATGACTGACAGAGAGGAGCGCCGTTGAAGCATTTTTGTAAATATCCGCTATGGCGGCTGCTGTTCCCCGGCTGGCTACAGCGGCAGGATTAAATGGACTGGACACTAAATTTTCTCTAAAAGAACCAACAACTGCACTTAAACTTTATGTTGATTTAAAAAATATATGTTTGCCGTACCTCCTGACAGGTCGTTTTGTTGCTCTGATTGGTTGTCTCCGTCCGTCGATAACGCCCCATGGAAATTGAAAATGAACTGAGGGGTTCCAGACTAATATGCATTTGCGAATTAGTCTGGCGATGCCAAGCTAAAAAAAGTGCTAACTAAGGATAAAACTTCTTTAAGCAGCCTAGTTGGGATGGGGTCTAAGAGGCAGGTTATTTGTTTAGACGAAGAAATCATTGAAGTTAGTTGGTAAAGGTCAATTGGAGCAAAACAGTAAATATATATCAGGTTCTACAGCTGTTTCTAAGGTTCCTGTACTTGAAGATATATCTGGACTGGCTGAGGACACAAGATGATGAATTTTGTCTCTAAAAATAGTCAGAATTTCATCATTGAAGAAGCTCATGCAGTTATTACTACTGAGAGCTCTGGGAATACATGGCTCAACAGAGCTCTGAGTCTGTGTCAGCCTGGCTACAGTGATGAAAAGAAACCTGGGATTGTTCTTATGTTCCTCTGTTAGTGAGGAGTAAAAGGCTCCTCTGGCATTACGAC
Source organism: Lateolabrax maculatus (assembly GCA_031216445.1). Classification (NCBI taxonomy): domain Eukaryota; kingdom Metazoa; phylum Chordata; class Actinopteri; order Acropomatiformes; family Lateolabracidae; genus Lateolabrax; species Lateolabrax maculatus. The sequence continues at coordinate 138,350 of CM062200.1, forward strand.
ATAATAACATGGATGAATATAAGACGACAGGCCCTGGGTTCAGTCATGTAGGAGGCCTCCCACCTCTTCTACATAACAGCAAGACACCCAGACTGAAACAGTGTCTCTTTGGTGTTGGTTTGTATCTCTTCTTAGCTTTTCTTCTTGTCTCTTAAAGTTTTTTTTGGTCCCGATGGTCGTTTTTGTCCTGATAAGTGAAGGAACAATGTGAAATGGTCCAATGGTATCAAATACATCCTGACAGTAAGTGTTACTTAAGTTACATAGTGTATTTCTTTATAACTTTTCTTCATTTTTTTTAGGGTGATGAGGAGCCCCCAGTGTCAGATGGACCGGAATAATTTGGCCAGGGTTTTTGGACCAACTATAGTGGGACACGGGATGTCTGAGCCTTCTCCAACAACCATCATGAGAGACACAAACACTCAGCCAAAGGTTTGCTTCTTTCTAAATGTTTTATTCAACAGGATGTGGATACTGGCACAATAATTGGATATTATCATTGTGAGGACCTCTTCATGTCAGGTGAATGTGTAAGTAACAGTTTGACAAATAGCTGCCATGTTTCTTAGAACACTTCCTGTAAAAGTTGCGTTATAATCCCATTTGCAATTTAATAACTTATTTATGGTGGAGTGTGGAGGATGAGTTGAGTCTCACAGCCTGAGGAAAGAAGCTGTTCTGTAGTTTGGTGGTGCGACAGCTGATACATCTGTATCTCTTGCCAGATGGCAGCAGGGTGAACAGGCTGTTGCTGGGGTGGGTTTGGTCTTTTAATATCCTTTGGGCTCTGCAGGCACCTCACCTCACAGATATCACTGATGCTCGGTAGATACGTACCAATGATGTAATGGGCGGTTTTAATCACCTGCTGCAGAGCCCTGTCTGTGAAAGAGCAGGCTCAAATCCTTGTTGTTGTTTGGTGTCAGAGCAATTGGGGGTGTGTGAAAGTGGGCTTATCAAACCTGCAGTCGTTAATGTAGAAGCAGATTCTGGCTCAGCATTCAACCCGGCAGATCTGCTAAAGACTGTGTTTGCTCTGTTGAGGAGCAGCAGTTTGTCCATCTTGCTGGCCAGAGAGCGGACATTCGCCATACTGATTGATGGAAGTGCAGTGTAAAATCCCTGCTGCTGCAGTTTAACGAGTGCTCCTGCTCGTTTACCTCTTTGACGTCAATGAAAAATGGCAAAAAGATTTGACCAGTGAATTGTCAGATATTTAACAGTTCATCCCTGCTGAATGCGATCAGAAAGGGAGAGCTGGAAACAAAGCAAATAAAAAAAGTGAAAATGTACCAGAGCGCGCTGCGCCAGTTTGATCTTTTTTTATTTGTTTTATCAATTTTCTTGATTCATTTTTTTATTGTGTATGAGCATGTACCTGACAATAAAAGTTGATTATCTCTTGCTAGATGGCAGCAGGGTGAACAGGCTGTTGCTGGGGTGGGTTTGGTCTATTAATATCCTTTGGGCTCTGCAGGCACCTCACCTCACAGATATCACTGATGCTCGGTAGATACGTACCAATGATGTACTTGGCAGTTTTAATCACTTGCTGCCTGTCCAGAGCCATGCACATCCCATGCTAATTAGTGATGTTTCCAGTCAGAATGCTTTTATTGCTCCTCTGTAAAAGATGACAAGATCTTGGCGGGAAGTTTGCTTTTTTTAAGTTTCATTAAGAAAAACAGCTGTTTCTGAGCTGTCTTAACCAGGGTAGAAATGTGAGATGACCATGATAGGTTCTATGTGATGGTGATTCCCAGGAACTTAAAACTGTTCACCTGCTCCACCTCAGTTTGAGCAGCAGGTTGTTCTCTGGGCAGGGCTCTGCAAGGTTGTTGATTTCCTCCTGATATGATTTCTCATCATTGTTCATAATCCGGCCGATGATGATGGTGTCATCCGCAAATTTCACAACAGAGTTCTCTTCATTTCGGGGATTGCAGTTGTGGGTGTACAGCGTGAACAGGAGGGGGCTCAGCACACAGCCCTGGGGGGCTGTGGAGGAGGTGAGACGCAAACGGTCTGGGGTCTGTTTGTGATGAAGTCCAATATCCACTTGCAGAACGTAGTACTCCAGCCCAGAGTGCTGAGTTTCACAATCAGTTTCTTTGGGGAGATTGTATTGAATGCTGAGCTGAAATCAACAAACAACATTCTGACGTATCGTCAAGTTGTATGAAGACTGAGTGGAGGGCAGTGGAGATGGCATCTTCTGTGGCTCTGTTGGTTCTGAAAGCTAACTGGTGAGGGTCCAGGCTGGCTGGGATGTTATTTTTGAGGTGCACTTCATCAGAATTGGGGTGAGTGCCACAGGGTGTTTACGTGTTTATTTGCATATAGAGAAGGGAAGTGAGATCTGATCACAAGTGGTCACTCGAGACACATTCTATTGCCAGGTTGTGGCCCGCTGTAGATACTGACAGTGGCCTCTGTTGAGGGGATCAAAGCAAGCATAAAAAGTGTTAAGCTCATCTGGTAACGTGGCCTCACACAGGATGGGGGCACTCCTGCTTTTGTAGCCTATGATGTTCTGGATCACTTGCCACATATATTTGGTGTTGGTCTCTCTCCAGTCTCTCCTTATGTCTCTGTTTGGTTCCTAGATGCCAGCTTTCAGTCTTGCTCTGGCAGTGTTGTATGCCTCCTTGTCACCTGACCAAAAGGCAGCTTATTTTGGCTGTTGATAGGGTCCTCACCCCTCCATTCATCCAGGATTTCTGGTTGGTCACTTCATCAATACATTTTCTGATGTAAGATGTCAATGTTGATGTATATCCCTCAAGATTAATGTGGTTCTCCTGGGTGGCAGCATCTCTGAACATGTGCTAGTCTGTGCACTCAAAACAGTCCTATAGAGCTGCTGATTTTTCACCTGCCCACACTTTAACTGTTTTTAATGGTGGTTTGACCCTTTTTAATCAGCTGGGAGTAAGTAGGCAAGAGAAGCAGGGAAAAGATAAAGAACAAATTAATAAAAAATGTGGTGACATTTATGGGAGCTGTTGGCCATGTCATCTGAAATGTGCCATTGTTACCATGGTGATTCAAATAAGTCTGAATCATTTTAATCCTGATCTGTGTTCATGTGGACTAATCGTGTCCATCTTTACTCCAGTGGTTTATTAAGTCTGTTGCTCTTGTCTCAGGTGATTTGTAGCATGTTGTCTCTCCCTGAAGCCTATTGGAGACGTGTCCTTGCTGCCCAGACAGATCAAATTTCATCCTCGTCCAATACTACCTACAGCCAGGTTGATGGACATGGTAGGTTTACAGATGCTAGGAGTCTTAATAGTGCACAGCCCGGGCCCGCCCTCTAGTGTAATCAGATCAAGTTTTTCTCTCGTGTATTAACATCACATTCCAGCCATTGCACTAGGACTGGGACGATACACTTTTCTCTCGATTCTACTATTTCACGATTTGTGGGTGTCGATTTGATAAGTATTGCGACTTTTAAGTATTGTGATTTTTGTTTTGTTTAATAACACTAAACCATGGGAAAAAGTTGAATCATAGACTTCTAGAGACTTTATATCATCACGTCAGTTACACTTTCTGACTTTATTTCAGCACCATCATTGCTATACTGTATAGAAAAGTGGAAAACTTTTTTAAAGTAAATTTAAACTGCTACATTTAGCTTTTCTCTGCTCATCAAGCTAATGCCATAAAATAAGATGGCGACTACCCAGATTAACACAGTATATGATGAATGATTGTTCCTTTGGCATGTGAGAATGTGACAGTTTTTTTGTATGACCATTAAAGGTTTAAGACCCTGTTTTCATTCCTGATGATGATGATGATGATGATGATGATGATGATGTTGTTGTTGTTGTTGTTGTTGTTTATGTTTATGTTTGCAGGTCGATTGTTTAAGCCATTGACGTCTCCAGAGTTGAACAGCTACTATAAAACTCCCAGCAGAGGATCCCTAGGAGGACGGATCAGAAATCTGGGCAACGCTCTCACCAGCACGTAAGACCACAACAATCCAGGTCCTACCTTCAGTCCACTACCAACAGCTCCTGTTAAATCATTAAAGACCAGCAGTCTAGTGAGCTCGCGTTGAGCTGAGGTCTGTCACTGATAAACAATTGAACCTTGGACTCAACAGTTCAAAACAAGACGTTCCTTTTATTCAGGACATTTTGATGAGAATTTTAAACTCTTTCTGACATTTTCTAGACAAAATGATTGAGTCAGACAGACAATCAAAAAAAGAAATCAGCAGCAATTGGCATCGAGTTGTAAAAGTTGAACATCCTAAACTCTGAATGCAATGACAAAAAGCTGCAAGTGTTTCATTTTCCTGCGATCGGATGCTAGCCAGGAACAGCCTTAGGTTCAAGGCTGTTATTCCGGCTCTCTTCCCTCTTCCTGGGGCAGTCGCACCACCTGTGGCGTCATTTGGTCTGATTGAGTGGTCGGAAGATGCCATGGCCAGTGATCATCTCAAGAACCACTGCTCTTTATCTAATGCCCATGCTTCATTTTCCAATGCCAATGAGTGTATTTCAGTCATAGGTTATACGTCATTCAGCAATAAAGTAAAAAAATAACAGATTTAAACAAAAATGTTGCAAAATTGAGGGAACTACGGCAGCAGCATCTGAATGCGCCGCTGTCATCGTGGTGGGAGGACTAATAGATCTGTAACCCTTTGCCTGATGAATGTCCGGTCTTGGTAGTGGACTTAATTTCTAACATCTCTTCTCTCATGTGTCCTTTGTGTCTTCAGTGGTCGAGCAGAACCAGGGAGGAGGTTCTTCACATCACCTAGCTGATCCAAACGCATTAAATCCTACGTACAATATCTACTACACAGTACACTGTTAGTAATCCTGCATACAGTATATACTACACACAGTACACTGTTAGTAATCCTGCAGTAGTGAACTTATATTTTAGTTTTCTGTGTTTAAATATTATTTTTTTTAAACTGATTTCTGTTCATATGATGTTTAACAAAGTCAGTAAACGCTGTAAACTGAGACGACTAAAGCCTGAAACACATTCAGAAACGTGATGTTGCCTGTCGCTAATTTATGGTTGCTGATTCTCAGCATATGGGGGGGACTGGTCAGACTGGTCTGCCATGACAGTTAGAGACCAGAAGCACCATTAACAGGACAGCTTCCTCTTGTTGGCTATTATAACAAATTAATGTAAATATGTCAAATGTACATAGCATCATGAGAAAGTGTCTCTGTGTATCTGAGTTGAAAAATATGTTCAAAGCACCAACATGTTCTATATGTAAGAAACTTGAAATAAATGGAGTAAAACATTTCACTGCAGATCATTGTTTTTTTTTTTGTTTTTTTTTTTTTGTTTTATTTCCTGATGGTGAAGTTAAGGTGAAGGATTATATCTGTGAAACATTTAGTTACAGTGAGACATCACAACATTTAAACATCATCAATAAGGGTTGGACGAACCATTTACATTTCAATGGCTCCATGATCTTTCCTCCAGCGCCACTATCAGGACAAACTGTATATGACGTGACTGGTATTAATGCTGAATGTACAATTATTTCAGTTTTTCATACACTTATTAAAATGCTGTCCTGACTTTGTGTCAGATTCTGCTTTTCTGTTTAAAGTTTAAAGCACTTATGTGTCTGTGCCACAGTAATGAAAATATGTAATAGTTGATATAGTTCTGCCATCAGCCATCTTGTTATTGTCTCATTGTCGCCACCTGGAGACTGGACCAGTGGACCTGGTGTTGGTTAATATTGTGGTAATGGTTTGTCCTCCAGAGGCTGCAGTACTACAACTAGATGTAAACCGGAAGTAATTGAATGAAGTTGGAGCTCAAAGTAGTGCAGTGTGTCCTCGTGTTGATAACAAATATTAAAATTTAAATCTTAAAATTCAATATAGATACAGCACAAAAGACAAAGCAAAACGAAAAGCTAAGATGGAGGTCTATAGAAAGGGTTGCCTATGAAGATGTGTTTTTAGAAGCTGCTTTCAACAGCCGACAGATTCAGCAGATCTGATTGATTGGGGAAGATGATTCTGACAGCCAGTTCTAGTTAATAGACTGTCGAGTGCATTTTGAACCGACTGTAAACGATTTAGAAAAACTTGCCCGAGTAACATGATGGTCAAAGGTCATATACTGATCAATGATGATACCAAGATTGTTAGCGGTAGAATTTACATTTGAGTGAAATAGACCAATAAAGTGATCAGTGGCAAAGTTATCAGGTCCAATTAAAAGAAGGGTTTAGGTAGAGCAAATTGAGTAACATCCAGTCTTTGGTGGTGGCTAAGCAATCATGGAGGGAGGACAGTTGATTCAGGTTACTGGGTTTGGCAGTGTGTGGAACATTAATAATGTGACTGCATATTATTTTTCTGCTTTAATAAAATAACTCATCAGCAAATTTTGTAATGTTTCAGTTTTTTCGATATTATTTGACATGGAATTTTACAATCTAACATTAGAGGCAGAGACAAAATGTATGAATCAGGTGGAGAATCACTGAGCTTTACACTTTACTGCCACCTGCTGGTCACTCTGAGGACTAACACACCTTTACACCAAAGAGTTCATTTTCCTTAACTGCACATATTTTTTAACAACTCACAACATGCGGGACAGAAAACAGTGAGTCAGCCAATTAGGACTGTTTGAATAAAGTTTTCATCACATTCAAAGAAAATATCTTGAAACAAAGAAGAAAAAGCTGCTGAAATGTTAATAGTGTGTCCACACTGTTACTAAGGAACCAATCAGAGTCCTCGATCGGTCGAGCTGTAACGCTGTCGGTGACGTCACTTCTTGTTGTTCTGCTCGATGAGGAGAGTCTTTGTTTCATTCTGCCACTCCAGTACCCCGTCCAGAGGACAACGTCCATCCTGATAGACAGACAGGAAGGAGACAGAGATGTTAGTGTTCATTTAACTGGTTATTGATCTTGTATAATCAGTGTATAAACATGTAATAACTGGTTTGTTGAACATGCATAATTGTATAAACATGTAATGACTGGTGTATCACTCCTGTATTATCGGTGTAGAAACATGTTATAACTGGTTTATTGGTCTGTAAAATTGGTGTATAAACATGTAATAACTGGTGTATTGAACATGCATAATCCGTGCATAAACATGTAATAACTGGTGTATCAATCCTGTATTATCGGTGTATAAACATATAATAACTGGTTTATTGGTCTGTATAATCAGTGCATAAACATGTAATAACTCGTGTATCAATCCTGTATAATCAGTCTATTAACATGTAATAACTGTTTTATTGAACCTGCATAATAAGTGTATAAACATGTAGTAACTGGTTTATTGTCAGTATAATCCCTGTATAAACATGTATGTTCATAATATTTTAAAGAGTATGGTCTAGACCTAGTCTATGTGAAAAGTGTCTTGAGATAACTTTTGTTATGATTTGGCGCTACACAAATAAAATTGACTTGACTTGACTAATATCTGGTTTATTGCTCCTGTATAATCAGTATATAAACATGTAATAACTGGTTTATTGGTCATGTATAATCAGTGTATAAACATGTAATAACTGTATTGCTCCTGTATAATCAGTATATAAACATGCAATAACTGGTTTATTGATCACATATAATCAATAAATAAACATATAATAACTGGTTTATTGGTCTGTATAATCAGTGCATAAACATGTAATAACTCATGTATCAATCCTGTATAATCAGTCTATTAACATGTAATAACTGGTTTATTGATTCTGTATAATCAGTGTATAAACATTTACTACATTTTGAATAGTATACTTTATATATTAATATAAATTTTATGAAGTGAGACTGGAGCTTCCAGGTCCCCTGGAGGCCCCTGGAGGCCCCTGGAGCTCAGGCCTCAGTGTAACCTGGTTGGTGATTCTTGTGTCGGCTCCGTGCAGCAACAACAACTGGATTATTTTACATCTGTTGAGTCGAACAGCGTCGTGAAGAGGAGTGTCTCCCTCCTGAAACACAACACAAAATAAAATCAACAGGATTCCAGTCTCTTTGATTGGATGAGGTGAAGTATGACATGGCAGTGGTTCATGGTGTTTAAATTCTCTGACACTAATGTATTGATTATTATTCCTATGGATTATTAATGAAACACCATCCTGAGTGAAATGAAAAAGGAGGATCTGAGTGCAGTACCTCATCTGACCTCAGGGTGTCACTGTTGGTCTGAACATCACAACCTGCTGCTTCTGTATCTTTTTCGCCTGATCTCACATCAGACTTTATGTCAGTGTATTATGTCAATGAATGTCCTCACAAATATAGAAGTACAAACGTGTGTGTGTGTGTGTGTGTGTGAACCCACCCTGTCCTGTGTGTTGAGTTCGGCTCCACAGTGAATCAAGTGTTCAACACAGTCATGGTGTCCGGTCCTCACAGAGACATGAAGAGGAGTACTGTCCAGCTAACTCACACACACACAGTATATCATACAGGTTTCTAATATATTCATATATTTTGATTCTTTATTCTTAATGAAAACTGTTTGGAAAAATATGTTGATGTCTTTAACTGAGTTTATACGTGGTGTATTTTTACATGAGAAGTTGTGTTGTACCTGGCTGGTAACCACAGTGACAGTGCTGACAGTAGCAGTGACAGACGTTAGTTAAAGTACTAAAGTAGTAATGTGAGCAGTATTACCTTATCTGTTGCAGTAATGTCTGCTCCATTGGTCAGCAGCAGACTGAGTACAGACAGATGTCCTCCTCGACAGGCAGAGTGGGCACAAGTGGACCACAGCTGGACAGAACCAGAACATTAAAACCGGCTCTAACTGGTCCCAACACAGGATTAAAGATGGTTCCAATACTGAGACTAACACTGGATTAATACAATATAGACAATAAAACAACATGGACGGTCCTGCGGTGTCTCAGAGTCGGTGTGAACCATAGCTGTAACATAACATAACATATATAAAAATGAACCTTGTCTCTGCAGTGGACGTTGGCGCCGGCTTCCATCAGTTTAATGACGACCTCTGTGTGACCCTGAGAGGACGCTCTGTGCAGACCTGTACGCTCAAACTGAACACACAAAGATGTGAGTGTAGACAGACATCTGCTGCTGGACCATCTGAACCAACTACATTTGTTCTGCTGCAAAGTAAACAGCAGTTCTTCGAGTTTCCTGTCCAGGTCACCAGCTGGCTGCCATCTTTGTTTGGAGGAAACAGTCTCAATGTTTTATTCATCAGATGTTTCAAAGAGTTTGGAAATAGAACAGAAAGCAATGGGTTGTGAGGTGTTTCTGTTTGAGGGAAACTAATGCTGTGATGTAAAGACATGAGAGTCCAGTGTGTCCCCCCAGCAGACGTCCTCATTCGTAACAACTGCACACACTCAGACTGTCCTCACACTGACCTCAGACGAGCACACACAGTCATTATTTAGTTCATGATCTTTTCCTCCGATCCTGAACACTGAAGGAGTCTGTTAACGAGTCACTGATCATCTTCTGAAGTGTAAGAAGCCTGAGATATCGTTTCATACTCGCAGTGTTCAGGTGTCAACACACTATATATAGGAACTGTCCACTCGTGACTCATACACACAAGATCCACCCAGAAACAAGTAACCAGTCGACTGTTGATGACTCACGGCGTCGCAGGCATTCACGTCTCCACCTGTGGACAGGTACCTGTCAATCAGCAGCAGCTGCTTCTGATCACAGGCCTTAAAGAAATCGTCCTCGTCCACATAATAAGGCTGAGAGACACAAACACAATGATTTCCGCATTGATAAAATCATCTCCTTCTGTTTTCATGAATTTTAACTGCTTTCTTCCACTCAGTGCTTTTTATGTCTTTCTGGAGACTCCATCATCCGATTGTCTCTATGAGACCGTTGTGGTTTCAATAAAGACAAAGTAAAGATCAGCTGTTTACCTGTACAGGTGAGTGTGTGTCTTACCATGCTCTGGACACCAGGGGGAGCAGCAGCAGGTTTCCTCACTACAGCTTTCTGCTCTCGCTTGGTCTTCCTCAGCAGCAGAAGGTTCTGGAGGTCAGCAGGAGTCTCCAGGAGGAGGCGGTCAGATTTATCTGTCTGAAGTCCGAAGAACAGATAGAAGGAGGACAGACAGGAGGACAGATCAGAGAAGGACAGGTGGACAGGAGGAGGACAGACAGAAGGACAGACCGGAGGAGGACAGGTGGACAGGAGGAGGACAGACCACAGGAGGACAGGTAGACAGGAGGAGGACAGACAGAAGGACAGACCGGAGGAGGACAGGTGGACAGGAGGAGGACAGACCACAGGATTACAGGTAGACAGGAGGAGGACAGACAGAAGGACAGACCGGAGGGGGACAGGTGGATCGGGGGAGGACAGATAGAAGGACAGACCAGAGGAGGACAGGTGGACAGGAGGAGGACAGACAGAAGGCTGGATCATTAGCAGTGCATCTATATATACAGTCCTACATATATATATATATATATATATATATATGTAGGAGTTACTTAACTACTGCTTGTACTTCTTCTACGACACCAGGACTTCTATGACTCTTAAGACAGGAAGTAATCAGGTACAGGCAGTAATACTGTTTTCCTCTGACCTTGAGGCTGATTGGGCCATCAGAGTCCTGCTTCTCCTGAGAGACGGACGCCTCGTAGTCTCCGTCCTCCAGCTGCTGAGGACACAGTCTCACTTCAGTGTCTAAGACATGTAAAATCACCAGAACATTTCTGTGTTTCTAGGAGTTTCCAGGGGTTTCCAGGTGTCTCCAGAGGGAGTCTGATTGATGATGATGACATGATGAAGTGCACTAAAGAATGTGTTGGTGTGATCATTTCCTGCTACTAGCCTAAGACACAACTGTCAGCAGTCCAGCTGCATTGTGGGTAGTGTAGGTACCAGGTTTTGACACAGAAGAAGAATATATTTTCCTTCTGAATAAACACTTTATTTAAAGTCTTTCAGAGGACACTTTGCTGAATGACTCCAACAACCAGAACCAAAATAACAATATAGAGGACCTGACCCCTGACCTCTGGCCTCCTGTCTCCCCCTCTCTTATAAAACTTTATTAGCAGTTTAAAGAGGAACAGCAGCTTCAGTTTACAGCTCGCTGTGTGTGTGTGTGTGTGTGCTGGACATGACCTTCTCCGGTGTCATTTTATTGGCTAATTACTTCCCAAAGGGGAGGGGTCAGAGGTCAGATGGGGCTATGTGACATAACAAGAAAAGTTTAGTGAAAAAAGATTCAGACACTGAAACCATCGTCTGGCTTTTATTAATAGAAATAATCTTTATTTGAAACCTTTAAACTAAAAATGAACAGCTGCTTTTAAACCTTTTTATTTCCTAACATCTGTCTTGTTGTTATATCAACTTTATATGAATCTTTCTGACATCTTTCTGATATGTGTGTGTATGATATATATATATATATAATATATGTGTGTATGATATATATGTGAAATATATTAGTCTGTATTAGCCTACATAATAATATACACCTTTAAGAACAGATCCAAACAGTAGAAATGGGTGAAAAAAATGAACTTCCTTGTAAATTAAATGCAAAAGAAAACAAGAACAGAAACTTTCCTTCTTACCATCATCTTCTCCTCCTCTTCCTCGTTCTCTTCGTCCTCCCAGCTCGTCATTTCAGATCTGACAGCATCAAGAAAAACAGAATCTATTAGTTAAATTCAGATTTTAATCTCAGATTTGGATGATGAAAAATAAAAGTCTGAATTCAGAGCAGTTTAGAATGAATCCTCATTCTGTTTATATGTTATATTCTATCACCTCAATACAAAGGGACCTAACAGGTGCTGCTGACTCAACCTGAAGCTTGCTGATTGGTTTAAATGTTCTTTTAGCTGAAGGAGGACAGACACAAAGCCGTCATTAAACGTAAAACAAACAGGAATCGATAAAGAGAATCTGGTTTTAACTACATTTACTGCTTTCCAAAATGTTGACAGGTTTGTAAAAGAGCTGGAGATGAACTCTACGTGATAACCTAAGCAGTTGTTAACAAATGCTGAGTCCACCTTTAAATAGTTCACGTTCATGAAGGAACCTGCTGTATGTAGAAGTACACACTGTTAGTATTATGATATTTATGATCAGCTCATCAAAGTGCTGCAGTTCTTCACATCAGTCTGAGCAAACAGAAGCAACATGTTGTTGTTCCATGTGTGTTTGTATGCAGCAGAAAGTGATGCCACACACCACAGCAGTTATAGCCTAAGCCTTTAAAATACATTAAAAAAAACTCATCAACAAGTACACAAGAGACAGTGCAAAACCAAAACTCAGCAAATAATACGTCCACTAAAAACTCAGAACACAACAAAAAAATAATACAAAACACAAAGTATACAACGACAAAGCCCCAGATCATTCCTGACCACATGACTGATCCCTCTTCAAAACTCTTTCAGGTTGAGTTTAAAATGATTCCAGTCAATATCTAGTCTGAGTTCTGCAGGCAAGGAATTCGACATGTCGATCCCCAAACACCAAAGGCTGTTTGTTCAAATGAAGCTTCAAGTTAAGGGCACCTGACAACGATGGAAGCTCCATGTGTTACTAAGGCCAAAACTCTGAGTAGAACCACGAGGTCACCGAGCGCCTGAGGAGCCGGATTCTGTTGCCATTTATAGGTCACTTTAAGATGAGCAAATTCAATAAAATGAGCTCAACATAGTTAACTGCTTAAGAACATGGCAATGATGTGATCTCATCAGCTTCCTGAAACTTTGACTGCTGGACTGCAGATTGTCATTAGAGGCTCGTTGTTGTAGAAGGTTACACCCTCACCTTAATGTGAAAAGATCCCAGAGTGCATGAAATGGTAGGCACCCTCTAACAAGTCTACATATATGTAACCTTGCTCACCATTTTAACATGCTTCTTGTTAAAGCCGCTTCAGCCCCCCGGTGCCAACCTCTGCAGCTCTGCTCTGTGTGAACTTCTATCACATTAAAATGAATCAATTGTTCAAGTTGTTATTAAAGTCAGAGCAGCTTTAACACACAGAAGAACCCAGTGTTGGTAACAATAATCAATAAACAACAATCAATAATCAATAATGAACACAGCTCACCTCTGAAGCTCCATGTCAGTGTTCACAACAGCAGAAGAAGAAAAGACTGAAGATGAACGTCTCTGTTTCCTGTTGATGATCAGGAAGCGACGACATCATAGACGTCCTCCTAGTATAGACGCACACACACTCTCTCACACACACATACACATACACATGCACACAAACACACACACAGTCACACACATGCGTGCACACACACACACACACGCACACACACATACACACACCTATACACACTCTTGTCTGTGTGTTGACCTTTGACCTCGCTGGTTGAACTTGCAGGAGACGGCTGCTGACCCTGTCTGACCTCTGAGTAACCAGAGAAGAAGAAGAAGGACAAGTACTCTAGTTGTATTATACAACAGTAATAATGCATACAACAGTAATAATATAATCGAACATTGTAACAGATACATTCTTTTTGCTAAGAGGAAGTAGCGAGGGAATTACACTCACTTCTGACTATCATAAAGAATCAGTATTTATAGTACCTTAAATTACTGAATTAAAAATAACTAAAAAAAGGAATAACTAAAGAAACTACTTCTTCTTCATCCAGTTATGGAGCAACATGATCACATCGTCATTTCATACATTGGTATTCTAATAATAAATATCATCACTGCTTTCACAAAAAGATGTGAACTATCAAAGTCTTGAACTTTGCATGCTCACCATCAACCCGATCACCTGTCTCTGGCTCCTGTGTGGTACAAAGATGCAACGCTTTGTTGAACAACCTGCAACCTGGTGGTTACTGTTAAGCGTATGAATGTGTGTGTGAATTGGTGAATGTTGGCATGTGTTGTAAAGCGCTTTAGGTGGTCAGTAGACTAGAAAAGCGCTGTATAATTGCTGTCCATTTACCATCAACCATGTATATGGTTACATATAGTTATTATGGAAACCACAATAGCATTTTTTACATAATTTATCCCGTTAGACTTTGATCTAAATAAATGAATAAGTGTAGAAATTATTAATATTAATAAATATAAAATCAAAGTAGATTTAAAATGAAACATGTTGTTTCTGATGTGTTTCAGTCTGACCAGCAGGGAGAGCTGCAGGCTGCAGGCCAGTTAGGATCAACATCCTTTAAAAGGGTTTGTGTGAAGCTTTCAGAGTTATGTAACGGTTGTGTGGTCTCTCCCTGCCTTATATAACACAAATACTGCCTGCCTGCCTGCCTGTCCGTCCATCTGCCTGTCTGTCTGCCTGCCTGTCTGTCCGTCTGCCTGTCTGTCTGTCTGGTTAAAGTGAGATTTACTGTTTAGTTTATCACAGCTGATAAAATCTATGATGTCATAACGTCCTGACGATGTTTTCTTCAGTCAGCTGATAGTCACATGATGATGGAGAGTCAATGGATTTAAATCTGCAGCCTGATTTAATCTCCAGTTTAGAGAGTTAACATGGCAGTGCAGTGTGTGTGTGTGTGTGTGTGTGTGTGATTCAGAGGTGGTTTCCGGTCACTTCCTGTTACATAACTCTATAATCTGTGTATCTCTGGAAGCAGTCAGTGTGTTTCTCTTCAGTGTCCCAGTTTGAGCTGATTCAATATAGTGTGTAATCAATGTGTGATATCAGTAGTTTTACTGATATCACACAGGATTTTACTGTTGGAGCTCATTTTGAACTGTTTTGTATCGGACTGCAGCTGATGATTATTTTCATTCTGGATCCATCTGCTGATTATTTTCTCCATTGATCCATTGATCCTTTGCTTTGTAAAAATAGTGAAAATAGTGAGAAATGGCGTCACGATGAGCCAGAGCCCAAAGTGACACCTTCACAATGCTTGTTGTGTCCAACCAACAGTCCAAAGCTCAACATTATTAAAACACATTCACATGATTCAAATCATTCAAAGGAAAAGCAGCAAATCTTCACAAAAATCACTTCAACCATCATCACAAGAGCTCATTTTGAAACTCTTATAATGTGGTTATGATAAATGGATGTGATGTCGCTGAGTTTTCTGACGATGTAATAAAGGAAAACAAAGAAACAAAAAACAGCGAGTGACTAAACTTTTAAGAAATATAAACACAGACGTAGACAGACTTTTATTCTGAAAGGACACACACAAAGGAAGTCAGTCATTCACTTCCTGCTTCAGCAGAACATCATGACATCATTGTTACATTGCAATTTACAACAGAGTAGTGTCGCTAATGCTAGCAGGCGCTAGCCAAGTTAAATGCCAAAAAATTGATATTTCATAATGTGTTTCTTATTGATTACATAATGAAACAGATAATAAAACAGAGCCAGCTGATATCAGCTGGTCCTTTTTGTGTGGTTTGTTTTAAAGTATGTATGGGCTCATTACTGCCCCCTATGTTCGGAGTGCAGAACAACCACAGCTACTGTCAGTGTTTGTCTTCGTCTGGTGAAACATGAGCATGATGCAGCTTCAGGTGTGTTACAGAAACAGTGTAACACAGTCTACTGATAGAAACATAAGCACTGTAGCTAAGGTTGCTCGGTTGAATACAGCGCCACTAGGAGGTCTGGAGAGGTAAATAGAGCACCGACCAACGAGGAAGAACAAGAGCCTTGTTACACTGCTGTGCTGTGAATCAGAGGTTGGTTTGTTCTTACTGCATCTCCGACACAGTAAACAGGATTAATTATGAAGAGGAAACACCTAAAAATACAACAAACATCAGGTTCAATCATCAGCTCATACGGAAACGTGTCTAATGTAAATGTTTAAAATAAAAACTCATTGACACCACGGTTAACATCCAACTAAGATAACATAATGACAGCTGGGAAAGCTAGCAGCAACTATTTACAATAAATCTGACGAGACATGAACGCAGCATGACGACACCAGCAACCAAACCAGTTATAACCCAGAACACTGAGGCATTGTAGGAAATATGGGAAATCACCAGGTGTTGCGGAAGACGGGGCAGGTTTCAACACTGTTCAAAACATCCTCACAAACAGGGCTGGATTAAACCACAACCAGGCTGTGGCAGTTTGGGCCTTTGTCCGGTTGGTGTCCAGCCTTGCTCACAAAGATCACTCAACATATCAGTCACTGTCAAAACAGAAAACATTAAAATCACATTATTCTTTAGTCTCTAGAGAGATTGGACTGAGAATGATTGAACTGTTTATGGTATATTGTCAGACTTGGGGAGGTCTGTAGATACAGCGGCAGATGTTACTTCAAATATTAGAAGATATGAAGAAAGAGATCACCACTCAGCAGTACAGTGCAGTGTAACAATAACTTGTTGGTTCCAGGCGAGGCTGTAGTCAAGACAACTTATGTGATAGACAAGTGCAAAACAAAGGCCAGAACACATCACATCAAAAAAAAAAAAAAAACAAGTCCAAGTCAAAACTCCTCTAAGAGACAGTCAACTTTTTATGGCCCTGTAACACCATCACTTATGATAACAATATTTCACACCAAATTTTAAAGCTAAAACATCTGTTGATTTACCACTAACAGGAGATGACAAAGCTCAAATGACAACATTAATTAAAGTGCAGGTTCTTTGACTGAGTTTTAGTCGGTATAGTGTCTGGTTTAGTCTCGCATTGCAACAGGACAAGACTCAGTTCACTCCGAATTCAGTCAATTCAACAGATGCTCATTTTGCTGGTGTAAATCACTTAAAATGACCAACATCAAATATGAAGTAGAGGTCTTCAGGGATACAAACATTTCTACTTAACCTAAAAAAGGACCCCAAAAGTAGTTTTCAGGTTGGGCTGAATCCAAATGTCCCCCTTCTGAACTTTCAGACTGAGACCTCATGGGCTTTGGACAACACGTGTACGGCCTACAACCCCTCATAGATGGAGGGGTTTTAAGTAAGCACTTGTGTTTGTGTGAGACTTCTAAAGCCTTACAGGTTACCTTGAGGATCTTTTTGAAAGTTTCCAAATCGTTGGATGCTTTTACAAAGCCCTTATGACTCCTGGTTCTCTTTTTAATATCTTTATGCTACTCCGTTTCATTGTCATACTTGCATATTTGAAAATGTGAGGCTGTATGACGCCAAAAAAACCCAGATGTGCCAGATTCAGGCCACTTTTGGGCCGAGACATTTTGACTACCTGATGTTGAATTGGCCTTCACCCTGAGTCTTTCCACTCTTTGTCCAGAGAGATTCCTTCCAGGAGTTAACACTTGTCTTCATAAAGACTCTCAATAATCCATGTTAGGGCAGCTAAAGTGACTCAAGTAACTCAATCCGTAGTGTATTCTACCAACGTCTGGATAATCTCCAGAGGATATAATGTAATGTTTCAGTGCTCATGTGAGGGTCCTGTGAATCGCTTACATCTGTGCAAGAGTGCAACATCAAAAACATGTCCTGTGGTGGTCTCACCAGTAGGGTGCGGTGGTTTCCACACAACCCCAGCTCTGCCACTCAGGGAAGATCCCTGCTGACGTCCTGGGACTTCCAAACGGATCAAATTCCCTCCTCTCTCCACCACAGTCTCTCTGGATCTCCAGCCCAGCAGTACTCTCAGTGCTCCAAGATGGGCTGCCATTTGGGTCTGCCACCACCAGCCGGTAATTGTTCCCGTGGTTGTTGTCCCAGTAGATGTGGTCCTGAGTCTGGTACTGAATGCAGAACTCCACTCTGTTGGAGGGCTCGAGGACCTCTGGTACTGAGACGGAGAAGGAGAAGGTGTCAGTGTCGGGGCAGCCGTAGACGTTGTTCAGATACAGACATGGAACATCCTGAAAGGACCGCCACGAATCAAAGGTGATCCGGACAGAGATGGACTTGTCGAAGCAGAGGTTTTGGGCCTGAACAGTGCCTGAGAGTAGATGCTCCTGAACAGAACAGGTTTCCAGACAAACCTGCTGGGCTTTGAGGCGGTTCCTCAGGTCCAGATAATCTGCAGCTGGCTGTGTGAAGTCCAGAACCAGGCCTGAACCACAGTCTGCAGCATCTAGAAGGGGAACATCAGAAAAGGGGTCCGTTTGTACGAAAAAACATTATCAAATTGACCAACTAAATCATTAATCCCGCCAGGAGCGTTAATCTAAGTTCGAATCAAGAGAGATTTGTTTATAGATTTACGATTACATTTTTGGTGCACACTCCATTTCAGGTAAATTCAGATTACAGTGATGAATTATTTAGAACCACCAACTTGACCAGAGTCGCTCTGATTCTGGAAGCTGGTTGTGATCGGATGTTGATATCAGCATCAGGAGTCGGAGGTAGCAACCTATCAGAGCAGGTGCTGGGGTTAACAGAAAGATTACTGATTAGGGATTGGCTACTGTGTGAGTAAAGGAGCTTTTACATGGCAACTGCTGAAGCTGTGTTCAATCAGGATTTAAGTTCACACGAGAGGAACTGAGATCTGCTCACTGTGATCTGAAAGGTCAGTCTTGATCCAGGTCAAAGTTAAAACAGTCTGTTTGTCAAATGGTTCCCCATCAGGTCTAACACTGCTGCTGAATAAGTGGTTTAGCTCTTTAAAAGACAGGTTTGGTACTTTGGATGGTGTGAATCAGGAGACAGTTTTCTCTCAATTCAAAACATATCTGTCATGTGCACACAGACGAAAACATGGCTTTCTTACAACAGAGAAGTTTGGTTTGACTTTGATCGTCAGAGAGAGCAGAGGCTGCTGGAGAAAATTCTGCGCTGCCCCCCAAATATACCATCTCCTGCTTTTTTACTACTTTTAAGAGAAACAGTAAAAGTTGAGAGGCTGAAACTGGATAACGTTTTCTGGATAAATTACTTACATCAAAGTGGTTGCTGAATATGTTTCTGTTGATAAATCAACTAATTATTTCAGCTCTGATACAGTTTACTTGCTGTGTATCATTATGTATCACCTTTGTTGTGTCCTAGGTGCAGTCCAGCTGTGACGCCCTCTATCTCCGTCAGATGGAACTGCAGCTCAGTCAGCGGGTCGTCCACGGCCTCGCTGAAGACGTGGACAGTGGTGAGTGCACGACCCTGAGAGTCTGCGAACACCACGCTCTTCTTCTTCCTCCCCAGCCACACCGAGCCGGCGCCAATCTCTGCACTCACTGATGTCGAGGTCGTGGCTGCCATGGCGGCGCTGTTACTGAAATCGTCCCCACAGCAACTGGAGGACAGACATGGTCGCAGCGGTCCACAACGCGGCAACAGAGCGGCTGCTGATGAAGAGCAAAGGTTGTCATAGTTCTTGAGGAATGAGCGCAGAGGAGGAGAGCTGGCCATGCAGATCCTCATAGCCATGTCGACAGGCATGATGGGAGATGGACCCAAAGGGTGAGGGCTCAGGATGTGGAGGACCCTGAAGAGAGAGAGAGCAGGTAACTGTTTCCACCTGAAGAAGAACTGATGCTGTTTGAATCAGCTGACCTGAGGTCTGTGACAGGAAGTGAGACTTTATCCGGCTCTCTTTAGGTTTAACTCACAACACTAGCAAACTTTTAACAAGGACAGATACCCATGGTAGACGGGGTAGATCCCTAAGGTAACTGGGGTAGATCCCCATGGTAACTGGGGTAGAACCCCGTGGTAGACGGGGTAAATCCCCATGGTAACTGGCATAGAGCCCCATGGTAACTGGGGTAGAACCCCGTGGTAGACGAGGTGGATCACCAAAAAAGCCCAGCAGAGTTTGTAATTCCTGTTCCAGTTCAGGAAGTTCAACCTGCCTCAGGAGCTGCTGATCCAGTTTAACTCTGCTGTCATCCAGTCTGTTCTCTGCACTTCCATCATTGTCCGGTTCGGATCAGCCACCAAACAGGACAGGAACAGACTACAACGGACAGTCAGAGCTGCAGAAAAACTCATTGCTGCCTTCCATCCAGGACCTGTACATCTCCAGAGTCAGGAAACATCACTGCAGACCATCACACCCTGGACACAACCTGTTCCAACTCCTCCCCTCTGGGAGGCTACAGAGCACTGAGAGCCAAAACTACCAGAGACCAGACCAGCTTCTTCCCACAGGCCGTCACTCTGATGAACACTTAATCAATCTTTACACTTTATTTAAAGATATATATATTTTTTTAAATAATTGAATATACTTGGCAAATAAAACTGATTTTGATTAAATCCAAAATTACAAGACAAATATAAATATACACAGTACCCACGACCAGAGTTGTACTGTAGTAATACTGCAGTACTGTTAACTAAAGTACAGTAATATCGCATACCAGCATAATAATATACAGTGCAGCAATTTATCATAAATATATATATATAGAGAGAGACAGGCAGAGAGACAGACAGACAGGCAAAAAGAGAGAAAGACACAGAGAGAGACAGACAGACAGACAGACAGACAGAGAGACAGACAGTCTTTACTACTACTGCTACTGATATTACAACTGCTACTACTTCTGATATCAAATTCAAATTTCCAGAGAGAGAGAGAGAGAGAAAACAAGGTTGATAATAGAAAACTCCAAAATTTGCCGGGCGAAATAAAACGATGTGCAAACACAGCAGCAAAATCTGTGAGCTGTTGTGACCAAAAAAAGGCGTCTAATGTAAAACCAGCAGCATGAAGACCATCAGCCACCTGTAGTCCTGCACCAACCATCTGTACTGTGCTGATACCTGTACACACACAACTCATATCTTTAAATACATTCAAGAATAAAGAATAGTTGTACTGTTTATATAACTTTCACTTGTATTAATTTTTTAAACTACAAATCTACATTTTTTTATTTAATTTTATTTTTTCAGTTATTTTTTACTTACATGTATATATTTCTAACAGCACAGTTGAAATTCTTTGTAAATTGTTTCTACACGTTTTGACAACGTAAACGTCTGTTTCCCAATAAAGTTCCTTTGAATTGAAAAATTGAAATTGAGTCAGACAGACAGATAGACTGGGAGACAGACAGACAGGGAGACAGACAGGCAGAGAGACAGATAGGCAGAGAGACAGACAGAGAGACAGGCAGAGAGACAGACAGACAGAGAGACAGACAGACAGGCAGAGAGACAGGGAGACAGACAGGCAGACAGACAGACAGACAGGCAGAGAGACAGACAGGCAGACAGTCAGGAAGCTTTCGTGGAGCAGTTTCAGACCCTCACCTGGTGCAGTTCATTGAAAAGTTTTCCTCAGCAGAATCCACTTCAGTCCACAGAAAGAAGCGACAGCAGCACCAGTTCTTTCTTTCCTCTTCTCTATTTTGGGTGGAGGAGAAGAGGGAGGGAGAGAGGGAAGGTGAGAGGGAAAAAGAGGGAGAGAGAGAGGGGGAGAGGCAGATGGAGGGAGATAGAGAGAGGGAGAGGGAGGAAGAAGGAGAGGGAGAGAGAGGGGGAGGGAAAGAGAGAGGGAGAGGGAGATGGAGGGAGATAGAGGAAGAGGGAGGAAGAGGGAGGGAGAGGAAGAGGGAAAGAGAGGGGGAGGGTAACAGGGAGAGAGAGGGAAGGAGAGAGAGAGGGAGAGGAAGATGGAGGGTGATAGACAAAGAGGGAGGAAGAGGGAGAGGGAGAGAGAGGGGGAGGGTGACAGGGAGAGAGATGGAGGGTGAAGCGTGAAGAGTGAACAACTGAGAGGCAGCCAATCAGCGCTCTGAGCCCAGTTGTTCACTCTCTCAGCCAATCGAGTGAAGTGAAAAAAAGACGTGCGAGCGTTTCAGCAGTGACGTAACGGCTGGGCGGAGCCTCGCCTCGTGATTGGGCCCTGAGTTCAG
Organism: Lateolabrax maculatus; assembly: GCA_031216445.1. Classification (NCBI taxonomy): domain Eukaryota; kingdom Metazoa; phylum Chordata; class Actinopteri; order Acropomatiformes; family Lateolabracidae; genus Lateolabrax; species Lateolabrax maculatus. The sequence goes on from CM062200.1 coordinate 160,127, forward strand.
ACTGACAGGCAGAACTATTTATTTTATTCGAGGCAGAAACACAGAACATAAAAACATGTAAAACTGAAAAATAAAAACTTCTCCGTGATGATTATTTTTTTTATTTATCCCAGTGTAGAAAATGAAAGAAACTGTTGATTTAGACAAATTACACAAGTGATTATAAGTTAATAATAATACATTTTATATGTACTCAAATACATATTTACATGGGTAATTAAGTGTCACAACAGATGCAGAGAGTAGATAAAGTATAAAAACTGTAATTATAAAACCTGAATATAAAACCTGACTATAAATTGAAAGAACAAAATAAGTTGATCCAGAACAAAGTTGGTAATTTGAGGAAACCTGAAGCCTTCAGTTACTTTCAGTGTGTTGCTGTTGTACATCAAAGGTGTGTTTAACCTGCTCACCATGTTTCTTCTGCTGGACCCAGGATTGAACCTGTACACTATCTGTCCTAAACCCTCTCCAGCTCTGAGGCCAGAGGACTCTACAGTACAAGATTAAAGAATGAATGCGTGTTTCCTTCGTGCAGCCGAACATTCCTGTTAAAACATGTCTTTTACAATAAATCTTGTCTTAAATACTCAGATAACTATATAAAAAATATAAAATTGGTAACCTTAATCTTGATAAATTTAAGAGAAGACGTGTAATGGACAGAGTTAACAGGGCAGGCAGGATGCAGTTGTCAGACAACAGTGAGGGCACAAAGATCCCAGGCCTCTCAGGAGCACAGTGTCCTTTTAAGGTGTTGTAGCCTGAACTGAAGTCTGCTGTCAAACACTCTCTGAACTTTACCCACATTTGTGTCTGTGTTTCTGAAAGAATTTGAGTCTGTTTTTATAGTTGATGTTTTAAGTTTGGATTTTCTACTATCGATGGGATGTTGTTTGTGACACATTTCAGTCTCTGAACAAGAATTCTTTTGATCAGTTTCATCATTCATTCACCAGTTTGCATGCGTTCAGTCAGTCAGCAGAACATCTGTTGGGATTTTAACTCATGTCTGACCCAACTACGAAAAATCACAAATAAATATCGGTTGATATCCAACGTAATCCCCTCCAATCATTATCATCATGTATGGAGAACCATATCTGCCAAAATTAAAAATAAAGAAAATATAGAAAATATAGAAATATAGAAAATCAAATAATAATTGAAATATAAAATATTACATCTAAAGACTACAGTCTCCTGTGCCCTGTCACCCACCATAGATTTAGTTTTAATTATTGCAAGCAACCCGAAATTTAGAGTTTCTTATAGTAGTCTGTCTGAGGGCATATTAATCTGTTGTTGCATAAAGAAATAAATATTTACTTGACTTGTGTGTGGACACATAATGGCAGCAATGTTCTGATCTAAGCTTAAATGCTACTCAATGACATCAGACTAAAGCTTAAAAAAAGTTCATACTGCTGTAAAATCATTTTTGTTTGGTTTTGTGTTGTAAAGACTTCGTCTGCTGCCTGAAGTCATTTCTTCATTAAACTGCATTTATTCTCAGAACGGTCACAAACCCACAAAAGTTTAGTTTGAACTTTGACTTGAACTTTGAAACTGATCAAACAGAAATACATTTTGTAATTATATTAATAATAATAATAACAATAATAATAATAATAATAATGACAGCTCAATCATTCAGTTAATAATAATAATAATGTGTTTAATAGTTGGTCGGGTTAATAAGACATACAGACAGGCTGCTGTGGTCTGTTCCAACAGGAACTGTGCTTCAACACTTTGGTTACATCATCTGCATAGAAACATCGTCATCATCAATAAAAAAACATAAGTGCTTATTGAAGTTGTGCAAAACAAAGTAATACTGTCAAAAACATTAAAACAACATCAACAACACTGTGAGTATGGCATCGTTTTCCTTCTGTGGCTTCACAAACTCACAAACAAACCTGACAAACTGTACAAACTCTGTACCGCGAAAATACTGAGCTCAAAACGCTCTGCTGCTTAACACTAACCTACGGGGGGGGCAGGGGCCGACAGAAACCTGCAGGGGGGGGGGTGAGAGAAACCTAGAGGGTAGCCTGACAGAAAACCCATAAGGGCGCTCCAGAAACCTACAGAAGGGCCAACAGAAACCTACAGGGGGGCGACTGAAACCTGCAGAGGCCGACAGAAACCTACAGGGGAGCGAAAGAAACCTACAGGGGGCTGACAGAAAACCCACAAGGGGGCTTCAGAAACCTACAGGAGGGCCAACAGAAACCTGCAGGGGGCGACAGAAACATAAAGGGTGGCTGACAGAAACTGCAGGGGGGCAACAGAAACCTACATGGCCCAACAGAAACTTACAAGGGGTCGACAGAGACCTGGTAATTTTAACTTATTTATGTGAAACTAGAGCAGCAGAGCGACGAGCAACTGAATTATGGCTTCAACAGTGCAAACAGCCCCAACAGGATCCAACACGGTCCAACAGGATCCAACTTGATCGCACAGGATCCAACATGATCCAACAGAATCTAACTTGGATCCTACGGGTCAAACAGGATCCGACCCTGATACCCAGAACAACAACAAGTTCAGTTCACATTTGTGGCTTCAGAGTGTTTTTATCATTAGATCATCAAAAATAATTGTAATGTTCTGAAATTTTTCTTCCTGTTTTTCTCCACAGCGAAGCTCCACTCTCCTCTTTCATATCATCACTGAATCTTTGGATCAGAGAAATAAATTAATCTGGTGGGTTTTGACTGACAGCTCATCCTCCATGATGACCAGCAGGAGTCAGGAATCATCCATAGACGCAGGTCTGCATCAGTATCAGATATAATAATTGTGTTCTGTTTTAGTTGTTGGATAATCTTCAGTACTGTGTAGGAACCTTTGACTGAAGCATTCAACTGGGACAGAACAGAACAAAAATAACTTAATTTATAATTTAAACTCAGTTTGGAATTTGAGTGTAAAGTTTGAGAGTTTAATTGATGTCAAATTAAATTCAGATTAAAAAAAGGAACGATTGTGGAACAACCGTTTCAAATTCAGACGCAATTTTATACAACATGGCAGACTGAGGAACAATCCTCCTATTCCTGCTCCTCCTCCTCCTCCTCCTCTTCATCCTCTTCTGCTTCTTCCTCCTCTACAGACAGATGTTGATCTGTTTGGCCAGCTCTCTGTCCAGGTCGTGGATCAGATTATCGAAGTCCTTCAGACTGAGTCGACAGTTAAACGGAGCATCAAAATCTATGAACTCGTCCACATACAAACCTCCTCCTTCTCCTCCTCCTCCTGACAACCACGACTCCTTCTTCTCCTCCTCCTCCTCTTCATCACCGCTGCCTGAAACAGCAACAACAACAAGGAAAGTGTCATGATGAAATGTGAGTAAAGCTATGTTGCCCATGAGGCTGTAATATTCATTACGAAACTAAACTACTTGGAAAAAATAAATTCAAATTCTTCAAAATAATTGAACTAGCTTTTGGCAGGGAACATGTGCTATGTTAACATGCGTACATGTGTACAAATAGCATTCTAACATGCTAACCTTTAGTATGTTGGCCTTCTTTGTTATACAGTTGAGGCTTACAGGAGTTCAGTCATTGGTTTTACAGGGATCCTGCTCTAGGACCAACTGGGGGGGTGCGGATGAATATTGGGAAATGCTTCTCTTGTGTCAGAGTGTCAACAAAGCAAACAAATCTGTAGTACTGGAGTCCACTCTCGAGTTGTTTTTCCTGTTACCTTAGATCTGTGTCAGACTCAACTTGAGTGGTCCTGACTACACAGACCCAGTCACAGAAATACACGTTTCACAGAACTGGCTTCTGTTTTTGAAGACATGTCGCTGATAATAAAGACTACTCTATACTAACAGAATAAAAAAACAGTTTCCACTGTACAGTAAAGAAAAATATTTCTTTTCACTGTCACAAGCTGTGGCTGCCACCTTTGTTTGATAAACCGTCCTGTTCATCTGTTTACCTCCGTCACTCTCACTTCCTGCCACTTCGTCATAATCGGCCTCCTGTCCGGAAAGAAGATCTCGTCCACAGACGCTCCAGTCTCCGGCGTACCGGTTGATTGGCGGAGGACTCTCCAGCCGGGCGAGACCTCCTCGACCCCGACGTGACACCACCACCTCCTCCTTTGGGTTCCGGGGTAGATCCAATCGCAGCGCAGGATGCCGTCGCTGCTGCTGGCCAAGGGGGTTATGGGTAAGGGCGGGGGAGGGAGATGGGGAGATGTTGATATGGTCATCTGCTGGAACTCGATGGGTTGGCACTAAGGAAGAAGATATCAACAGCAAAATAAGATACTGAGCAAAGTGACACCTGTCAAAAGTAAGGTGGGGTATCAAAGAGATTATTTCCAAATGTTCTCTCCTGAGTTTCCTGCTCAGTAGCGCCTCCTGTCTCACCTGGCCACAGCTGCAGCAGGTAGTGCAACGCCTCTATATGTCGTTTGAAATCCACGGCACTCGCTATCTCTTCACCATGACCGAATCCCTTCCCTCCTCCTCTTCCTCCCCTCCCTCCTTCTCCTCCACCCACCCTCCAGGCCTCCTGGGTCGGGGTGAGGAGCACCGGGCCGAAGCAGACGGCGAGGTTCTGGTGCGTCATTCTGTTGGACGAGCTGAAGGACGCCACCAGACTGAGGTGGTCCAGCAAGAGAGACAGGGTGGCCTGGAGAGAGAGAGAGAGAGAGAGAAAGAGAGAGAGAGAAGGTAAGTTAACCCTCTGCTCTGAATCTTACCTCATCCTAAAATAGAATCAAGGGACCCCCAATCCGATCCATAGATCAGGTACCAGATGTGACTGATCTAAATTAAGTAGACCCAATGTCATTATTAAATTCAGTGATTTGTTCAGTGTTCAGTAACACTAATTACAAGAGTCCCCCACATATGTATCATGTCACTCCTCTAACATTGTCAGACTCACAGTGGCAGTTGAACTCCCCAAATCCTGGAAACACCTGGAACCAGTTGAGGTTTAAGTCCCACAGTGAGGTTTAAGGAATTTAAATTTGGGATGGTATCGGATTTGTACTCAGTATGGGCAGATACCTCAAGTTGAGGTATTGTAATTGGTGTCAGGAGAGAAAACATTTGATTGGTCTTAGTAGTGAAGAAATTTTACTTTTACAAGACTTTATATTTTGAACACCCATAAAAGTTAGATTTTTAAATCACTCAGCATCCTGATACAGGGAGCTAGTGAAGCCTGAACCAGTGTCCTGGAAGTTGTGAGTTCTATGAATCAACTTGGAATTACAGTTGATTGAAGATACATGTAAACGTCTCTATGGATCAGTGTTACAGTAGGGCACAATAAAATGTTGTACTCCAGCACTACAGTAGTAGTACTGCACTGCTCTGTGTTACCCTCTCTGGAGGCGGCAGACAGGACAGCAGCTCCACAGTACTCTGGGCCAGCTGAGGATCAGGGGTCGCAGGTGGGGCAGGTGGGGGTCGTAGGGTCATGGCCTCCCTGACGACATGGTACAGAGTCCTGGTGATAAGCTGAGATGGCAGCTCCCGCAGGTAGTCCTTCAGTATACCTGAGAAAACAAAGTATTCTGTACAATCAGGAATAGTACGAGTCAACAAGTCATCAAGGTCAAGTCCAAGTAATTGATGCTGATTCTGAGACATTAAGGCTCAGTTCCAATCAAGTCAGAGGCATTATAGTCAAGACTGACACATAATGCCACACATCATGTTGCAGTGATCTGGCTCAAGTGCAAGGGTCTGTCCCAGCTCCAACACCTGCAGTATTGATGGCAATTAAGTGCCTCCTTGTATGACAGATTTCCAGTAACTGCCACAGTGTCCAAATGTCTGTTTAAACTGTAAGAGTGTGGGGGTTTATCAGAACTCCCTGAGACACACTTGATTAATAAGGACGGCCTGTCTCTCATGCTAATACATTACTCTATCAATCTCAGATGCTGCTTCGAAGTGTTACAGTGTGTTTCAGATATGGAACAAATCTGTTTACCTGCTTAAGAACACAAGTGGGTATTTCATCGAGGTTGAGTTAGTAAAGTGAATTATAAATTATTATGGTCTTTTGAGACATCCAGGTCACATTCGAGGCAATGAGGTTAAGTAAGACCTGGCGGACGATGTCGTAACTTTGACTGGAACTTGATCTTAATGACTCAACGTGACTTTGATGACTTGAAAAAGACCTTACTAACCTACTAAACCAAAAGTCCTAAGTTCAAGTCCAAGTCATTAAAGTCAGATCACGTTTTCAGGTCCAAGTCACCCAACTGTGTATTTACTGACCTGTAATGACATTGATGTCAGGGTAGAGGTCCTCGCTGAGGCAGACAGCTGAACTGTTCCTCTCAAACCAATCCCTGAGCTCCTTCTTCACTGCAGCAGATCCACACAGTCTGTACAGACCCACCACCTGACAGACAGACAGACAGGTAAGATCTTGAGCAGTAGAGGTGGAGAAAGTGCTCATTGGACAGGCTGAAAAACTAACTTCAGTCTGCAGAAACACCTTGTTGCCACACCTTCACCAGTTTATCAACCATAAGCACAGTGCAGTGAAATTTCCTTAAAGTTAGTTAAAAAATAAAGTTATTGCTGGTGCTATACTTCTACTTGCTACATGTAGATGAATGTAGAGCGTGCGTGAAGTATGTTACTTTTACTACTTTTTTTTCCATCTCAGTTTCACTCTCAGCATAATTCCAACATAAGAGTTACACGGACGTTCTGGGTTGTACTGGTTCAGAGGGAACTGATTCTGAAGGTGAAGCTTTGGATTCACCGGTGGATCTTTGTTCCCATCCCCAGCTGTGGTCCTGGTCTCTGGGAAGTGACTGAAACAATGAGCTGGTGGATCCAAGTAGCTGAAATGAGTTTCCAGGTTGTCTGGGCTCAGTGTTAGACACATGGTGAAGCGAACCTCCGGTGCATCAAAAGCCAGTGAGGTGGTCTGGGCATCTGATAAGGACTTCACCAGGACACCCCTCCTTTAGAGGTGACCCTGGGGCAGACTCAGAGCAAACTGGAAGGATTAGATATCCCATCAGGCCTATAAACATTTTGGGACCTAACCCTTGAGGATGTCACTGGGGAGAAGGACACTTGGACTATCTTGCCTAGCCCGCTGCCACCACAACCTGGATCCAGGTAAATGGTGCACAATAGATGGATACCACAGCCAATTCTATTTGCTGGAACACATGACCATGTGGGAAGTACCTCTACCTACAAACCTTTGTACTGCTACCAGGATTTCCAGCTCTGGAAGCCCAGATCCCAACAGGGGTGGAAGGGAGATGTACCCCTGTGCCTCTTGTTACTAAGAGTGTTGAAGTATCACATGAGTATGTTGAAGAAATATCTTTCAGTACCTCTAATGGACACTAAATGTTGCTACAGGAAAATTCCTACTGTGACCCCAAACCTCTCTGAAAATACAAGTTAATACATTTTTTTCCACAACTACTTCACTTTGCGTCGCACCTTTCACTTCTCGATTTCAGACAACCAACCAACAAACAATTGTTCTTCTTTCAGATAACATCTTTGATAATTTATCTGTTCTTAAAGTCTAACCTGTACCACTACTGCTAAAAATGATTTTTTTTAAATAGATAGATACCTTCAGTCCTCTTCGTTCTATCTCTGCCACAGATTTCTGGATCAGTAGAGGGACTGGGGATGCAGATCCTTCTTTCTCCACCAGATGGTGCAGTTCAACCCCAAACACATTAGCAGGCACTGATGTGTCATTTGGCTGTGGGGAGAAAATAATACAATTCAATTACCTTTCCACTGTAAAATTAGTACCATACCGTTGTATTTTTATATTGCTTTAGTGATACTGTTAGTAATTTGCATGAGTGGAGCCTGTAGCTGTGTTTACTGTGGCTATGATCTACAAAAAGAGAAGAATGTCAAAGTCACACTATGGAAAGCAAAGGTTGTATAAAGTGTAAGTCTGTAAAGGGTTTAAATATGCCCTATTAGTTACAGTTGTGATAAGGACTCCACAGCTGAGGACCAGTGAAATCTAACTGAATCTATCTGATTTACTTTTGTATTTTCCTCACTACAGTTTTCTTAGTTTGGACCATCATATCATGCTGTGGAGTCATGATTAAGAGCTGTTTTGTGGAACTGTTGAACTGTTGGTTTTAATTAGTAGTAGTCGCAGTATTACTGTGTACCTGTGTGTCCCATTTTTCCTGTAGCGATAATTTGACATAAAGAAGACCTCTGGGCTCCAACTTCACACAGAGCTGTTGACTTCGACTCCCTGAGAGAAATATAATCAATATTTGTGCCTCTTGAGCAGAAATTGCTCCTTGTTTTACCCAGAATACTATTATTTATAAATTTAAACAATGATGGTGAATTGGTAAAATACTGTAGTGTAGTGAACCTTTAAAGAGTGGAGGGATGGAGACTCCACCCAAACAGCAGACTCTGTTTCTGGTTGGACCACCTGAAGTCCGACCCTTATCCATCCCTGATTTAGACCCGCCCACTGCTTGTGGATTGGCTGCAGAGACAGAAATACATAAAAAATGACACTGATCACATGAAGGATTTCAAATGCTTTACCTGTAATTATAGTTTGGGTTCAACAGCATTTATAGAATTTGACTTCTTTTGAATTGTTTACAACATTTGCAAGTAACTTCAGTCAGTAATGGAAGAAGTACTCAAATCTTGTACTTAAGTAAAAGTAACACGACCACAGTGTAGAAATATTCAAGGTTTACTAAAGTAAAGTCACATACATTGTAGGAGCCATTAGGTATGTCTGTTTATATTGTCAGCCTACCTCAAGTTGATCACAGGTGGCAGTGTGTATCCAGTGTGTGTGGCAGGTAAATTTTATATGAGGCACAGGTGCAACAGACGGGGGGTGACAGGGAGATTACAGGGTTTTTACTGCTCGCACGCTTGTATTCACTCAGCAGCCACACCAGAAAGCCAAGCCAGCCTAAGGGTCTCCCAGGCCGTCCTCCTGATGTCTCCTGCTCTGCCCCTGCCCAGTCCCCAGGCCGTCCTCCTGAGATCCCTGGCTCTGTGTTTCTACCCCCAGGACATTTGCCCCTGCATTTGACTATAATTATTGATGCATTAATGTGTTCATCACTTTAATGCAGGTGGTAAATGTGAGGGTAATTTGAATTACTTTATAAACTGTTGGGGAGTGTAATCTAATCATTTATTATTGTTGATTATACATTGTATTAATAATCTGAATCTGCAAAGTAATGAGCTGATCATCAAAAGATTTCAGATATTGATTATATGTGTATCTGATACATTAAAATAAAATACTGATGGTCCTTTTTTACGACTATTGATGTTGATGACTATATATGATTTATGAGTCTCCTGAAACTGACATTAAGTGATCAATGAGATAATTTCACTAGTGAAGACTCACCACTCTATTGGTCTGTTGAAATACAAAAACAACTCAACTGTGATGTTACAGAGTGATGTTCCTTTGGTCCATACAGATACCAGCTGCAGAGAACTCATTAACCAGACAACAGCCAAAAAGTTAGTTTTTATGGAATTAAAGCTAAATATCTACAGCCGATGTAATTTACTTTCTACTGGTACAGTAAGTTTCATTTTATCAGGGCAGCTACAATGAAGAGGCCTGCTAACAATAATATTTTTTACATTACTTTAAAAAAGAGCAATGTAGAGATAAAAGATTTGTTTGAATAAGAGCTTAGCGAATCTGAACATTTTATCAACCAAGAACCGGAACCAAGATGTAACCAGCCAAACCTACCAGCAGTGGAGCTAAATGTGTTTGTTCTGAGGGTGGCACTAGTGGAAAAGTTATAGGGTCATTGAAATCTAGAGATTCAACCTGGTTGTGGTGATATGGTAGTAGTAGTAGTAATAGTAGTACTGGCAGCACAACTTGTAGTAGTAGAATTACTAGCATTAATAAAACCAGTAGTACCTGGTGTTAACACCACTACGCGGAGCTGCCGGGCTCGCTCCAGCTCCAGGTGGAAGGTGTGGTTTAATGAGAGGGCGGAGCCTCGTAGGGTCAGGAGGGCGGTCCTTGCTCTCGTCATCCCGTCAATCTGGATGGCCAGGAAGACCTCCTTACTGCCCTCTGACCTGAGAGAAGACACATCCACACACACAGGGAGAGAGTCAAACGCACAAGAAGCCAATGGACATAAAACTTTGAGGTCTCCCAAGGTGCATTTAGACAAGAATCATCCAATCACAAAGTTTCACATTCTCTCACATGTGCTGAACAGAAGCTACAGATTACAATGTGAAGAAAACGATAAATGCTTGTTAATAATGACACAGCTGATGGACAATGTTTCATTAGCTAGTGTTGCACACTGTGGATGCAGTGGGAGAGCTGGAGCAGGCGAGGCACGGCTACCCCAAATCCAAACCTGTTATAGGCAATCGAGACAGTCAGGAAGGTCTGTTACGTTACAATCTGATCACACACTGGCAATACAAAGTGATTAATACATGTAAAAAGTTTGAAATAGAACCTTTAAATCAGTTCATTTTTTCAAGCAAGTACTAACTTTTATTAGCTGCTGATAGCTCGCTCCAGGTGTTAGTGTTGATGGTGTGTTCCTACCTGCTGGTTTTCATCTCCTCCAGGCCCAGCAGATGGACGGTCAGTAAACCCGTCACCCGCTGGCTGCATCGTGGTGGATCGGAGCCCACGTACAATCGGAAAGAACTGACATTGCATGCTGTTTCCTGGGAATTTGTAAGGAGAGGGGTCTGTTGCCGTGGCAGCAGCTCAGGGGAGTCCCCATCACTAAGATAACCTGAAAGGACAACATACGTTTATACTGAGAGCAGGTTCGTGCTTCACTCCAGGACTCACAGGCTTGAACCTCCAGCCTGAGACAAGATGGTTCCTGCAGAGGATGACCACAACCTCCCAGAGAAACCAGCTGCTGGAAGTCAAACTAGGAGTAAATTCTAAAATTTAGGGCAGTTTGGATGACATTTTTTAGCATTGGACTGTGATCCTAATCATATGTCTTCTTATAATTGATTGTTATGATTAGCCGAAATCTGCTGCTACCGAGTGCAGCTGCAGAGTGCACATGACCAAGTACATGTTAGTTAATAAAACTAGTACATTTTAAATAATCTTGGTAAATTCCTTGTGCGTTTAAACAACTTATTCTCGTGAATGTCCCATCCTTTGTCCTTGTCAAGGTTTTAGCTGATACCACCTGAAACATCCACTTAGTGAAACAGTTATTAATCTGGTATCAGTTATTGTTTTATTGATGTGGGTTTTTGCTGTTTGTATTAACAGGATATGTCAGATTTTTCATTTTTCTGTCTCCATGCAGAAGAATTACAATCTGATGAAACAGTCTGCAGAGAGGAGCATCCTTATTCCTGCCATGAACAAATGTTTTTCTCAGTGTACCTTCCACAACCTGTCTGGGTGGAGGGGTATTACCTGAGGAAGTGTTAATTCCACTCACTTGACAACATTTGAGGTAGCAAAGCAGTTGACTTTTACACTTTAGAATACGTCTCACTATTGGCACTTTGGGAACAGGTGTCCTCAGTATACAAACTCATTCACTAAGAGGCTTGGCACCTCCACAAGTAAAATGCTGAGGATATCCTGCCTCTTGTAAAACTGAAGAAGTCACATAGATGAACGACTAAAACCTAATTTACATACACATTTTCATAATTTACAGTTCATGGGTGTTGGACTGATTAGAGAGTGGTGAGGTGAGGTGAAGGTGAGGTGAAAGGATCCAAGAAGCATCAGAGGCAGATTGAAATCTGATTTTAGATGTTAAAAAGGTGTAAATGCATCCATCTGTAATGTTTACTCCTCTCAACTGGAAGTACATGAGCAACCTGCCAGAAGAAATAGTCCCATAGCCCTGTCCTCTGTAATAATAGCTAAAGTCACACTCAAATTATCCATCAGTTTCCTTAATTCATTAAGTAGCAGGAAAAAGAAACAGCTCCAGTGATTTCAACACAAACATAAGAAATCAGTTAGTTAATGCTAACCAGCTATGGGGTAGGGACTAGAAGTCAACTGGTAACTACAGTTTGCTAACCAAAGACCGATTGAAATCCATTTACACTTAAAACAGGAAATGTGGCCTAAAAGTGTTCTCCACATAAAAATCCATGGTGGCAGCATAGGATAGCATAGAATACAAATCTTTGAAAATAGAATTTGTAACTTATATTATAAATGTTCTCTATGAAAAGATGTTCCTCTGGACTTTGTTAAATCACTGTTTAAACCTGTTCACCTCCTTTACTGGCTGAGCGTCCTCTCGATGATTGTCGCAGAGGTCTGGCTGGAGGGGCGGAGCTATCCAGGTGATATCTGCTGATCACATTCTGATTGGACAAGGCTGACGATGATGTTACATTCTTACTGGTTGATTCGTCCCCGCCCCCTTTGATGTCATTTTCCTGCCGATGGGCACGAGATGAGGAGCGAAGGCTGAGTTTGCGGCGCAGCTCAGGAAGTTTCTTCATTTTTAGGGAGAGTTTCCTCACTGTACCAGGAGACTTCAGCCTGTCAATCACACTACCGGACACGCCCCATTTATTTTGGGAGGCGGGGCTTAAGTCTGAGGCGGGGTGGTCTGAGGGAGAGAGAGAAACATGGACAAAGGGTGACCACTTGGACCTGGTATAGTATGATGCAGAATGTAAGAGAAGCCGAACATTATTAGTAGAAGGAAAGCAGAATCAGCAGCATGTGGTCATCTTACCTGTGTTTTCTTTTGTGATGTCATCAGAATGGTGGCTAACACTTGGATTGGCGCCCTCCAGTGGACAGTCACTGCTACGACTTTCTGCTGACCCGATCCACACTCCTCCCAGCTCCGCTCTGGTATCTCCTGTCCTCTTTGTTGGTCCTCCCTCCTCCCTGTCATCCCTCCACCTCCATATCTCCTCCTTTCTGCAAGGACCTCCAGCGTCCTCCTCCTCAGGGATTGGGTTATACCAGATGTTGCTGCCACTCTCCTGCTGCAGCCCACAGGCCTCATCTGATGCCTGGGTCTTTCCTGAAGACAGCACCCATGCTCGGCTGCTGCGATCCAGGCTTTGCAAATAGGCACGTTGGCCAGACTTAGTGCTGACGGAGGTTGCAGCCCCGTCAGGAGAGTCCCCTGCTGGCTGGGAGGCTTCCTGTACTGTTGTAGAACTGACAGGAACACAGGGGGTGCTGGTCACATCCCAGGCCAGACTGACGCACATATTGTTGCGACACTGTTCTGTCTAGAAGCAGAACAAGAAGTGTGAGTCAAAGTACTGAAAAGAGTGGTCAAACACCAGGAGATGAACAAGAACGACGAGTCCATCTGCCAGGAGTAAAGAAGAAGAGGTCAAACTACCAAGAGCAGGACAAGAGACAGGGGTCAAGCAACCAGGGGCACAACAAGAGGAGGGGTTGAACTACTAGAAGTAGATCTAGCAGGAAAGGTCAAACTACCACGGGCATATCAAGAAGGCCGGGCCAAAATACGAACTGGAAGGAGGGGTCCATCTACCAGGAGCAAGACAAAGAGGAGCTCAAACTACCAAAAGAAGAACAAGACATGGGAGTATAACTACCAGGAGCAGGACAAATCAGAGGGGTCCAAGTACTGAAAAGAGGGATCAAACTAAAAGAAGCAAAACAAGAAGGAGGGATTGAAATACGTGGAGAAAGATAAGAAGGAGAAGGAGGGTTGAGTTATCACAAGACTGATATGACATATTTTACATTAAAAAATACACTGTACTCATTATGTTTTACATATTAAAACATATAATAATCATTTAACTGCCAACCCTGCCATCCTGTACCTTATCCTGTGCTAGCCTCTGACTCCAGGCCTGCCCAGATGCATCCTGGGATATCCCTGATGGTCGCTCCCGGTCAGAGGTTATGGGGTCGGAGCTTGAGGGCAGGGAGTTGGATTGAGCCACCGAGCCTTGTCGTGCCCACGATTGTTTCTTAGCAACAGTGATGTGGTTATGAGGGGGGGAGGGTGGGTCAGAGTCTGCTGCAGTTGGAGTTCTTGTTGTCCTCATTGATGGTGATGATGGTGATGAAGAAGTCTGGTGGACGGTGTCAGGCTTTACTGGAACATCTGCAGGAAACACACAATATGGTTGGATTAAAACCTGCATTTGGTGTTAAGAATTTGAGGAGAGACAGAAGGAATTCAGTGGTGAGTTATTTTGTGGTTCTTTGTTGCTGTGTCCCTCTTTTGGTTTGTATGTGGCAGTTTATTGAACATAAAACGTCCCAGAGAAGTCAGGGAGGGGGGAGCAGCATATGGTTGATGTACTTGCTGATCGCCATTTATTGGTGATCATATATAATATTTACAAACTTGAAAACAGGTACAAAAGGTTAAAAATGAATCAGCTGAGGCGAGCGAACAAAGGGAAACAGGCTGCAGATGGAACCAAATCAATAAACAATTAAAACACAAACTCTACTTTCTGCTAACTTAGCGCCACATCATAACAGAAGTTATCTCAAGACCCAACAATTCCCACCATGAGCAGCACTTCTGCATCGACCTAGTTGGGTTGAAAGGGGAAGAGAGAGGGGGAGAGGGGAGAGAGAGGGGGAGGACAGACAACATAATAATCAGACTAATAATAATCAGTGCAGCAGTGAGTGTGGAGCAGGAACATGGGGGCAGTAGACGGCCTGCAGTCACAGATCCAGACTCTACAGCTCCAGAGGCACAAACACCTGCAGGAAGAGAGAAAGCTCCAAACTACAGGAAGAGGTGGAGTTAGTAACATGCAGTAATGGGATAAGAGAGGAGAGAGGAGCTCAGTGCATCATGGGAAATCCCCCGTCAGTCTAAGCCTATAGCAGCATAACTAAGGGATGGTTCAGGACTCACCTGAGCCAGCCCTAACTATAAGCTTTATCAAAGAGGAACGTTTGAAGCAAAACCTGCCTATGTACTCTAATCTTACTTGTTAAAAACAGAATACAATGTGGCAACCACCCTTTTACCTAGTGGTATAGACAGCCTGCGATACATGTGATTGCACAGCAAAATGTGTAAACAAACATACACTAATCCCTGTCCAGTCCCAAAACTACTAGTGCCTCTATAAGTTAACCATTTCAACACCTTCAAAGTCGAAGCTTACACCAAGGTCAACTGTACAGAGTGGCAGACTGCTCAGGTTAAATCACAGCTGCCTGGTTGTCTGTTATCACTTCCTGTGCCTGGAGCAAGCAGACTCTCAATTGGTGGACCAGGCTGATGACGTGTGATGGACAAGAGGAGGCAGACGAGACCTCATTGGAGGCGATCTGGGGTTGACAGTCCAATCGATGAAGTGGAAGCAGGATTACTTCATAACACAGTAGATACCTGGCTAACATAACTGGTGCCTCCTGACCGAAGGGGTTAAGGTGCTGGTCATCTTTGTAAACCCTCATCAGATAATATCAGGTCGGTAAATCTTTCAGTCAAAACAACCACCTTGGAACAGGTAACTAAACTACAACCAACCATGAAAAAAACAAGAAAAATCATCATCAATACATTGAGAACAACAAACACACAGGCTCAGATTGGCACATTTGAGATTTAAACAATATTATCCATAAAGCACGTACAATGACCAGCATGGAGTCGCTTGTGACTGACCACTGCATGTCTATACACAGCTAACTGTGTACCTCCATCTCTGTCTGTATGTTTTATTAAAGCTCTTTTATTTGTCCAAAAACAGGTATATTTGCATGTGTTGTGTTAGAGCTGAAACACAAACAGCTAGAGGAACCAGAGAGAGTTACAACTGTCTTACACATCAGTTTGGTCATCATTGATCTTGTTTCTTCTTTTATTCTATTTTTATTCTATTTTATTCTGTTATTCTGTTGTATTGTATTGTATTCTATTGCTGCTATGATGACCTAATTTCCCTTCGGGGATGAATAAAGTAATCTATCTATCTATCTATCTATCTATCTATCTATCTATCTTGTATAATCACATCAGCTGTTTCTCTTCAGACAAAGTGGAAAATTTTAAGCAGCACATCATCAATTAGAACCACACATCCTTAACATCTGGATTTCTCTCTTCCAGCTCTCTGCTTCCTGTGTGTGTGTGTGTGTGTTCCTCGTGACACACAGTATGCAGGGTATCTGACTGAGCTGTATGAATAAATCCACTGTGTGTGTGTTTGTATCTGACTTCACTAAAAACTACTTTTGTTCTGTATTTTAATGATTCTGATGACTCAGAAGCTGTTTGTTGGTTTCATTTTAGAGAACAATGCTGCTCTCTGATTGGCTGGCAGGTGTCTGTTGAACCTCCTCAAGGACCCTGTGAAACCTCTTAATGAACTTCCCAAGGACCCATGGTAGCAGTTCTGTGACCTCTGTGATTGCCTTCAAAGACTAGTGGAAGCTCTTCAAAGCCCTATGTAACATCATCAAGGATCACTAAAACCTCTTCTGGAATTTCTTCAAGAACCACGAGAACCATCACCATAATGTATGACAGTGAAGATAATGCAGTAATAATATCCAACATGTTATCAGTTTATAAAGTAGTTGATGCTTACGTGTTAACAACCATCTGGATACCTTTACATCAAGCAGCCACAGAGCAACATGATCATCCCATTAATCCAATTAATAAGTACTTACAGGGTTTCGTCAGGGTTCTACTCCTGGTCTTTATATTTTAGCATAACTTTATTATTAATTGATTTCTTAGGACATTTGCTGGCAGCAGAGCAGCCTGGAAGCATCTTTCTCAGTGAGTGAAGCTTGTTCAGGTGTCATGAAGAGAGGTTAAATTTCCACAAAAAGCTAGCAAGTGGACCTTACACATTAGCAAACAGTCTTTATTTCCACATCCAGCACTTACAGAGCAACATGATGCTTAATGTGAAGGGGTGTTCGTGTCACCTGAAGTCCAATATTCACTCTCATTTAGCTCTGTTTTTGGTCTCCACCTCCTCCTGAGGGAAATATGTGGCTCTCCAGCTGCTTAATGCTTCACTATGTTCACCAGCTGCTCTGACTGTCTGTCTGTGTACAGTGGCTACTGTCTGAAACTAAACTAAAACAACTCTGATTGGGTACAGGACCAGACAGGAAGTGATACTCTCCAGAGGTTGGCCTCCGCTTCCTGTCATCTGAATGAAGCCAAATAGGATCTGATAGAGGACTGTGAGTGTGCGTGCTAATAATAAACCATCTGTTTTAAATTTTCAGCACCCTGAGAAATGCTGATCAGTGAAAAAAGGGGGGAGAGAAGGGAGAGAGAGAGGGGGAGAGAGGAGGGACGGAAGCAAAGAGGAGGGAAGAGGGAGGAGGAGGGAGAACGGAGGTAAGGAGAGAAGAGGGAAGAGAGAGGAGGGAAAAGGGAGGAGGAGGGGGAACGGAGAGAAGGAGAGAGGAGGGAAGAGACAGGAGGGAAGAGGGAGGAGGGAAAAGGGAGGAAGAGGGGGAACGGAGGGAAGGAGAGAGGAGGGAAGAGGGAGGAGGAGGGAAAACGGAGGTAAGGAGAGAGGAGGGAAGAGACAGGAGGGAAGAGACAGGAGGGAAGAGGGAGGATGGAAAAAGGAGGAGGAGGGGGAACAGAGGGAAGGAGAGAGGAGGGAAGAGGAGGTAGAACAGAGGTAAAGAGAGAGGAGGGAATAGAGAGGAGGGAAAAGGGAGGAGGAGGGGGAACGGAGGGAAGGAGAGAGGAGGGAGGAGAGGGCGGAAGAGAGAGGACGGAGGAGGGAAGAGAGGAGGGAGGAGGGAGAGAGGAGGAGGATGAATAAACAGCTGTGAGTTTGCAGATGTCAATGAACTCTCTGTATTTAAGACTAAACACACTGCTGTCTATTCACTATTCATAAGAGTCTTAAAATACACAGAAACACACAAAGACTGCAGTCAGCAACACCACACACACACACACACACACACACTCTTCTCTTCGGTTGTCCACCGAAATCCAATGGTGACGTCGGCTCCTTTAACAGTGACGTCTCTGATGGCGGAACAGTCCAATCCTGGACCCACAAGCTCTGTTGCCGGCAGCAGCATCCTTCAGGTCCTGAGGTTTCATCTTCCACTTCCTCAAGGCATTCTTCCTCTGATCCTTATAGCGCTTCTTCAGCCCTCCAGCTGAGCGTCGACCGTGAAGTAGCTGGCTTTATAACACTCTGCAGGGTTCCTTATCACGGGCCACTGCAGCTGCGCCAGCTGATCGTGGCCTCAATACCTCTGCAGTTGGTCTTTACGAGTATCCCAGCTCTAAGGAGTTCTTGTGACAGCTGCAAGTTGCTTCACAACCTGGGGTGGTAGTGACACGGACAGCTTGGTATAAGCAACCTTTGTGGAAGGATGATGGTTCTTTTCAGAAAGACCCTGTGCTGAAGTCTCCCAAAAGCAGCTAATGCCTGTTTAATGTGACGCTGGATATCGTTGTCGATGCTGCTATCCTCAGAGAGAATACTCCCCAGGTATTGGAAAGATAGCACTACTGACAGCCTGACAGGCAGGTAGAGTGGGTGGGACACTGGTACTCTATTGGCAGACCACTTCTGTCTTGGTGGTATTGACAGTCCCATCCAGCTGTACGCTGGACTCCTCTGGAGTATGGGCCACAAGAGCACTGTCGTCTGCATACTGCAACTCCAGGACCTGCTCTCTACAGAGTTTGGTCTTCACTCTTCGTGTGGAGAAGCTTGGTGACACATGGGAGGAAGATGTTAAAGAGCACTGACACTAGCACTCACCCCTGCCTCACCCTTGTGCCTACAAGGAAGGGCTCAGACTCTGCATGAGGTAACCTGAGCAGGTGTGCCATTGTGGAAATGGCGGAGGATGTTAACAAGAGCTCTCTTTGCACAATGTCAAATGCTTTGGAAAACGTTGACAATGGCCATAAACAGGCCCTGATGTTGCTCCCGACACTTTTCCTGAAGCTGCCGGGTTGTGAAGATCATGTTGATAATGCTCCTGTTCTTCTTAAATCCACACTGCGATGCAGGCAGCATTGATTTGGTGATGTTGCTGATGAGTCTCTGAAGCAACACCTTAGCCAGGACCTTAGCAGCATCTGAAATAACTGATATGACCCTGTTACTGCTGCAGACAGCCTTGCCACCCTGGTTCTTATAAATGAATTAACAGTGATGGCATTTCTCCATTGCTGTGGGATGTTCTCATCAGTCCAAGCCTTGGTGATGTACTGGTAGAGGGTACGCATACACATGTACCCTCCCCGCGACTGGGCAGGACTCTCAGGGCTCCATTGTGGGATCTCCCTTTGGTGCTAAGATCCCTAACTCAAGATCCTTGTGAACCCGTAAAGCAGTCCAACCTTAAGTTTCTGTCTCACAGGGCGGCTTTCCTCTTGGCTATAGGTTCTGGCAAGAGAGTGAGTGAGTTACTTGCTCTGTCTGTAAGTGACGAATGTTTGAGATTGAAGGCTGATAAATCCCTAATTTTTGCTGAAAGTGGTAAACCCTCAGACAGTACACCAAGTGGCTGACACCTCTGATCCTCGCAACACTCATGGCACTAGTCAGCCAAGGTAAAGACTGCAGTCTGAGTGAGGTGTAATACATCCATAGTTATAGTCATATCTTACATTTTACATCCAAAATTTTACACTCTGTACATTTTACTGCGACATCACAGGGGGAGATAAACAGGAAGTAACCACACACACACAAGTCTAATGACAGGAAATGGTCAGCTGACCCAGTTTGTCTGCAGGAAGCTGAACATTAAAGCACGTGTGTGGAGATGAGAAGATTACAGTCAAGTTTCTGAACTGAAGTCATCTGACACTTCAGGGGATCAGATACCTGACTGACACTTACTGACCGACTCTACCTAACTCCTCCAGACTCACAGGTTTCATCAGACATTTAGCTTAGATTAGCACAAAGACTGTAAGCAAGGGGAAGTGTTAGCCTAGCTTAGCACAAAGACTGTAAGCAGGGGGAATTGTTAGCGTAGCTTAGCACAAAGACTGTAAGCAGGGAGAATTGTTAGCTTAGCACAAAGACTGTAAGCAGGGGGAAGTGTTAGCCTAGCTTAGCACAAAGACTGTAAGCAGGGGGAATTGTTAGCGCAGCTTAACACAAAGACTAAGCAGGGGGAAGTGTTAGCTTAGCTTAGCACAAAGACTGTAAACAGAGGGAAGTGTTAGCTTAGCTTCATGCTTCCTCCTGTCTAAATGTGATGATGATAAAACACAGCAGAGATTTGAACCGTCACTGATCATGTGATCATCATATATATCATATACAATATATACAATATATAATATATGCAATAAATAATATACAATATGTACAATATACCATATATAATATATATAACAAATAGAATCATATATAACATGAGCTGGTGACTGCAGCATCATCAAACTGGGCTCTGGTTCTGGTTCTGGTTCAGGCTCTCACAACTCAGACAAAGGTCCTGGTTTGGTCTCACAGACAGGACTCAGAAGGACCCACTACCCGTCTCTTATAATCTCGGATTTCATTAATAAGACTGCATGTTCTAAGTAGAACACAGGTTTACAGTTCCAACACAACCCCTGGGAACATTTTCTTGAACGAGTTCCAGATATGAAGTTAAACTTCCCTGACCTGCTTCACTTCCATCACTGCTAAACCCATTTAACAGTGTTTAACTTCGGCTTCTTTTGTTGTTTTTGGTGTCAAAGTTGACCCGGTTCTGTGCGAATCCCTGACCCTGATCCCTGACTGGTCCCAGCAGCAGATCTCAGAGCAGCAGAACTCCTGAGAACGTGTCTAACTCTTGGACTGCACACATGATGTTTGCTCACCGCTCAGTTTGGGGTCGGTCTTCCTGCGGGATCTGTCTTTGCCTCTCAGCCTGGAGAAGGTCCTTTTCAGCAGGGGCTCGGCCATGGTGGACCCCCCGCTCCTCCTGGGTCCTCCTGGAGAGAAGAAGAGTCCGTCAGGAGGACAGAGGAGTCAGCGCTCCTTCATCATGTTCAGATCAGTGTTCAGACTCGCTATGACTCTGACTCCTCGCTCACTGACTCTGGGAGAGCTGCAGAACAGGAAATGAATTCCATGCATTCTTTCCCAAACTCCCCCTCTCCTCCTCCTCCTCCCCCTGTTCCTCCTCCCACTCTCCTCCCTCCACAGGGACACAGGGAGAGACAGAGGACTTGTGGGAAATGTAGTTCACCTGATGATGCAAAATCACGGAAACAGATTCAAGTTATTTTCTTTCTTGAATTCCGTTGATTTTCACTCTTTGTTTTTATAGAAACCCACTGTGCTCTTCGATCATAGTTCATGGCTCATCTCTTTTATTATTATTGTTTTTATCTTCATATTATTTTTGGTAATTTATTCCATTTTGTTTTTGTGTTATTTGAATTGTCTGAGCTCATTTGTCTCTTGAAATGTGTTACAATCCTGTTCCAACCCTCTTGAGCACTTTGTAACTCTGTGTGCTCATGTCGGACTCAGCAGGTCTGATCCCACTGGACTCAGAAGGTCTGATCTCACTGGACTCAGCGGGTCTGATCCCACTGGACTCAGAAGGTCTGATCTCACTGGACTCAGCAGGTCTGATCCCACTGGACTCAGAAGGTCTGATCTCACTGGACTCAGCGGGTCTGATCTCACTGGACTCAGAAGGTCTGATCTCACTGGACTCAACGGGTCTGATCATATGGGACTCAGCGGGTCTGATCTCACTGGACTCAGCGGGTCTGATCTCACTGGACTCAGCAGGTCTGATCTCACTGGACTCAGCAGGTCTGATCTCACTGGACTCAGCGGGTCTGATCATATGGGACTCAGAAGGTCTGATCTCACTGGACTCAGCGGGTCTGATCTCACTGGACTCAGCGGGTCTGATCTCACTGGACTCAGCGGGTCTGATCTCACTGGACTCAGCAGGTCTGATCTCACTGGACTCAGCAGGTCTGATCCCACTGGACTCAGCAGGTCTGATCATATGGGACTCAGCAGGTCTGATCTCACTGGACTCAGCGGGTCTGATCTCACTGGACTCAGCGGGTCTGATCTCACTGGACTCAGCAGGTCTGATCTCACTGGACTCAGCAGGTCTGATCATATGGGACTCAGCAGGTCTGATCTCACTGGACTCAGCGGGTCTGATCTCACTGGACTCAGCAGGTCTGATCCCACTGGACTCAGCGGGTCTGATCTCACTGGACTCAGCAGGTCTGATCTCACTGGACTCAGCAGGTCTGATCATATGGGACTCAGCAGGTCTGATCCCACTGGACTCAGCGGGTCTGATCTCACTGGACTCAGCAGGTCTGATCTCACTGGACTCAGCAGGTCTGAGGAAAGCAGAATGAGCAGAATATTGTGAATTGTGAAGCTTCAGCTGATCCAGAAGCAGCAGGAAGTCTGTTTGTGCCCACCAGATGGAGACAAATACTTTGACTCTAACTGTCTGACTGTGAAAACACAAACACATTCATTATTGTATTTTTTTTATTTTTATTATGTATTTTATTTCAGATCATCTTATATTTTATTGGTTTGATGATTTAACTTTTCTGTTTCCTGTGTGTGTTAGTCTGTTTATATTTGTTCTTATTATCAGCTGTACAGTTTCAATAAAGTTTAATTGTTTCATTAAATCTACAAAATAATTGATATTCACAACAAACCAACGCAATACATAAAATCACTGCAACTCAAATAAATACACATAATTTCATTTGTAACCAGCATTAAAACTGTAATATTTACTGATTATATTAATGTGGAAAGTTCCACTTTCTGTGACCATGTTGGAGTTTAACCGTCCCACAATCCTCTGCTGTGCTTCTGGGAGCAGAGAAAAGGAGAGAAAAGGAGAAAAGAAGAAGGAGGAGAAGAAGAAGAGGGAGAAGTAGTAGAAGAAGAAGTGAATGAAGAAGAAGGAGAAGAAGAAGGAGGTGGAAAAGAAGAACAGAAAGCAGAAGAAAAAGGAGAAGAAGAAGGAGGTGAAGAAGAGAAAGAAAAAGCAAGAAAAGAAGATTTATTTTGTTTTAGTGCGGGAACATAAATGTAAACGTTTTCCTCCAGCAGGGGGCGCCATGTCTCCACAGGACAGACCGCAGCATCACAACACTTCCATCTCTATAGTAGTATTATTATCAGTATTATTATTAGTCTTAGAAGTGTTATTAGTATTATTAGTAGTAGAAGTGGACAGAAGAGTTAGATTATTAATAGTATTAGTATCATTGTTGTTGCTGTTAGATTTTTCCTACCTGTTAAAATATTTAAACATAACTGTTCTTCATTCTGCTCATGAACCTTTACATTGTGGATTTCTATCATAATAATCAGTCATATATATAATATATATATAGGGAGGTGACAGATGAAGTCAGTCAAAAAACAGATGAATTATTATGTATTTTATTAATTTAGTTAAGAAAATAAAATTCATCTCTTTTCATCTTTTTGAATATTAACTTCATATTATACATCTGTTTTATCTCCTTCATACAGTTAAAGTTATTTTATTTTTGTCTATTTGTCCTGAAGAGAAACCAGACTCTCAACTGGTTTCTGTGACCAGTCTTCAGTTTCAGCCTTTAAAACACAGATTATTCATTTTTTTCTTCTTCACTTTTACAGTTTTCACCTTCACAATAAAAGTCCAGAGACTGACTTTGTTTAGTCCTGATGAAGAGGATGGAGGAAACGTTAGCGTCGATCAGAGGAAGAGTCAGCAGGTTAAAAATAGAGGACACACCAGGTTTGGACATCTGGAGCCGCCAGTCAAACCTGATTTCATTAACCTCGTCTGTTAATTAATTAAAGACATGTCAGGTTCAATTAGCAGCAATTAAAGAGCCAGAATGATTTTAATCGACTCTGATCGTCGTTTGAAACATGATAGAGAACATGTATTAAATGTAATACATATAATATTATATATACAGTGTATATACCTTATATAATACATGTATTATATGTATACATATATTATATATACTATACAGTATAATGCATATAATACAGCATACTGTATATATTATATAGGCCATCTATATATATATATATATATATATATAATATACAGTATACACATATTTTCTCTTCAGATATTAAAACTACAAAGAGACTCAGATGAAGACACGTGATTTAAGTCAGAGGAAGAATCGAAACCTGTTGACTGACTCATGATCTTGATTATTGATCATGTTGTTTATTGATTGGAGGTTGTTTCCTGTGTGTTTGTATTGGGCCTTCAGAGCCCTCAGCTGCCCTCCTCACCAGCCCCTCACCATCTCTCCTGGTCCACGTCCTTTGTCTCCTCGTGTCCCAATCCTTCCTTCCCTCTGTATCTGGGTCTGGGTCTGAGACCTGGATCCTGCAGGTTTGCTGGACTCTGGATTCCTGCCTGTTCCCTGCTGGCACAGTAAATATTATGCTGGTATGGCTACTGGAAGGCACCCACTATGTTTTGCAGTGATGAACTCCTTCCTAGCTTGGCAGCCGACATCCAGTCAGATCCATGCAGGTGTGCAGACGTCCCACCAGGGTTTCCTGCTGCTGGTTGTATTCAGTAAAACTTAAAGAACTAAGAAAACAAAAAGACTGATGACAACAAACATGAGAGTGAAGACTCTTCTTGATATTTATGTTATTAAATCAGGCCCGCTGCTCGTTCTCACTGCAGTGGCCCGTTGAATTTAAAATAAACACATTTATATCCATATTTCATCTCCTGAGCTTTCTGCCTCTCCTTCTCCTGTTAAATGTCCTTCTGTTGTCCTGAGGACAGCAGGAGTCACATGTTGGACGGATTATAAAGGACTCAGCTGTGATTTGGGATTTGATGAATAAAATCACCTCTGATCTAGTTTCTGTTTTTTGAATCTTTTGATTCTTCTTCATGATCAATAGTTAATTATAAATCTGATAAAGAAACAGAAACATTTTCACTCAAACCTTAATCCTTTACAAACAAAATGATATCAAATGAACACGTTTCATTCAAATTAATCATTGATCAGCCGACTCTCTCTCTCTGTTTCCTCTGGGTGTCGCTCTTCCCTCGCTCGCCCGTCTCTCTGCTGGGATGGAGGGAATTCCCAGAACTGGGACGACTGGAAATCCCTCTGCAACACACACACACACACACACACACACACACAGACTCAAACACACACACACACACACACAAACACACACACACACACAGACTCAAACACACTCACTCACACACACAGACTCAAACACACACACACACACACACACACACACAGACTCAAACACACACACACACACACTCAAACACACACACACACACACACACAGACTCAAACACACACACACACACAGACTGAATCTGAAAGTGTTTTTCTGTTTGGAGCTGAAGGTCGAACGCTTTGTTTCCTTTCTTTTTATTTTAATTTTTCTGGCTTCTGTTTCCCTCAGTCAGTCACACAGTCACTCAGTCACACAGTCACTCAGTCACTCAGTCACTCAGTCACACAGTCACTCAGTCACACAGTCACTCAGTCACACAGTCACTCAGTCACTCAGTCACACAGTCACTCAGTCACTCAGTCACACAGTCACACAGTCACTCAGTCACACAGTCACTCAGTCACTCAGTCACACAGTCACACAGTCACTCAGTCACACAGTCACACAGTCACTCAGTCACACAGTCACACAGTCACTCAGTCACACAGTCACTCAGTCACACAGTCACTCAGTCACACAGTCACACAGTCAGTCAGTCACTCAGTCACACAGTCACTCAGTCACTCAGTCACTCAGTCACACAGTCAGTCAGTCACACAGTCACTCAGTCACACAGTCACTCAGTCACTCAGTCACTCAGTCACACAGTCACTCAGTCACTCAGTCACACAGTCACACAGTCACTCAGTCACACAGTCACTCAGTCACTCAGTCACACAGTCACACAGTCACTCAGTCACACAGTCACTCAGTCACTCAGTCACTCAGTCACACAGTCACACAGTCACTCAGTCACACAGTCACTCAGTCACTCAGTCACTCAGTCACACAGTCACTCAGTCACTCAGTCACACAGTCACACAGTCACTCAGTCACACAGTCACTCAGTCACTCAGTCACTCAGTCACACAGTCACTCAGTCACTCAGTCACACAGTCACACAGTCACTCAGTCACACAGTCACACAGTCACTCAGTCACACAGTCACTCAGTCACACAGTCACACAGTCACACAGTCACTCAGTCACACAGTCACTCAGTCACTCAGTCACTCAGTCACACAGTCACACAGTCAGTCAGTCACTCAGTCACTCAGTCACTCAGTCACACAGTCAGTCAGTCACACAGTCACTCAGTCAGTCAGTGCCGTGGATGAGTGTTGGATTCACTGAGCAATATTCACATGAACAAGATGTTTGTGAGGGATGCCATGTTGATAAATCTGGATCCACTTCCTGTCCGGCGTTCTGTTCGTGGCTCCTGCTGATGACTTCGAGGTTCTTCCTCCGAAGGTTCACAGGCGTGTGATTACAGGACCTACCTGAGCCCCGCCCCCTGAGCTTGTTACTATTGGCTGACAGTGGACAGGTGAGCTGATGTCATGCTGCCCAGGTCTGATAGAGAAGTCTGATCTGATGATTCATGTTCCCTCAGTGTGTTGTTCTCTCACACACTCACACACACACATACAGACTCACACACACACACACACACATACAGACTCACACACACACACACACACACTCACACACACACACACTGTGTGTTTTTTACTGAGTCAGCCGTGTATGTGTGTGTGTGTGTGTGTGACAGCTGGCCCATCTGACTTTGCTGTGACATCTGGGAAACCCGCCGGTCTGCCGCCACGAACGCCGGTTGATGTCGCTATTTAAATGCTAATGTGTGTGTGTGTGTGTGTGTGTGTGTGTGTGTCAGACACACACACAAAAGGAAACACTTCACACATAATAAAGACAAGGAGGAATACACACACACACACTCTGTCTGTAAATCAGATGATAAAAACACGACAATTATTCAATTAAAAAAGATGTTTCCTCATTTTTCATCGCTGCCGTTTTTAAATAAAGACGAGCTAAATGTCTTTCCTCAGAATAATTTTACTCCATTTGGTTTACAGATTTTAAATTCAGTCAAATAAATGAAATAAAATGGAAAATATACGTTTATTTACAAGACAAGACTCAAATGTATCTTCAAACTAAATAAAACGGTGATGACATCAATTATTAAAATAGTTTCAGACATTTGTGTTCAAATCTTGCCGACCTCAATACAGCAAACTTGTCATGAACTGCTTGAAATGGTTTTATTTAAGGTGGAATGATATGATAAACGACCACATTTCAACCAAAAGAATGAAATAAAAACAGGATTTCATCACCTTCTGACCTGCAAACTGATCTCAGTCCTGTTTGTTCTTCAGGTTTTTAAAGTTGGACAAGAAAACCCCCCACATTATATACATCCTGTATATATATTATATTGTAGATATTACACATATTATATTATACATATTATTTATATTGTATATGTATATATAACTATATAATACATTATATACATCATATTTTAAATTATATTATGTTATATATTATATATTATATTTATTATATTGTATATACTATACATGTTATTGTTCCGGTCCAGCTGTCACTTTAATTTAAGGTTTTTGATTCGTTTGATTTGTTGCTTTATTTTTTTAACATGACCAGAAGCTACAGGAACATAAAGGAGTGCATACAGGTCAGGGCGCGCTGACCTATTGATTACCAGCAGTGATTGGTTGATTTTCTCTGTTTCTCTCTTTTGTTTTCTTCTTTATTCCTTGAGGTCCAGAAGTTGAACTTCCTGAAGTACAAAGAGAAAAGCAGAGAAGAAGAAATGAAGAAAAGCAGAGAAGAAGAAAAGAAGAAAAGAAGAGAAGAAGAGATAGAATCACCGTGCTGCGGACGTAAATGACCACAAGCTGGAGATACGAGGATTTCATCACTACACAGAGGCAAGAAGGAGACAATAAACATAAATAAAACAGGAAAAGAGACAAATCTTATCAGGGGGAGGAGGCGGGGGGAGAGGGGGAGGAGGAGAAGAGGCGGGGGAGAGTGAGGAGGAGAGGAGGCGGGGGAGGAGGAGAGGAGGCGGGGGAGAGGGGGAGGAGGAGAGGAGGCGGGGGAGGAAGAGAGGAGGCGGGGGAGAGTGAGGAGGAGAAGAGGCGGGGTAGAGTGAGGAGGAGAGGACACGGGGGAGAATGAGGAGGAGAGGAGGCAGGGGAGAGGGGGAGGAGGAGAGGAGGCGGGGGAGGAAGAGAGGAGGCGGGGGAGATTGAGGAGGAGAAGAGGCGGGGGAGAGTGAGGAGGAGAGGACACGGGGGAGAATGAGGAGGAGAGGAGGCAGGGGAGAGGGGGAGGAGGAGAAGAGGCGGTGGAGAGTGAGAAGGAGAGGAGGCGAGGGGAGAGGGGGAGGAGGAGAGGATCGTCCGTGACGGGACTCCCCCCTGCAGGTCGGGATTTGTCCCAAAAGAAGGAAGCCTCATTTGGAAACCAGATTGCTTTCTCCTCTTCCTCCTCCTCCTCCCTCAACACCCCCTGTTCTCCCCCCTCACCCACCCCCCTTCACCCAGCGTTTCAGATCAGACCTCCTTCAGACTCTTCATTTATTAATTATCAGCTTTTTATTACAGACAGAAAACATGCAAGATTTTATTTTTATTATTTTATCATCAGGTCAGGTGCTTATCAGGTATCAATCAGGTATCAGTTAGGTATCGATCAGGTATTGATCAGGTACTGATCAGGTATTGATCAGGTATCGATCAGGTGCTGGTCGATCTCTTCAGTCAGTCAGATCAGTTTCTGCAGCTGTGAGGATATATTTTGTAGTTTTTAAAAAGAAAAATGAGAATAAAAAAGTCTGGAGGACGTTCACTCACCAGAGAAGAACCTCCGCCTCCTGCTCCTGCTCCTCCTCCTCCTCCTCCTCCTCCTCCTGCTCTTCTTATTCTTCATCCCTGTGAGTTTTTTCTGTTTTTCTTCTCCTCTTTTCTTTGCCTGTTGTCTTTTTCTTCAAACATTAATTCTTCTGAAGGTTCGTTGATGAAACAAAATGAATCCTTCTTTCTCCTTTTTTCTGTCCTTTTCTTTGTTTTTCACTTCTCTTCCTCCTCCTCTTCCGCTCTTTTCATTTTCTCCTGCTTTTTTTACCTCATCATTCATTTTTTTCTCTCCTCTTTACTTCCCTTTTTCCTTTTCTTCATCTACTTCTTAGTTTGAATTTGGTTGTTGGAAACACATTTTTCTCTTCTATTCTCCTCTCTCGCTCATCTCCTTCCAGTATATCTTTGGTTTCTGAAACTTCAGAAATCTTGTTTTCCTCTCGCTCCTCTCTTCTTTGTCCTTTTTTTTCCTCCACGGTTTTAACTGATTTTTTCTCCTCTCTTCTCCTCATCTCTCTTTTCATCCCTCTTCTCGTTGTTTTTCATCTCTTCAGGCCAGACTCTTCCACCCCTCGGAGCCTCGGAGGCCTTCGCCCACGGAAGACAGGAGTGTTGTTACTCTGGAAAAACCCTCACACTTCCTGTCTGTCAGCCTGAAGATATCCCCCAGTCTGCCGTTAGATGTGATGAAGATGATGAGGAGGATGAGCTGACATGGTGTCTACATGTCAACACATCTATCAGTTTGGACCGTGAGAACGTTGTACCGGGTGTGATGGTTTCCTCCTGTTGGTTCCTGTTTGAGTTTTTGTCTTAGAATCGTTCACCTGCAGGAACCAACCTGTTCCTACTGAAACATCAGCTCCTCTTTCTGTAGCGGACGTTGACGCTGAGAGGAAGTGATGTAAAGTTTATGATGGATAAACAGCAGGATCATGAATGGGGGGTACCGCAGGGCTCGGTGCTCGGACCACTGCTCTTCATAATTTTTTTACATGCTTCACGGACTTATTAACCATCTCTACGCCGATGATACACAACTGTCCGTTCACTCCGAACCATCAGATCACCTCCCTCCTCTCACCCGAACCCAAGGACCCCAATACCTGTGACTCGTACCGGTTCGGATCCATGTTTTATATGGTCAATCAGGTCGGGGTTGGGTCCCAATTTATTGCTGCGGGTCCCGAGTGGACTTGAGAAGCTCATGAAACATTGATCATGATCAGAGGTCAGACTCGTCTCCGAGAGCACAGATAATAGCAAATTAGCAATGCTAACGTTAGCAGCCGCGGCAATGAGCGAGTAATTGTTACTATAACACAAAAGAACAAAGCTGCAAAGCTGATTCTATACGGGTCATGTTTGTCATCCATCACAGTGACAACAAGTGGACTTTTAATCTGAAATAACGAGAGGATTAACCATACTGGTTTAATCCACAAGAGAGGGACGACAACTTGTAAATTAATGTTAACTTCTTTACAGCAATCAGCTGTGGAATCTACAGGGAGGGTACAGAGAGAGAGAGACAGGTACAGAGAGAGAGACGGGTACAGAGAGAGAGAGACGGGTACAGAGAGAGAGACGGGTACAGAGAGAGAGAGACGGGTACAGAGAGAGAGACGGGTATAGAGAGAGAGAGACGGGTACAGAGAGAGAGACGGGTACAGAGAGAGAGAGATGGGTACAGAGAGAGAGACGGGTACAGAGAGAGAGAGACGGGTACAGAGAGAGAGAGAGAGCGAGAGAGTAAATGACTGCACAAGGGCACTCTCTCGCTCTCTCTCTCTGGTTGGTCGGTCCGAGTGCCCGCCTCCTCCCTCTTCTCTCCCTCCTCCCATCTCTTTCTCCACACACACACACCACACACACACCACACACACACCACACCACACACACACCACACACACACCACACACACACCACACAAACACACCACACACACACACCACACACACACACCACACACACACACCACACACACACAGTCTCTCACCTCTCCTCTCCTTATATGGCCAAGCCACGCCCCCGGCTGTGATGTCGTCAGCGGCTCGGAGGAAGACCCGTGGGGTTTTTGGGTTTTGGCGTTCAGTCCTGTGGGGCCGCAGGGCTGAGAGTTTCTGTCCTCATCCTTCCATCACTGGCCCGCCTCTCCTCCTCTCGCCTCCTCTCTCCTCCTCTTGCCTCCTCTCTCCTCCTCTCTTTGGGGAAAAGAAAAAAGACACTTTGCTTGCGCTCGATTCGCCATCCGGACCCGGCTCTGTTCTTCCCCTTGTTTTCTCTGAGGATTTTATTTTCTCTGCCCTGTTTTTTCTTCTCCTCCTCCTTCCTTTCTTTCAACATGACGGCCAAGACTGAGAATTTGTCAAAAATCCTTTAAAACAAACCTTTCCCGTCCTTCTTCCAGAGTAAAAAGTTGAATTAAATCTGAAAAAGAGACAAAAAGTTCTGCAGTTGAATAAAACTCCTGGGTCACTTCCTTCAGCACAAAGCTTTTCTTTTTCTTCTTCCCTTTTTTCTTCGTCCTCTTCTTATTTCTGCTCGCCGGCTGGTTTCGGACTGAAGCTTGAGCCTCCGTCTGTCCTGTAGAGCTGCTGTTTTTCTGCTGGACTTTTCTTTTTCCCTCTTGAGTTTTCTTCTTGTTGGTCCTGGTGTCGGTTTGTTCTCGTGGTCGTTGGGAGCGTCGGGGCCCCGGAGATGTTCGGGATCCAGGACAACCTGCCCCGCGGGGCCACAGCAAGCATGAAGGAGGAGCCGCTGGCTGTTCGCTCCTGGATGCACTCGGCCGGCGTGGTGGACGCCAACACGGCAGCTCAGAGGTAAACTCACCGCTGCTCACTGCCGCCCCAGAGGGATTCTGGGAGCCGTAGTCCCAACGGACAAACAGCCGCTCAGCAGGAAGATGAGGAGGAGAGGGCTTTAAACGTACAATATATCTGAGTTTAAGCGCCTGCAGCAAAATCAGGAACATTTCTTCAGTTTGTTTTCTGACATTTCTGAGGTCAAATATTTAAAAAAAGTTCCTGCAGGTCAGAGGGAATTTCATATCATAAAATCACATTTTTCTGGTAATTTCTAATAAAATAAAAAATCTGCATTAAACATCCCGCAGCTCAATTTAGATAAAGAGAAATATTTTTTTAATATTAGGAACAACTGAAGAAATGATGCAGGTGTTTTACGTTTCCATTTTATCAGAAGAATTGCAAAAAGGTTTTTTCTAGGTTTCTAAAGCTCCTGAAAATAATGTTCTGCTCATTTCATTTATAAGAACAAACCTTTTTTCTCACATTTCTCACAAGCGTCAGATAATATTTGTAGATTGTGGTTGAAGGTGCTCAGAACAAAGTGAGGTTAGGGACATTTACTGAAAAAAAAAGAGCAGCTGGAGTGAAGCTTCAGGCTGATCGGAGTCGGCAGTCGCAGGAAATCAGAAAATCACTTTTTAAAACAGATCAAACAGACAGCCGTCTAATATTTCTTCCATTATTAATGTTTCCTGAGTTTTCTTCTTTAATTTGAAACCTTCTGATCATCAGAAACATTTTTCAGTTATTATAGTAAATACAGTCAAAAATAAAAATGACTTTCTGACATGAAGCTGAATTAAAAGATGAACAGTTTAATTTATTGAAGCTGTTTCAGGTGTAAAAGCTTCACAAAGAACATTTAATTACCACGTTCAGGTTTTGGCTCTCTCTTAACATTTATTCATTATAATGGAGATCATTTAAAAAGGAAAATAAATGTTTTTTCGTTTCCTGCAGATGTTCAGCTCATGTTACCGTCGGCCGAAGCTGAGGCGGCACATTGTTCACACTCAGATCTGCAGAGGAAACATGATTATTCACACGTTAACGTCTGTGAAATCCTTATTATTAGTCATATTTGAACATTTTAATTCTAATAAAGCAGTAGTGTGGAATGATCTGACTTTGGTGCTCAGAGCTGCACAAGTTTTATTTTTTTACATTTCTAACATTCCAACATTTGAATCAGTTATAAAATCCTGTTAAATTGTGAAATCTAATTTCATGTTCTTTAATGAGTAAATTCAAGTATTTTTAAAGGAAAACTGATATTTAACATTTTTCACATTCATCACATTTTTAAAACCACAAACAATTACAAAATACAGTTTAGGGTTCATGTCACGATCATCTGTGTGTCCAATGAAACGTGAGTTCTGACTTTTAAATATTTATAAAATTATGTAAGATTATTATCAACATGTTTAGAAAGTGTAAAATAAAGTCCAAACTATGAACGTATGGACAACAATAGATTACACGTATGTAAAGTTTATTTTTCCCATAACAATCTCAGTGAGTGTGTGATTCTGATCTGACAACATCAGCTCACATTAGAACGGACGTGAATCTAGATGTGAAGATGTTCAGTTTACTGAGACTGGTGTCATGAAGCCGGAGCCTTACGGATCCTCTCTGGGTCTTTGTGAACTTTAGGAAATCAAAGCTGCAGATGAAACTGGATGTTAGATATTTTTAACTTATAAAATTCATTATTAACAATTTCTACACAATAAATCCAGCAGTGTAAAATGAGTTCATGACTTCTGACTGAGCCTGTGTGTGAGCTGCAGGTGGACGTTTAGGTTTGAAGACAGTTTTAATATGAACATTTGAAATAAGCAGCAGAATAAAATCCTCATGAAGCCAAAGCTGCGGCCGCGCACACAGAATCCTTTCCTCCTTTATTAAGATGAATTAACATTAACTGTTCTCGTGTTGGTTTCTATTTGTGATTTAATACATTTAATATTGTGACCCTGATGACGTGTCTCTGTGTCGGCCGGAGGCTTTGCTTTTTCTTTTTGTCTTTTTTGGTTCAAAATCAACAAAATATAAAAACCCAAATATTAGAAATGTTATCATTTGTATTATAATGAGCGAATATGTTCGCAGTTGGGGTCAAAGCTGCAGTTTGACTCTTTACTATGAATATTTATAGAGCTCGGCATGAACATATGATTCAGTGTTTGGTGTGAATTTCAAGTGATTTCCTGATTTTAATATTCCCTCCAGTTGTCAGCATGTTGTTGTTAACGTGGAGGTTAAAGCCTGCAGCTCAGTGTCACGTCTCACTTCGCTCCATTAACATTCATGTTAGATCAAACGCTGTTTGACATGTTTGAGGTCAAACCTGAAGAGTTTATAATTTCTTCCTCATCACATGGATCATTTTACATTTTTCTTCATGTTTTTAATTTCACTGTGCAGTTAAAGTTTCTGTTTGTTAGAGGAAATAATTATTTGATGTCTTTCTTATTATTTGAACATGGCATACACACGTTGATTCATTGATAATGCTCCGGTTTGACACAGATTCAGTCGCATGAAGGGTTTGAAATTCACTCATCTGGAATTATGAACTCTTTGTCTAATCTGACTCTCTCCATGTCAGTGTTCCAGCTGTCAGCTTCAGGACGCGACTGAAGATTTCAATTCATTGATTAAATGACACTAAAAAATCTCCTTTACAAAGCCTGGCTGTTGTCTGGTGGAAACCTTGTAACTCTGCAACAGTCTTGTCTGAAATGTTTTATGGAGTAATCATTTGTTTTACACTTAGTGATAAGACGTCAGTTGTTTCTACTTGTTTCTATAGAGACAGCCAGCAGCTGATGTAACTCCACCCACCTAAAGACCTCCGTTCCTGTGTTTTTAGTCATGTTCATGTTTCCATTTTTGTCATTTTTTTCTTTGTCTTTATTCATAAACATTTCACGTCACATGCGTTGACTTAACATGCAAACATTTGAAAGGTATTTATGAGTTTTACCGTGTTCAGTGTCCTCAGTGAAAGCTCTGAGATCGTCTGACCTGCCTGTCTGTCTCTCTGCCTGCCTGTCTGTCTCTCAGCGGAGTGGGGTTAGCCCGTGCTCACTTTGAGAAGCAGCCTCCGTCCAATCTGAGGAAGTCCAACTTCTTCCATTTCGTGTTGGCGCTGTACGACCGACAGGGTCAGCCGGTGGAGATCGAACGCACCACCTACGTCGACTTTGTGGAGAAAGAAAAGGTGAGAAACAGAGGAGAGATGGGATGGAGGAGCCGGGACACAAACCAAACACACCTCCTGGTCCCCGCCAACACTTTCTCCAAACAAACATACAGACTAACAATAAAAATCAAACACACCCATGTTACAGCCTGCTTAACCCCACCCCTGAAGATCAATCCCATTGTTAGGTTAGATGCCTCACAGGAAAACAAACACACCCTCACATGCTAAAGTTTCAGCTTCATTACAGTTTCAATCACATTTCCACCCGGGTGGAGCTGAGCTGGAAACACAGGTCACATGTTATGAAAAAGTCAGGAAGAAGGAAGAAGGAGGAAGAAGGAAAAGAAACCAAACGCACCGGGAGCTCACAGACTAGACCAGGTGTTAGAAACCGAACGCACCCGTCAGTTTCACTTTGTCCTCTTGTGTTCAGGAGCCGAGTGGAGAGAAAACCAACAACGGGATCCACTACAAACTGCAGCTGCTCTACAGCAGCGGTGGGTGCACCTGTTTTATTACACAGCGCAGCTCGGAGATAGCGATCACAGCTGCAAATAAAGATATTGATAGTGTTTGTGTTTTTAATCAAAATCTAATAAATTATTATTATAATTAGATGAATAAAAAAAAACACAAACTTAAATGATAATAATAAAGGTGTGTGTGTGTGTGTGTGTGTGTGTGTGCGCGTGTGTTCAGGAGTGAGAACAGAACAGGATCTCTACGTCCGGCTGATTGACTCCATGACCAAACAGGTAAGTTACTTCGGTTAAAGTCCCTTCAGTCCTAAACTCGTGTTTCCGGCGGCCTGAAGTCAGTCAGAGATGTTCCGAGGTTAAACTGAGCTCTCAGACTCAGAGAAGCAGGAAGTTCAGGAATGTTCATGTTAGTCACTGATCCACCAGGGAAGTCAGCTTCATGTAATTTAATAGCCAATATTTAACCATGAACATCTGGACAGGAACCTGAACCAGGACCAGGAGCAGGACCTGGGACAGGTCACGATATTGTAGAAAAACTAATGAATTGTGAATGTTTTATTGATATAAAAGGTTTCATTATTTTGATAAAAATATAGTTTAGCAAGCTTTTTCGTTTCTTGGATGTTGTTGCTGACATCAGTGTCATTTGTTAGACACTGGACTGAGTCTGAAGACCGTGCTGTCGGACCGTCCAACACTTTGGTCCTTTAGATGTTAATGACTCCATGATGTTTCCTGTAGCGCCACCATCAGGATGTTTAGCTCCTTTACGGTTCAGACGCTGGCTGTAATGAACACTGCAGCCTGTAGTTTGTACATTTACATCGTGATAAAAAGTCGTCCAGTCAGCACTCTCTGTTGTACACAGTGACACTAATGGAAATAAGCAGCAGTTGAAGCATTTAAATCTAACGAGTCATTCAATTAGTGAGGTTCTAACGAGCGTGCCCGTCAGGCGTCGTTTGCGTCTGTGATCCGTTCTTTGTGAAAAAAGGCTTTTCATGCGTTTGGTTCCAGCTGTTTCATATGAATATCTGCAGGCTGCAGCTGTAATAAAACACTGAGAGGATCAAATGTTTGCCCTCAGTTCTGCTGGCTCACTTCACACCCGCTCGGCTCGCTCGGGCTAATAGCTAATAATGTCTCATAATTGAGACAAATGAAATGAGGCTTTAATTGAGTTGTTTCTGCTGCCGGCGGAGATGGAGGAGGAATTTACTTGTACAGCAGGTTTCATATGTGACCTGCAGCTTTCCAGACAGCTGGACTCACTGCTCCGGGTTTAACAGGTGTGTTTAAACACCTGACCAGCACTCATTATACCTGCCTGCCTGTCTGTGTGTTTCAGGCGATCATCTATGAAGGTCAGGACAAGAATCCAGAGATGTGCCGAGTTCTGCTGACGCATGAGATCATGTGCAGGTAAGAACATCTACATGAACTAATACACATACTGTACCTGTACTCAAGGGTCCTCACAGGTCCAACATCTTGGTCAGTCACACCTGGTCTGTACTAGAGGACGCTGATATCTGGTCCTGATAGACTAGTACTATTCAAATTTAACAGCAGTATTTTTCTGAGCAAAGAGAAAAAAATAAAAAACATTTGACAGTTTTAGTTTTTATTATTCTCTCTCTGTCAGTCGCTGCTGTGATAAGAAGAGCTGCGGAAACAGAAACGAGACGCCGTCGGACCCCGTCATCATAGACAGGTAACAGATACTGACACACACACACACACGATTATCATGCAGTGTGTGTTGATCTCTGCTGAATGTATTTCATGCTCTCTCACACATTATTTTAATAGGAACATATTTCTCCTGCCCAGCCTGGTGTGTGTGTGTGTGGGTGTGTGTGTTATTATAATTCAAACCTGATGTATAAATCCGTGTGTTTATAATTCAAAGCAACATGTCAGAGTGTTTCTGTGGTGATGTTGTCATCAGCTGATACAGGAAGTCTGTCTGAAGCAGTCTCAGGTGTATCAGGGTGTCCGGTGAGTGTACCACTGTTATAATACAGTGCATCACATGCACTCGTACTGTTTTGTTGCTTCGGGATCAAGACCTGGAGGTGAGGTGTCTCCTTGTTTTTACACGTAGTTGACGTGGATACGGGGTTTGGTTACATCACAGTGACATCACAGTGACATCATCATGGTCAGGGTCAGCTGTCTGTTTTTAGGTTTCTTTTGGTTTTGTGAAACCAAATCAGTCAACTGCTATTCACCTTCAAAGTCCACATGTAGACAAGTTCAGTCCAGATGAGCTGAAGACAATATCCCAGCATGCATTTCACATCATCAGCAGCTGTGGTGTAGGAGAGTCAGGTTCACGACTCTGATAATTTGGTGTTTTTTCACTGAACACATTTTTTTCATATGTGATCGATTTCCAAAAATGTAAAAAAATTTGCAGTGACGTTTTCGGGGGTTTGTGAGGACCAACAGCAGCTCGCTGAGCTTTCATTCAGCGTCCATGGTCATCCCGAGGAGAACGTCTCCTCTTTGAAGGCTCTTTGGTCATTTATATATATGAACTCCTGAGGTCGACCTGAGTGTGACCTGCTGTTATATATATGATACTGAAGTTCTACATTTACTCAAACGAAGCAGTTGGACAACACGTAAGGCTTCAGCTCAGTGGCGTGAGGTTTCTTACAGATCTTCAGTCTGGTGCATGTTGGAGGTAAAGATGGTTACAGATAATAAAAGCTGAAACCGCAGCTCTGTGAACATGAATTACAAGAATCGGCCAATAATAAGAGAGACTGTGTTGAACTGGTCCAAGTGAGGCAGCTCCTTCCCTTCCTCCTCTTCTCATCTTATTTTTCTCCCCCTCCTCCCCTCCTCCCATCCTCTCTTCTCTCCCATGAGGAATCATACGCTCTCCTCTCCTTTTTTCACCTCCCCCTCCTCCTCTCTTCACCCCTCCTCCTCTCCTCTCGTCCTCCCCCTGAGTATTAATCTCATTCCTCCCTCCCCCTTTCCCCACTCTTTCTCTGTCTCTTCTCTGAGGCTGTGGGGGGAGGAGGGGGGAGTAAAAGCAGGGGAGGAGGGTGGATGGAGGTATGGATGGATGTGACTGCTGCAGCCTTTTGAAAAGAGAAGTGGTGATATTACAGCGGCTCTTTTTTCTCCCTCTGCCTGCTGAAATGCATGATGGGAAGGTCTCCTGTGTTTTCGGCGGCGTCCAGTGAACAGGAAACATGTCAGGGTCAGACTCTGCTGCTGAGAGCACAAACACTCCGATTCAACCAGGCTGCCTTTTATTTAAAGTCTCTGTTTTCCATTTAAACTCACTTTAATCATCTTAGAATAGACTCTAATATATTTTATTTTATGTTTTATATTAAACTAAGTTCAACGATTGAAAGCTAAATAAATGTCGGTGAACACATTCGTTAACCCGTCCCGTCTCCTGCATCAATATCTAAATATCAACATACTTTGATCCGACAGCTCTCTCGTGTCTCTCGTGTCCTTTAACAGATGTTGATCTTCTTTCGGACCCTGGGAGATCTTTAACTTATTCCGTTTACATTTATTTTCTGGAGGAATAATTGTCTCATTAAGTTTTTCTCCCTGAGCAGGGTTGTTGTGGCTCTGGTGAAGGCTTCGGCTCTGCCGGCGGGTGAGCTCAGCTGTGGTTCACAGGGAATGAATGAGTGACAACGTGCCCAGCGGTGGTGACACTGTTACTGTGAATGCTGCTTTCTAACTTCCCCAGCGGCCTCCGGCGGGTCCCGGCCCGCGGGTTGAGCCTCATGGCTCTTTGTTGTGTGTGAAGACAGAAGCCTTTAAGGGTCAGTGACGACGGGACGATCTCCCCCCGGAACCCCGACTGTGAGAAGGTTTAACACGATGATCTTCGGTCTCTTTATGGGCTCTCTGCCCTCAGAAATACCTCACAGGTGAGATTTGAGTCGCTCTTTTCGTCTCGATCTCCCGTCTTCTCTCTGACTGTTTGTAGCTGATGATGATGATGATGATGGCGGTGGACCAGCTCTCATCTTTTCACACTCTCACTCTGAATACCAGATGTGAGAATTTTTTGTGGGGTACAATCTCCTGTCTGCGAGCGTCTCTGGTGTCTGCAGCGTGGGATTATGGGAGGACGACGTGCTGTCAATCATTTAGCGGGCGTAGGTGTGATTTCCCTCTCATGCTGCAGGTTGGTTTTGGATGGAATCTCATTACTGGCTGTGTTTCAGGGTGACTGACAGCAGAATAATGTTTGGGGCCCCCAGAGGCCCTGGCCGGCTAAATGTTAAATGTATGAATGCATGGGAGTCAATGGAGAGATGAAGTGTAGCTGAATATTTTCTTCTTCCTGGGAAATAGTGGCAGAATGAGGAGTGTGACCCTGAACGCACCATCTGCTGCTGTTTCGCTGTCCAGCACAGCGACTTTAAA